>CM023199.3:72845297-72985113 GCA_004115045.4 Sinella curviseta
GGGATATTGGGGATCATGGGATATGGGATCATGGGATATTGGGATCATGGGATATTGGGGATCATGGGATATTGGGATCATGGGATATTGGGATCATGGGATATTGGGATCATGGGATAATGGGATCATGGGATATTGGGATCATGGGATAATGGGATCATGGGATATGGGGATCATGGGATATTGGGATCATGGGATCTTGGGATCATGGGATATTGGGATCATGGGATATGGGATCATGGGATATGGGATCATGGGATATTGGGGATCATGGGATATGGGGATCATGGGATATTGGGGATCATGGGATATTGGGATCATGGGATATTGGGGATCATGGGATATGGGATCATGGGATATTGGGGATCATGGGATATTGGGATCATGGGATCTTGGGATCATGGGATATTGGGATCATGGGATATTGGGATCATGGGATATTGGGATCATGGGATATTGGGATCATGGGATATTGGGATCATGGGATATGGGGATCATGGGATATTGGGATCATGGGATATTGGGATCATGGGATATTGGGATCATGGGATATTGGGGATCATGGGATATTGGGGATCATGGGATATTGGGGATCATGGGATATTGGGATCATGGGATATTGGGATCATGGGATATTGGGGATCATGGGATATTGGGGATCATGGGATATGGGGATCATGGGATATTGGGGATCATGGGATATTGGGATCATGGGATATTGGGATCATGGGATATAGGGATCATGGGATATTGGGATCATGGGATATTGGGATCATGGGATATTGGGATCATGGGATATTGGGATCATGGGATATTGGGATCATGGGATATTGGGATCATGGGATATTGGGATCATGGGATATTGGGATCATGGGATATTGGGATCATGGGATATTGGGATCATGGGATATTGGGATCATGGGATATTGGGATCATGGGAAATTGGGATCATGGGATATTGGGCTCATGGGATATTGGGATCATGGGATATTGGGATCATGGGATATTGGGATCATGGGATATTGGGATCATGGGATATTGGGATCATGGGATATTGGGATCATGGGATATTGGGATCATGGGATATGGGGATCATGGGATATGGGGATCATGGGATATTGGGATCATGGGATATGGGGATCATGGGATATTGGGATCATGGGATATTGGGATCATGGGATATTGGGATCATGGGATATTGGGATCATGGGATATTGGGATCATGGGATATTGGGATCATGGGATATTGGGATCATGGGATATTGGGATCATGGGATATTGGGATCATGGGATATTGGGATCATGGGATATTGGGATCATGGGATAATGGGATCATGGGATATGGGATCATGGGATATTGGGATCATGGGATATTGGGATCATGGGATATTGGGATCATGGGATATTGGGATCATGGGATATTGGGATCATGGGATATTGGGATCAGGGGATATTGGGATCATGGGATATTGGGATCATGGGATATTGGGATCATGGGATATTGGGATCATGGGATATTGGAATCATGGGATATTGGGATCATGGGATATTGGGGATCATGGGATATTGGGATCATGGGATATTGGGATCATGGGATATTGGGGATCATGGGATCATGGGATCTTGGGATAATGGGATCATGGGATATTGGGATCATGGGATATTGGGATCATGGGATATTGGGATCATGGGATATTGGGATCATGGGATATTGGGATCATGGGATATTGGGATCATGGGATATTGGGATCATGGGATATTGGGATCATGGGATATTGGGATCATGGGATAATGGGATCATGGGATATTGGGATCATGGGATATTGGGATCATGGGATATTGGGATCATGGGATATTGGGATCATGGGATATTGGGATCATGGGTATTGGGATCATGGGATATTGGGATCATGGGATATTGGGATCATGGGATATTGGGATCATGGGATATTGGGATCATGGGATATTGGGATCATGGGATATTGGGATCATGGGATATTGGGATCATGGGATATTGGGATCATGGGATATTGGGATCATGGGATATTGGGATCATGGGATATTGGGATCATGGGCTATTGGGATCATGGGATATTGGGATCATGGGATATTGGGATCATGGGATATTGGGATCATGGGATATTGGGATCATGGGATATTGGGATCATGGGATATTGGGATCATGGGATATTGGGATCATGGGATATTGGGATCATGGGATATTGGGATCATGGGATATTGGGATCATGGGATATTGGGATCATGGGATATGGGATCATGGGATATTGGGATCATGGGATATTGGGATCATGGGATATTGGGATCATGGGATATTGGGATCATGGGATATTGGGATCATGGGATATTGGGATCATGGGATATTGGGATCATGGGATATTGGGATCATGGGATATTGGGATCATGGGATATGGAAATCTTGGGAAATTGGGATCATGGGATATGGGATCATGGGATATTGGGGATCATGGGATATGGGATATGGGATCATGGGATATTGGGATCATGGGATATTGGGATCATGGGATATTGGGATCATGGGATATTGGGATCATGGGATATTGGGGATCATGGGATATTGGGATCATGGGATATTGGGATCATGGGATATTGGGATCATGGGATATTGGGATCATGGGATAATGGGATCATGGGATATTGGGATCATGGGATATTGGGATCATGGGATATTGGGATCATGGGATATTGGGATCATGGGATATGGGATCATGGGATATGGGATCATGGGATATTGGGATCATGGGATATTGGGATCTTGGGATATGGGATCATGGGATATTGGGATCATGGGATCATGGGATATTGGGATCATGGGATATTGGGATCATGGGATAATGGGATCATGGGATATTGGGATCATGGGATATTGGGATCATGGGATATTGGGATCATGGGATATTGGGATCATGGGATATTGGGATCATGGGATATTGGGATCATGGGATATGGGATCATGGGATATTGGGATCATGGGATATTGGGATCATGGGATATTGGGATCATGGGATATTGGGATCATGGGATCATGGGATCATGGGATATTGGGATCATGGGATATTGGGATCATGGGATATTGGGATCATGGGATATTGGGATCATGGGATATTGGGATCATGGGATATTGGGATCATGGGATATTGGGATCATGGGATATTGGGATCATGGGATATTGGGATCATGGGATATTGGGATCATGGGATATGGGATCATGGGATATTGGGATCATGGGATATTGGGATCATGGGATATGGGGATCATGGGATATTGGGATCATGGGATATTGGGATCATGGGATATTGGGATCATGGGATATGGGATCATGGGATATTGGGATCATGGGATATTGGGATCATGGGATATTGGGATCATGGGATCATGGGATATTGGGATCATGGGATATTGGGATCATGGGATATTGGGATCATGGGATATTGGGATCATGGGATATTGGGATCATGGGATATTGGGATCATGGGATATGGGATCATGGGATATTGGGATCATGGGATATTGGGATCATGGGATATTGGGATCATGGGATATTGGGATCATGGGATATTGGGATCATGGGATATTGGGATCATGGGATATTGGGGATCATGGGATATGGGATCATGGGATATTGGGATCTTGGGATCTTGGGATCATGGGATATGGGGATCATGGGATATTGGGATCATGGGATATTGGGATCATGGGATATGGGGATCATGGGATATTGGGATCATGGGATATTGGGATCATGGGATATTGGGATCATGGGATATTGGGATCATGGGATATTGGGATCATGGGATATGGGGATCATGGGATATGGGGATCATGGGATATTGGGATCATGGGATATTGGGATCATGGGATATTGGGATCATGGGATATTGGGATCATGGGATATGGGGATCATGGGATATTGGGGATCATGGGATATTGGGGATCATGGGATATGGGGATCATGGGATATTGGGGATCATGGGATATTGGGGATCATGGGATATTGGGATCATGGGATATTGGGGATCATGGGATATTGGGGATCATGGGATATTGGGATCATGGGATATTGGGGATCATGGGATATTGGGATCATGGGATATGGGATCATGGGATATTGGGGATCATGGGATATTGGGGATCATGGGATATGGGGATCATGGGATATTGGGATCCTGGGATATTGGGGATCATGGGATATGGGGATCATTTTCGATATGGGGATCATGGGATATGGGGATCATGGGATATGGGGATCATGGGATATTGGGATCATGGGATATGGGGATCATGGGATATTGGGGATCATGGGATATGGGATCATGGGATATGGGGATCATGGGATATTGGGATCATGGGATATTGGGGATCATGGGATATGGGGATCATGGGATATTGGGGATCATGGGATATGGGGATCATGGGATATTGGGGATCATGGGATATGGGATCATGGGATATTGGGGATCATGGGATATGGGGATCATGGGATATGGGGATCATGGGATATGGGGATCATGGGATATGGGGATCATGGGATATAGGGATCATGGGATATGGGGATCATGGGATATGGGGATCATGGGATATTGGGATCATGGGATATTGGGATCATGGGATATGGGGATCATGGGATATGGGGATCATGGGATATTGGGATCATGGGATATGGGGATCATGGGATATTGGGATCATGGGATATTGGGGATCATGGGTATAATGGGGATCATGGGATATGGGGATCATGGGATATGGGGATCATGGGATATGGGGATCATGGGATATGGGGATCATGGGATATGGGGATCATGGGATATGGGGATCATGGGATATGGGGATCATGGGATATGGGGATCATGGGATCATGGGATATGGGGATCATGGGATATGGGGATCATGGGATATGGGGATCATGGGATATTGGGATCATGGGATATGGGGATCATGGGATATTGGGATCATGGGATATGGGGATCATGGGATATGGGGATCATGGGATATTGTGATCAAGGGATATTGGGGATCATGGGATATGGGGATCATGGGATATTGGGGATCATGGGATATTGGGGATCATGGGATATTGGGATCATGGGATATGGGGATCATGGGATATTGGGATCATGGGATATTGGGATCATGGGATATGGGGATCATGGGATATGGGGATCATGGGATATTGGGATAATGGGATATTGGGATCATGGGATATTGGGATCATGGGATAGTGGATCATGGGATATGGGGATCATGGGATATGGGGATCATGGGATATGGGGATCATGGGATATTGGGATCATGGGATATGGGGATCATGGGATATGGGGATCATGGGATATGGGGATCATGGGATATGGGGATCATGGGATATGGGGATCATGGGATATGGGGATCATGGGATATGGGGATCATGGGATATGGGGATCATGGGATATGGGGATCATGGGATATGGGGATCATGGGATATGGGGATCATGGGATATTGGGGATCATGGGATATGGGGATCATGGGATATTGGGATCATGGGATATGGGGATCATGGGATATGGGGATCATGGGATATTGGGATCATGGGATATGGGGATCATGGGATATGGGATCATGGGATATGGGGATCATGGGATATGTGGATCATGGGATATGGGGATCATGGGATATGGGGATCATGGGATATGGGGATCATGGGATATGGGGATCATGGGATATGGGGATCATGGGATATGGGGATCATGGGATATGGGGATCATGGGATATGGGATCATGGGATATGGGGATCATGGGATATGGGGATCATGGGATATTGGGGATCATGGGATATGGGGATCATGGGATATGGGGATCATGGGATATCGGGATCATGGGATATGGGATCATGGGATATTGGGGATCATGGGATATGGGGATCATGGGATATGGGGATCATGGGATATGGGGATCATGGGATATGGGGATCATGGGATATGGGGATCATGGGATATGGGGATCATGGGATATGGGGATCATGGGATATGGGGATCATGGGATATGGGGATCATGGGATATGGGGATCATGGGATATGGGATATGGGGATCATGGGATATGGGGATCATGGGATATGGGGATCATGGGATATGGGGATCATGGGATATGGGGATCATGGGATATGGGGATCATGGGATATGGGGATCATGGGATATGGGGATCATGGGATATGGGGATCATGGGATATGGGGATCATGGGATATGGGGATCATGGGATATTGGGGATCATGGGATATGGGGATCATGGGATATGGGGATCATGGGATATGGGGATCATGGGATATGGGGATCATGGGATATGGGGATCATGGGATATGGGGATCATGGGATATGGGGATCATGGGATATGGGGATCATGGGATATGGGGATCATGGGATATGGGGATCATGGGATATGGGGATCATGGGATATGGGGATCATGGGATATGGGGATCATGGGATATGGGGATCATGGGATATGGGGATCATGGGATATGGGGATCATGGGATATGGGGATCATGGGATATGGGGATCATGGGATATGGGGATCATGGGATATGGGGATCATGGGATATGGGGATCATGGGATATGGGATCATGGGATATGGGGATCATGGGATATGGGGATCATGGGATATGGGGATCATGGGATATGGGGATCATGGGATATGGGGATCATGGGATATGGGATCATGGGATATGGGGATCATGGGATATGGGATCATGGGATATGGGGATCATGGGATATGGGGATCATGGGATATGGGGATCATGGGATATGGGGATCATGGGATATGGGGATCATGGGATATGGGGATCATGGGATATGGGGATCATGGGATATGGGGATCATGGGATATGGGGATCATGGGATATGGGATCATGGGATATGGGGATCATGGGATATGGGGATCATGGGATATGGGGATCATGGGATATGGGGATCATGGGATATGGGATCATGGGATATGGGGATCATGGGATATTGGGGATCATGGGATATGGGGATCATGGGATATTGGGGATCATGGGATATGGGGATCATGGGATATGGGGATCATGGGATATGGGGATCATGGGATATTGGGATCATGGGATATGGGGATCATGGGATATGGGGATATGGGGATCATGGGATATGGGGATCATGGGATATTGGGATCATGGGGATCATGGGATATGGGATCATGGGGATATTGGGATCATGGGATATGGGGATCATGGGATATGGGGATCATGGGATATTGGGATCATGGGATATGGGGATCATGGGATATGGGGATCATGGGATATGGGGATCATGGGATATTGGGATCATGGGATATGGGATAATGGGATATGGGGATCATGGGATATGTGGATCATGGGATATGGGGATCATGGGATATTGGGGATCATGGGATATGGGATCATGGGATATTGGGGATCATGGGATATTGGGGATCATGGGATATGGGATCTTGGGATATGGGGATCATGGTATATTGGGATATTGGGTGCATGGGATATGGGATAATGGGATATGGGGATCATGGGATATTGGGATATGGGGATCATGGGATATGGGGATCATGGGATATTGGGATCATGGGATATGGGGATCATGGGATATTGGGATCATGGGATATTGGGATCATGGGATATTGGGATCATGGGATATTGGGATCATGGGATATGGGGATCATGGGATATTGGGATCATGGGATATTGGGGATCATGGGATATTGGGATCATGGGATATGGGGATCATGGGATATGGGGATCATGGGATATGGGGATCATGGGATATGGGGATCATGGGATATGGGGATCATGGGATATGGGGATCATGGGATATGGGGATCATGGGATATGGGGATCATGGGATATTGGGATCATGGGATAATGGGATCATGGGATATTGGGATCATGGGATATGGGGATCATGGGATATGGGGATCATGGGATATGGGATCATGGGATATGGGGATCATGGGATATGGGGATCATGGGATATGGGGATCATGGGATATGAGGATCATGGGATATGGGGATCATGGGATATGGGGATCATGGGATTTGGGGATCATGGGATATGGGGATCATGGGATATGGGGATCATGGGATATTGGGATCATGGGATATTGGGATCATGGGATATTGGGGAGATGGGATATTGGGATCATGGGATATTGGGATCATGGGATATGGGGATCATGGGATATTGGGATCATGGGATATGGGGATCATGGGATATTGGGATCATGGGATATTGGGATCATGGGATATTGGGATCATGGGATATTGGGGATCATGGGATATTGGGGATCATGGGATATGGGATCATGGGATATGGGGATCATGGGATATTGGGATCATGGGATATGGGGATCATGGGATATTGGGGATCATGGGATATGGGATCATGGGATATTGGGATCATGGGATATTGGGATATTGGGATCATGGGATCATGGGATATTGGGATCATGGGATATTGGGATCATGGGATATTGGGATCATGGGATATTGGGATCATGGGATATTGGGATCATGGGATATGGGGATCATGGGATATTGGGATCATGGGATATGGGGATCATGGGATATTGGGATCATGGGATATGGGGATCATGGGATATTGGGATCATGGGATATTGGGATCATGGGATATGGGGATCATGGGATATGGGGATCATGGGATATGGGATCATGGGATATGGGGATCATGGGATATTGGGATCATGGGATATGGGGATCATGGGATATGGGGATCATGGGATATGGGGATCATGGGATATGGGGATCATGGGATATTGGGGATCATGGGATATGGGGATCATGTTATATATAGGGATCATGGGATATGGGGATCTTGGGATCAGGGGATCATGGGATATGGGGATCATGGGATATTGGGATCATGGGATATGGGATCATGGGATATTGGGATCATGGGATATGGGGATCATGGGATATGGGGATCATGGGATATGGGGATCATGGGATATGGAGATCATGGGATCATGGGATATTGGGATCATGGGATATGGGGATCATGGGATATTGGGATCATGGGATATGGGGATCATGGGATATTGGGATCATGGGATATTGGGATCATGGGATATTGGGATCATGGGATATTGGGATCATGGGATATTGGGGATCATGGGATATTGGGATCATGGGATATTGGGGATCATGGGATATTGGGGATCATGGGATATGGGATCATGGGATATTGGGATCCTGGGATCTTGGGATCCTGGGATTTTGGGATTATGGGATATTGGGATCATGGGATATTGGGATCATGGGATATTGGGATCATGGGATATTGGGATCATGGGATATTGGGATCATGGGATATTGGGATCATGGGATATTGGGATCATGGGATATGGGATCATGGGATATTGGGATCATGGGATATTGGGATCATGGGATATTGGGATCATGGGATATTGGGATCATGGGATATTGGGGATCATGGGATATTGGGGATCATGGGATATGGGATGGGATCATGGGATATTGGGATCATGGGATATTGGGATCATGGGATATTGGGATCATGGGATATGGGGATCATGGGATATTGGGATCATGGGATATTGGGATCATGGGATATTGGGATCATGGGATATTGGGATCATGGGATATTGGGATCATGGGATCATGGGATATGGGATCATGGGATATGGGATCATGGGATATTGGGATCATGGGATATTGGGATCATGGGATATTGGGATCATGGGATATTGGGATCATGGGATATTGGGATCATGGGATATGGGGATCATGGGATATTGGGATCATGGGATATTGGGATCATGGGATATTGGGATCATGGGATATTGGGATCATGGGATATTGGGATCATGGGATATTGGGATCATGGGATATTGGGATCATGGGATATTGGGATCATGGGATATTGGGATCATGGGATATTGGGATCATGGGATATTGGGATCATGGGATATTGGGATCATGGGATATTGGGATCATGGGATATTGGGATCAAGGGATAATGGGATCATGGGATATTGGGATCATGGGATATTGGGATCATGGGATCATGGGATCATGGGATATTGGGATCATGGGATATTGGGATCATGGGATATTGGGATCATGGGATATTGGGATCATGGGATATTGGGATCATGGGATATTGGGATCATGGGATATTGGGATCATGGGATATTGGGATCATGGGATATGGGATCATGGGATAATGGGATCATGGGATATGGGATCATGGGATATTGGGGATCATGGGATATTGGGGATCATGGGATATTGGGATCATGGGATATTGGGATCATGGGATATTGGGATCATGGGATAATGGGATCATGGGATATTGGGATCATGGGATATTGGGATCATGGGATATTGGGATCATGGGATATTGGGATCATGGGATATTGGGATCATGGGATATTGGGATCATGGGATCATGGGATCATGGGATATTGGGATCATGGGATATTGGGATCATGGGATATTGGGATCATGGGATATTGGGATCATGGGATATTGGGATCATGGGATATTGGGATCATGGGATATTGGGATCATGGGATATTGGGATCATGGGATATTGGGATCATGGGATAATGGGATCATGGGATATTGGGATCATGGGATAATGGGATCATGGGATATTGGGATCATGGGATATTGGGATCATGGGATATTGGGATCATGGGATATGGGATCATGGGATATTGGGATCATGGGATCATGGGATATTGGGATCATGGGATATTGGGATCATGGGATATTGGGATCATGGGATATTGGGATCATGGGATATTGGGATCATGGGATATTGGGATCATGGGATATTGGGATCATGGGATATTGGGATCATGGGATATTGGGATCATGGGATATTGGGATCATGGGATAATGGGATCATGGGATATTGGGATCATGGGATATTGGGATCATGGGATATTGGGATCATGGGATATTGGGATCATGGGATATTGGGATCATGGGATATTGGGATCATGGGATATTGGGATCATGGGATATTGGGATCATGGGATATTGGGATCATGGGATATTGGGGATCATGGGATATGGGATCAAGGGATCATGGGATCATGGGATATTGGGATCATGGGATATTGGGATCATGGGATATTGGGATCATGGGATATTGGGATCATGGGATATTGGGATCATGGGATATTGGGATCATGGGATATGGGATCATGGGATATTGGGATCATGGGATATTGGGATCATGGGATATGGGGATCATGGGATATTGGGATCATGGGATATTGGGATCATGGGATATTGGGATCATGGGATATTGGGATCATGGGATATTGGGATCATGGGATATTGGGATCATGGGATATTGGGATCATGGGATATGGGATCATGGGATATTGGGGATCATGGGATATTGGGATCATGGGATATTGGGGATCATGGGATATTGGGATCATGGGATATGGGATCATGGGATATTGGGGATCATGGGATATTGGGATCATGGGATATGGGATCATGGGATATTGGGGATCATGGGATATGGGATCATGGGATATGGGATCATGTGATATTGGGATCATGGGATATTGGGATCATGGGATATTGGGATCATGGGATATTGGGATCATGGGATATTGGGATCATGGGATATGGGGATCATGGGATATGGGGATCATGGGATATGGGGATCATGGGATATGGGGATCATGGGATATGGGGATCATGGGATATGGGATCATGGGATATGGGATCATGGGATATTGGGATCATGGGATATGGGGATCATGGGATATTGGGGATCATGGGATATGGGGATCATGGGATATTGGGATCATGGGATATGGGGATCATGGGATATGGGATCATGGGATATGGGATCATGGGATATTGGGGATCATGGGATATTGGGGATCATGGGATATGGGATCATGGGATATGGGATCATGGGATATGGGATCATGGGATATGGGATCATGGGATATGGGGATCATGGGATATTGGGGATCATGGGATATTGGGGATCATGGGATATGGGGATCATGGGATATGGGGATCATGGGATATTGGGATCATGGGATATGGGATCATGGGATATGGGATCATGGGATATTGGGATCATGGGATATGGGATCATGGGATATTGGGATCATGGGATATGGGATCATGGGATATTGGGATCATGGGATATGGGATCATGGGATATTGGGGATCATGGGATATGGGATCATAGGATATGGGGATCATGGGATATGGGGATCATGGGATATGGGGATCATGGGATATGGGGATCATGGGATATGGGGATCATGGGATATTGGGGATCATGGGATATTGGGATCATGGGATATGGGGATCATGGGATATGGGATCATGGGATATGGGATCATGGGATATTGGGATCATGGGATATGGGATCATGGGATATTGGGGATCATGGGATATTGGGATCATGGGATCATGGGATCATGGGATATTGGGATCATGGGATATTGGGATCATGGGATATTGGGATCATGGGATATTGGGATATGGGGATCATGGGATATTGGGATCATATGATATTGGGATCATGGGATATTGGGATCATGGGATATTGGGATCATGGGATATTGGGATCATGGGATATTGGGATCATGGGATATGGGGATCATGGGATATGGGGATCATGGGATATGGGATCATGGGATATTGGGATCATGGGATATGGGGATCATGGGATATTGGGGATCATGGGATATGGGGATCATGGGATATTGGGATCATGGGATATGGGGATCATGGGATATGGGATCATGGGATATTGGGGATCATGGGATATGGGGATCATGGTATATTGGGATCATGGGATATGGGATCATGGGATATGGGATCATGGGATATGGGATCATGGGATATGGGGATCATGGGATATGGGGATCATGGGATATTGGGGATCATGGGATATGGGATCATGGGATATGGGATCATGGGATATGGGGATCATGGGATATTGGGATCATGGGATATGGGGATCATGGGATATGGGGATCATGGGATATGGGGATCATGGGATATGGGGATCATGGGATATGGGGATCATGGGATATGGGGATCATGGGATATGGGGATCATGGGATATGGGATCATGGGATATGGGGATCATGGGATATTGGGGATCATGGGATATGGGGATCATGGGATATGGGGATCATGGGATATTGGGATCATGGGATATGGGATCATGGGATATGGGGATCATGGGATATGGGATCATGGGATATGGGGATCATGGGATATGGGGATCATGGGATATGGGGATCATGGGATATGGGGATCATGGGATATGGGGATCATGGGATATGGGGATCATGGGATATGGGGATCATGGATATGGGATCATGGGATATGGGGATCATGGGATATTGGGGATCTGGGGATATGGGGATATGGGATATGGGGATCATGGGATATGGGATCATGGGATATGGGGATCATGGGATATGGGGATCATGGGATATGGGGATCATGGGATATGGGGATCATGGGATATGGGGATCATGGGATATGGGGATCATGGGATATGGGGATCATGGGATATGGGGATCATGGGATATGGGGATCATGGGATATGGGGATCATGGGATATGGGGATCATGGGATATGGGGATCATGGGATATGGGGATCATGGGATATGGGGATCATGGGATATTGGGATCATGGGATATGGGGATCATGGGATATGGGGATCATGGGGATATGGGGATCATGGGATATGGGGATCATGGGATATGGGGATCATGGGATATGGGGATCATGGGATATGGGGATCATGGGATATGGGGATCATGGGATATGGGGATCATGGGATATGGGGATCATGGGATATGGGGATCATGGGATATGGGGATATGGGATATGGGGATCATGGGATATGGGGATCATGGGATATGGGGATCATGGGATATGGGGATCATGGGATATGGGATCATGGGATATGGGGATCATGGGATATGGGGATCATGGGATATGGGGATCATGGGATATGGGGATCATGGGATATGGGGATCATGGGATATGGGGATCATGGGATATGGGGATCATGGGATATTGGGATCATGGGATATGGGGATCATGGATATGGGGATCATGGGATATGGGGATCATGGGATATGGGGATCATGGGATATGGGGATATGGGATATGGGGATCATGGGATATGGGGATATGGGGATCATGGGATATGGGGATCATGGGATATGGGATCATGGGATATGGGGATCATGGGATATGGGGATCATGGGATATGGGGATCATGGGATATTGGGATCATGGGATATGGGGATCATGGGATATGGGATCATGGGATATGGGGATCATGGGATATGGGATCATGGGATATGGGGATCATGGGATATGGGGATCATGGGATATGGGGATCATGGGATATGGGGATCAGGGATATGGGGATCATGGGATATGGGGATCATGGGATATGGGGATCATGGGATATGGGGATCATGGGATATGGGGATCATGGGATATGGGGATCTGGGATATGGGGATCATGGGATATGGGGATCATGGGATATGGGGATCATGGGATATGGGGATCATGGGATATGGGGATCATGGGTCTGGGGATCATGGGATATGGGGATCATGGGATATGGGGATCATGGGATATGGGGATCATGGGATATGGGGATCATGGGATATGGGGATCATGGGATATGGGGATCATGGGATATGGGGATCATGGGATATGGGGATCATGGGATATGGGGGATCAGGGATATGGGATATGGGGATCATGGGATATGGGGATCATGGGATATGGGATATGGGATATGGGGATCATGGGATATGGGGATCATGGGATATGGGATCATGGGATATGGGGATCATGGGATATGGGGATCATGGGATATGGGGATCATGGGATATGGGGATCATGGGATATGGGGATCATGGGATATGGGGATCATGGGATATGGGATCATGGGATATGGGGATCATGGGATATGGGGATCATGGGATATGGGGATCATGGGATATGGGGATCATGGGATATGGGGATCATGGGATATGGGGATCATGGGATATGGGGATCATGGGATATGGGGATCATGGGATATGGGGATCATGGGATATGGGGATCATGGGATAGGGGGATCATGGGATATGGGGATCATGGGATATGGGGATCATGGGATATGGGGATCATGGGATATGGGATCATGGGATATGGGATCATGGGATATGGGGATCATGGGATATGGGGATCATGGTATATGGGGATCATGGGTGCTGGGGATCATGGGATATTGGGATATGGGGATCATGGGATATTGGGATATGGGGATCATGGGATATGGGATCATGGGATATGGGGATCATGGGATATGGGGATCATGGGATATGGGGATCATGGGATATTGGGATCATGGGATATGGGGATCATGGGATATGGGGATCATGGGATATGGGGATCATGGGATATGGGATCATGGGATATGGGGATCATGGGATATGGGATCATGGGATATGGGGATCATGGGATATGGGGATCATGGGATATGGGGATCATGGGATATTGGGATCATGGGATATGGGATCATGGGATATGGGGATCATGGGATATGGGATCATGGGATATGGGGATCATGGGATATGGGGATCATGGGATATGGGGATCATGGGATATGGGGATCATGGGATATGGGGATCATGGGATATGGGGATCATGGGATATGGGGATCATGGGATATGGGGATCATGGATATTGGATCATGGGATATTGGGATCATGGATGTATGGGGATATGGGATCATGGGATATGGGGATCATGGGATATGGGGATCATGGGATATGGGGATCATGGGATATGGGGATCATGGGATATGGGGATCATGGGATATTGGGATCATGGGATCATGGGATATGGGGATCATGGGATATGGGGATCATGGGATATGGGGATCATGGGATATGGGGATCATGGGATATGGGATCATGGGATATGGGGATCATGGGATAGGGATCATGGGATATGGGATCATGGGATATTGGGATCATGGGATATTGGGATCATGGGATATTGGGATCATGGGATATGGGGATCATGGGATCTGGGGATGGGATCATGGGATATTGGGCTCATGGGATATTGGGATCATGGGATATTGGGATCATGGGATATTGGGATCATGGGATATTGGGATCATGGGATATTGGGATCATGGGATATTGGGATCATGGGATATTGGGATCATGGGATATTGATCATGGGATATTGGGATCATGGGATATTGGGATCATGGGATATTGGGATCATGGGATATGGATCATGGGATATGGGATCATGGATATGGGATCATGGATATTGGGATATGGGATATTGGGATCATGGGATATGGGGACATGGGATATGGGGATATGGGGATCATGGGATATGGGATATTGGGATATGGGGATAATGGGATATTGGATCATGGGTATGGGATCATGGATATGGGATCATGGGATATTGGGATCTTGGGATCATGGGATATTGGGATCATGGGATATTGGGATCATGGGATATTGGGATCATGGATATTGGGATCATGGGATATGGGATCATGGGATATTGGGATCATGGGATATTGGGATCATGGGATATTGGGATCATGGGATATTGGGATCATGGGATATTGGGATCATGGGATATTGGGATCATGGGATATTGGGATCATGGGATATTGGGATCATGGGATATTGGGATCATGGGATATTGGGATCATGGGATATTGGGATCATGGGATATTGGGATCATGGGATATTGGGATCAGGGGATATTGGGATCGTGGGATATTGGATCATGGTGATATGGGATCTTGGGATCATGGGCTCATGGGATATTGGGATCATGGGCTATTGGGATCATGGGATATTGGGATCATGGGATATTGGGATCATGGGATATTGGGATCATGGGATATTGGGATCATGGGATATTGGGATCATGGGATATTGGGATCATGGGATATTGGGATCATATGATATTGGGATCATGGGATATGGGGATCATGGGATAGGAGTCATGGGATATTGGGATCATGGGATATGGGATCATGGGATCATGGGATATTGGGATCATGGGATATTGGGATCATGGGATATGGGATCATGGGATATGGGATCATGGATATGGGATCATGGGATATTGGGATCATGGGATATTGGGATCATGGGATATTGGGATCATGGGATATTGGGATCATGGGATATTGGGATCATGGGATATTGGGATCATGGGATATTGGGATCATGGGATATTGGGATCATGGGATATTGGGATCATGGGATCATGGGATCATGGGATATTGGGATCATGGGATATTGGGATCATGGGATATTGGGATCATGGGATAATGGGATCATGGGATATTGGGATCATGGGATATTGGGATCATGGGATATTGGGATCATGGGATATTGGGATCATGGGATATTGGGATCATGGGATATTGGGATCATGGGATATTGGGATCATGGGATATTGGGATCATGGGATATTGGGATCATGGGATATTGGGATCATGGGATATTGGGATCATGGGATATTGGGATCATGGGATATTGGGATCATGGGATATTGGGATCATGGGATATTGGGATCATGGGATATTGGGATCATGGGATATTGGGATCATGGGATATTGGGATCATGGGATATTCGGATCATGGGATATTGGGATCATGGGATATTGGGATCATGGGATATTGGGATCATGGGATATTGGGATCATGGGATATTGGGATCATGGGATATTGGGATCATGGGATATTGGGATCATGGGATTGTGATCATGGGATATTGGGATCATGGGATATTGGGATCATGGGATATTGGGATCATGGGATATTGGGATCATGGGATATTGGGATCATGGGATATTGGGATCATGGGATCATGGGATATTGGGATCATGGGATATTGGGATCATGGGATATTGGGATCATGGGATATTGGGATCATGGGATATTGGGATCATGGGATATTGGGATCATGGGATATTGGGATCATGGGATATTGGGATCATGGGATATTGGGATCATGGGATATTGGGATCATGGGATATTGGGATCATGGGATATTGGGATCATGGGATATTGGGATCATGGGGATATTGGGATCATGGGATATTGGGATCATGGGATATTGGGATCATGGGATCATGGGATCATGGGATATTGGGATCATGGGATATTGGGATCATGGGATATTGGGATCATGGGATATTGGGATCATGGGATATTGGGATCATGGGATATTGGGATCATGGGATCATGGGATCATGGGATATTGGGATCATGGGATATTGGGATCATGGGATATTGGGATCATGGGATATTGGGATCATGGGATATTGGGATCATGGGATATTGGGATCATGGGATATTGGGATCATGGGATATTGGGATCATGGGATATTGGGATCATGGGATATTGGGATCATGGGATATTGGGATCATGGGATATTGGGATCATGGGATATTGGGATCATGGGATATTGGGATCATGGGATATTGGGATCATGGGATCTTGGGATCATGGGATATTGGGATCATGGGATATTGGGATCATGGGATATTGGGATCATGGGATATTGGGATCATGGGATATTGGGATCATGGGATATTGGGATCATGGGATATTGGGATCATGGGATATTGGGATCATGGGATAGTGGGATCTTGGGATATTGGGATCATGGGATATTGGGATCATGGGATATTGGGATCATGGGATATTGGGATCATGGGATATTGGGATCATGGGATATTGGGATCATGGGATCATGGGATCATGGGATATTGGGATCATGGGATATTGGGATCATGGGATATTGGGATCATGGGATATTGGGATCATGGGATATTGGGATCATGGGATATGGGGATCATGGGATATTGGGATCATGGGATATTGGGATCATGGGATATTGGGATCATGGGATATTGGGATCATGGGATATTGGGATCATGGGATATTGGGATCATGGGATATTGGGATCATGGGATATTGGGATCATGGGATATTGGGATCATGGGATATTGGGATCATGGGATATTGGGATCATGGGATATTGGGATCATGGGATATTGGGAGCATGGGATATTGGGATCATGGGATATTGGGATCATGGGATATTGGGATCATGGGATATTGGGATCATGGGATATTGGGATCATGGGATATTGGGATCATGGGATATTGGGATCATGGGATATTGGGGTCATGGGATATTGGGATCATGGGATATTGGGATCATGGGATATTGGGATCATGGGATATTGGGATCATGGGATATTGGGATCATGGGATATTGGGATCATGGGATATTGGGATCATGGGATATGGGATCATGGGATATTGGGATCATGGGATATTGGGATCGTGGGATACTGGGATCATGGGATATAGGGATCATGGGATATTGGGATCATGGGATATTGGGATCATGGGATATTGGGATCATGGGATATTGGGATCATGGGATATTGGGATCATGGGATATTGGGATTATGGAGTATTGGGATCATGGGATATTGGGATCATGGGATATTGGGATCATGGGATATTGGGATCATGGGATATTGGGATCATGGGATATTGGGATCATGGGATATTGGGATCATGGGATATTGGGATCATGGGATATTGGGATCATTGGATAATGGGATCATGGGATATTGGGATCATGGGATATTGGGATCATGGGATATTGGGATCATGGGATATTGGGATCATGGGATATTGGGATCATGGGATATTGGGATCATGGGATATTGGGATCATGGGATATTGGGATCATGGGATATTGGGATCATGGGATATTGGGATCATGGGATATTGGGATCATGGGATATTGGGATCATGGGATATTGGGATCATGGGATATTGGGATCATGGGATATTGGGATTATGGGATATTGGGATCATGGGATATTGGGATCATGGGATATTGGGATCATGGGATATTGGGATCATGGGATATTGGGATCATGGGATATTGGGATCATGGGATATTGGGATCATGGGATATTGGGATCATGGGATATTGGGATCATGGGATATTGGGATCATGGGATATGGGATCATGGGATATTGGGATCATGGGATATGGGATCATGGGATATTGGGATCATGGGATATGGGATCATGGGATATTGGGATCATGGGATATTGGGATCATGGGATATTGGGATCATGGGATATTGGGATCATGGGATATTGGGATCATGGGATATTGGGATCATGGGATATTGGGATCATGGGATATTGGGATCATGGGATAGTGGGATCATGGGATATTGGGATCATGGGATATGGGATCATGGGATATGGGGATCATGGGATATTGGGATCATGGGATATTGGGATCATGGGATATTGGGATCATGGGATATTGGGATCATGGGATATGTGGATCATGGGATATTGGGATCATGGGATATTGGGATCATGGGATATTGGGATCATGGGATATTGGGATCATGGGATATTGGGATCAGGGGATATTGGGATCATGGGATATTGGGATCATGGGATATTGGGATCATGGGATATTGGGATCATGGGATATGGGGATCATGGGATATTGGGATCATGGGATATTGGGATCATGGGATATTGGGATCATGGGATATTGGGATCATGGGATATTGGGATCATGGGATATTGGGATCATGGGATATTGGGATCATGGGATATTGGGATCATGGGATATTGGGATCATGGGATATTGGGATCAGGGATATGGGATCATGGGATATTGGGATCATGGGATATTGGGATCATGGGATATTGGGATCATGGGATATTGGGATCATGGGATATTGGGATCATGGGATATATCATGGGATATTGGGATCATGGGATATTGGGATCATGGGATATTGGGATCATGGGATATTGGGATCATGGGATATTGGGATCATGGGATATTGGGATCATGGGATATTGGGATCATGGGATAGTGGGATCATGGGATATTGGGATCATGGGATATTGGGATCATGGGATATTGGGATCATGGGATATTGGGATCATGGGATATTGGGATCATGGGATATTGGGATCATGGGATATTGGGATCATGGGATATTGGGATCATGGGATATTGGGATCATGGGATATTGGGATCATGGGATATTGGGATCATGGGATATTGGGATCATGGGATATTGGGATCATGGGATATTGGGATCATGGGATATTGGGATCATGGGATATTGGGATCATGGATATTGGGATCATGGGATATTGGGATCATGGGATATTGGGATCATGGGAGATTGGGATCATGGGATATTGGGATCATGGGATATTGGGATCATGGGATCATGGGATATTGGGATATTGGGATCATGGGATATTGGGATCATGGGATCATGGGATCATGGGATATTGGGATCATGGGATATTGGGATCATGGGATATTGGGATCATGGGATATTGGGATCATGGGATATGGGATCATGGGATATTGGGATCATGGGATATGGGGATCATGGGATATGGGGATCATGGGATATTGGGATCATGGGATATTGGGATCATGGGATATTGGGATCATGGGATATTGGGATCATGGGATATGGGGATCATGGGATATGGGATAATGGGATATGGGGATATGGGGATCATGGGATATGGGGATCATGGAATATGGGGATCATGGGATATGGGATCATGGGATATGGGGATCATGGGATATGGGGATCATGGGATATGGGGATCATGGGATATGGGATCATGGGATATGGGGATCATGGGATATGGGATCATGGGATATGGGGATCATGGGATATGGGGATCATGGGATATGGGGATCATGGGATATGGGGATCATGGGATATGGGATCATGGGATATGGGGATCATGGGATATGGGGATCATGGGATATGGGGATCATGGGATATGGGGATCATGGGATATGGGGATCATGGGATATGGGGATCATGGGATATGGGGATCATGGGATATGGGGATCATGGGATATGGGGATCATGGGATATGGGGATCATGGGATATGGGGATCATGGGATATGGGGATCATGGGATATGGGGATCATGGGATATGGGGATCATGGGATATGGGGATCATGGGATATGGGGATCATGGGATATGGGGATCATGGGATATGGGGATCATGGGATATGGGATCATGGGATATGGGGATCATGGGATATGGGGATCATGGGAT
Organism: Sinella curviseta; assembly: GCA_004115045.4. Taxonomy (NCBI): domain Eukaryota; kingdom Metazoa; phylum Arthropoda; class Collembola; order Entomobryomorpha; family Entomobryidae; genus Sinella; species Sinella curviseta. The sequence goes on from CM023199.3 coordinate 72,867,572, forward strand.
ATGGGGATCATGGGATATGGGGATCATGGGATATGGGGATCATGGGATATGGGGATCATGGGATATGGGGATCATGGGATATGGGGATCATGGGATATGGGGATCATGGGATATGGGGATCATGGGATATGGGGATCATGGGATATGGGGATCATGGGATATGGGGATCATGGGATATGGGGATCATGGGATATGGGGATCATGGGATATGGGGATCATGGGATATGGGGATCATGGGATATGGGGATCATGGGATATGGGGATCATGGGATATGGGGATCATGGGATATGGGGATCATGGGATATGGGGATCATGGGATATGGGGATCATGGGATATGGGGATCATGGGATATGGGGATCATGGGATATGGGGATCATGGGATATGGGGATCATGGGATATGGGGATCATGGGATATGGGGATCATGGGATATGGGGATCATGGGATATGGGGATCATGGGATATGGGGATCATGGGGATATGGGGATCATGGGATATGGGGATCATGGGATATGGGGATCATGGGATATTGGGGATCATGGGATATTGGGGATCATGGGATATGTGGATCATGGGATATGGGGATCATGGGATATGGGGATCATGGGATATGGGGATCATGGGATATTGGGATCATGGGATATTGGGATCATGGGATATGGGGATCATGGGATATGGGGATCATGGGATATGGGGATCATGGGATATGGGGATCATGGGATATGGGATCATGGGATATGGGGATCATGGGATATGGGGATCATGGGATAAGGGGATCATGGGATATGGGGATCATGGGATATGGGGATCATGGGATATTGGGATCATGGGATATTGGGGATCATGGGATATGGGGATCATGGGATATTGGGATCATGGGATATGGGGATCATGGGATATGGGGATCATGGGATATGGGGATCATGGGATATGGGGATCATGGGATATTGGGATATGGGGATCATGGGATATTGGGATATGGGGATCATGGGATATGGGGATCATGGGATATGGGGATCATGGGATATGGGGATCATGGGATATGGGGATCATGGGATATGGGGATCATGGGATATGGGGATCATGGGATATGGGGATCATGGGATATGGGGATCATGGGATATGGGGATCATGGGATATGGGGATCATGGGATATGGGGATCATGGGATATGGGGATCATGGGATATGGGGATCATGGGATATGGGGATCATGGGATATTGGGATCATGGGATATGGGATATTGGGATCATGGGATATGGGGATCATGGGATATGGGGATCATGGGATATGGGGATCATGGGATATGGGGATCATGGGATATGGGGATCATGGGATATTGGGGATCATGGGATATGGGGATCATGGGATATGGGGATCATGGGATATGGGGATCATGGGATATTGGGATCATGGGATATTGGGATCATGGGATATGGGGATCATGGGATATGGGGATCATGGGATATGGGGATCATGGGATATGGGATCATGGGATATGGGGATCATGGGATATGGGGATCATGGGATATGGGGATCATGGGATATGGGGATCATGGGATATGGGGATATGGGGATCATGGGATATGGGGATCATGGGATATGGGATCATGGGATATGGGGATCATGGGATATGGGGATCATGGGATATGGGGATCATGGGATATGGGGATATGGGGATCATGGGATATGGGGATCATGGGATATGGGGATCATGGGATATGGGGATCATGGGATATTGGGGATCATGGGATATGGGGATCATGGGATATGGGATCATGGGATATGGGGATCATGGGATATGGGGATCATGGGATATGGGGATATGGGGATCATGGGATATTGGGATCATGGGATATGGGGATCATGGGATATGGGATCATGGGATATGGGATCATGGGATATGGGGATCATGGGATATGGGGATCATGGGATATGGGGATCATGGGATATGGGGATCATGGGATATGGGGATCATGGGATATGGGATCATGGGATATGGGGATCATGGGATATGGGGATCATGGGATATGGGGATCATGGGATATTGGGATCATGGGATATGGGGATCATGGGATATGGGGATCATGGGATATGGGGATCATGGGATATGGGGATCATGGGATATGGGGATCATGGGATATGGGGATCATGGGATATGGGGATCATGGGATATGGGGATCATGGGATATGGGGATCATGGGATATGGGGATCATGGGATATGGGATCATGGGATATGGGGATCATGGGATATGGGATCATGGGATATGGGGATCATGGGATATGGGGATCATGGGATATGGGGATCATGGGATATGGGGATCATGGGATATTGGGATCATGGGATATGGGGATCATGGGATATGGGGATCATGGGATATGGGGATCATGGGATATGGGGATCATGGGATATGGGATCATGGGATATGGGGATCATGGGATATTGGGGATCATGGGATATTTGGGATCATGGGATATGGGGATCATGGGATATGGGGATCATGGGATATGGGGATCATGGGATATTGGGATCATGGGATATGGGGATCATGGGATATGGGGATCATGGGATATGGGGATCATGGGATATGGGGATCATGGGATATGGGGATCATGGGATATGGGGATCATGGGATATGGGGATCATGGGATATGGGGATCATGGGATATGGGGATCATGGGATATGGGGATCATGGGATATGGGGATCATGGGATATGGGGATCATGGGATATGGGGATCATGGGATATGGGGATCATGGGATATTGGGATCATGGGATATGGGGATCATGGGATATGGGGATCATGGGATATGGGGATCATGGGATATTGGGATCATGGGATATGGGGATCATGGGATATGGGATCATGGGATATGGGATCATGGGATATGGGGATCATGGGATATGGGATCATGGGATCATGGGATATGGGGATCATGGGATATGGGGATCATGGGATATGGGGATCATGGGATATTGGGGATCATGGGATATGGGGATCATGGGATATGGGGATCATGGGATATGGGGATCATGGGATATGGGATCATGGGATATGGGGATCATGGGATATGGGGATCATGGGATATTGGGATCATGGGATATGGGGATCATGGGATATGGGGATCATGGGATATGGGGATCATGGGATATGGGGATCATGGGATATGGGGATCATGGGATATGGGGATCATGGGATATGGGGATCATGGGATATGGGGATCATGGGATATGGGGATCATGGGATATGGGATCATGGGATATGGGGATCATGGGATATGGGGATCTTGGGATATGGGGATCATGGGGATCATGGGATATGGGGATATGGGGATCATGGGATATTGGGATTTATGGGATATTTGGGATTTATGGGATATTTGGGATTTATGGGATATTTGGGATTTATGGGATATTTGGGATTTATGGGATATTTGGGATTTATGGGATATTTGGGATTTATGGGATATTTGGGATTTATGGGATATTTGGGATTTATGGGATATTTGGGATTTATGGGATATTTGGGATTTATGGGATATTTGGGATTTATGGGATATTTGGGATTTATGGGATATTTGGGATTTATGGGATATTTGGGATTTATGGGATATTTGGGATTTATGGGATATTTGGGATTTATGGGATATTTGGGATTTATGGGATATTTGGGATTTATGGGATATTTGGGATTTATGGGATATTTGGGATTTATGGGATATTTGGGATTTATGGGATATTTGGGATTTATGGGATATTTGGGATTTATGGGATATTTGGGATTTATGGGATATTTGGGATTTATGGGATATTTGGGATTTATGGGATATTTGGGATTTATGGGATATTTGGGATTTATGGGATATTTGGGATTTATGGGATATTTGGGATTTATGGGATATTTGGGATTTATGGGATATTTGGGATTTATGGGATATTTGGGATTTATGGGATATTTGGGATTTATGGGATATTTGGGATTTATGGGATATTTGGGATTTATGGGATTTATGGGATATTTGGGATTTATGGGATATTTGGGATTTATGGGATATTTGGGATTTATGGGATATTTGGGATTTATGGGATATTTGGGATTTATGGGATATTTGGGATTTATGGGATATGGGGATCATGGGATATGGGGATCATGGGATATGGGGATCAGGTGTGTCTAGGCCTCTGCTAAGCAGAATAGCGCTTTTACTCACCACGGTTAGAGTATGTATTTACGAGTATCCATTTACTTTGTGCTGCTATGAATCATACTACGAAGAAGGCTGAAACTGGCCGGTAAACTAAAACGAATGCTTGTATGTCACGCATGCCGTGTTCAATCAAAAAAAAAGTTTCTTAAAACTTGTGTGATTAACTACCGGAAACATGTAATGCTTGTAAGGTAGTTAATGCGTTTGATTTGTTTGTCTATCTGTGTGTCTGTTAATCTGAGTGTCTATAAACACTGTAACTTTTCTTATCGTTAACCGATTTGGTTAAAATTTGGCAGAGGTGCATTATGTCGTACGAAAATTCTATATTGATTTTGGTGTACCGGGGCCAAACCCCGGTCTACCATGCATTCTTATGGGCAAAACAATTTTATCGGCTCATCTGATAGAGAATTTTCAGGTGATCATTTTTTGTCCAGACACCAAATGTCAACTCGGTGAACTTTCTCTGGGCTGGCTCCATGACTCTAGGGTCACGTAAGGGTCAACATATTTTATTTCCGAAATTGATCGAAAAATTCAAGGTAAGTGCTTGGGAAGGTGAGCTGAATGTCAAATTTCACACGCTTCCGGTAGTGTTTTAATTCGAGTTTACATACGTCCTAGTTTGACCTTAAAGATTCCAATTCAATTTCAAGTGAATTTACTACGAAGTAATAGCAATCTCCTCAACTAAATAGCAGTACTCATTACTATAACGGACGCACTTTAACTTTTCAAAGGAAAGGAGATTCCAAACTTTGTAGCAATTTTTTTTATAAAAAGTAATTTTTTATTACCTAATTAATTAATTAAAAAAAATTAATTAATTAATGTCGTTGCAAATGCAAGTCTAATTACAATATTGTTATAACTCATCATCGTTTTCTCTCTATATGATTATTTGCTCAGATCGATCCTGTGAAAAAAATACGCTGCTGCTGTGAACTACAAAAGTTGCCAATGAAAGCGCATTTAATGAATGATTATTATTATTATTACGTAAAATACCCAAATGAAATGACAAAATGGTCATGGTCAAGAAGCGTTTTTTAAAGAAGCCATAATATTGTTGTGTTTATCATCTTTTTTAATTAAATCATTGCGTAATAATTATGTATGCTGTGCAGTACAGTAGGCGGTAGATAATTTAAGTTAACTCGACTCCATATATAATCATTCATTTTGTTTGTAAATTGTTGATAATCTCATTAAATTATCACTTCTTGTAAATCATAATGATACAAGACAAAACTATTCAATGTTCATTCAAGAATCCAAGAAATAATGGAAACAATCAAAGCCAAAAGAGTCATTTTTTCTCCGAGTATGTATGTATATTTTTACAGCGAATGTATGTTTAATGTTTTAATGATGCTAAAAAGGATAATTAAATTGTGCATGTCATTTTTAGTACATCTGCTCGAGTTTACGGTGTGAGTCGTTTGATGAAAAGTAATTATTATGGAATGAAATTTTTGGTGATTAATTTTTACTTTTACTATAAACTAATAAAATACTATACACAGTGGATAATATTTTATTAGTTTGAATTTCCCGACCTTTAAATAGACATTGTCAACAAAATACAAATAGTACTTTTCAGTGACAATGTTTAAAAATAATGATTTTGATGATGATTGACTGTTGATGTGAATTCGAGCGACAAGATGAGTCCAAAAAAATAAAAGTGAGTTTTTAACAGAAATAATACTATGAGTTCAATAAACATAGTTTACTTTCATTCAGAAACAAAAGTTTTATTTTCACCGCAGAATTTTTCAGAGCAAAAGACTGTACTCTATAGCATAATATATCATACATTTTGTACATGTGAATGTGAATGTACAGAGCTTTTTGAATTCCAGAAAGATTACACACACAATTAGCATTTTGGAGAAAATAGAGTTGACAAAATCACATTTTCAAGACAGCTTCTCGTGAACTGGCTTGGGTTTGAATTCTACTTTGACTAAATACTTGGGTTTTACTTGATTGGTGTTGTAGACAATGTATTCATTGTACTGCAAGTATCTTGCGGACGTATCCGGACTGTCAATAGTTTGACCCAAGGGCCACGAGCAGCCGTCAATCTCCATGTCCATCGCGGGATTCGGAACGCGCCGACCAACTCCCAACACGCTATCGTTGCCCGATGGTGCAGCAGAGATGTTGGGGTATGATTGATATGACCTGTATATGTTTCCAAGAAGAACGTCGCAAAGGAAAAGGAAGGCCACTTGACCGTTAAACTGATAGCTGTGGTCACAGTAATTAGCACTCTTGGAAATCCGGTCAGCGAAGTAGATCCCGGCGCCAAACATTTGTCCACGTTGCACGGGCAGCCTGAGCCCATTTTCCAGAATTGACACGAGGTGGTAGCGCCTAGTGCCGTGCCACAGCATCGCCCTCTTTTTCCCTTTCGTGTTGGGGTTTTCATTAAAGTCGAGTTGGTGCTCGAGAGGGTCTGCGCCTTCATACAGGTTGTTGGCGTTGACCAACACACGGAGAATGGTGAGGATCTTGATTCCAAAGCCGTGCTCCTGACCCCGTGCCACGTAATCGTGGATCTTGATGAAGTCCTCGTCGTCGGGTTGCAGGGCCCATGCCAGCAATTTGCCATTGTTCAGAAACTGGTTGCTCAAGCGAAGCTCGCGGAATAGTGAGCAAGCCACTTCGTCATCGATAACGGTTTTCTTCACTCGCTTGGAACCTTTCACCGGGCCTGGCTTACGTCTTTTGCCTGTTTTGACTGGTACAATCGTCATTGTCATTGCAGATGTTGGGAACAAGCTGTGGGTTGCTCCAGACGCGCCTGTTGTAGGAGAAACAGGACTGGCGGTGACCACGGGCGTCGGCTTGATGACAGTTACGTTGGGTGGGGCAGGCCCTGCCGTTGCCGGTGGAGCGTTTGGAAACAACGCATACATTGCCGCGTAGCTGCCTGCTGGAGGAGCAGCAGTGGTGGTGGTCGTGTTGGGCGTCACAGGCATAGATTTGGGGTCAGTTTGGTCCGGAGTCACGGGGGCCATGATTCTGCTGTCGTTCTTAGCTAGACAGTGTGTCGTAGGCCCTAATAAAAATGAAAGGAAGAAAAAGCGGAAACAATGGACAAAGGCTCGCTACAATCGTCTTTGTCTCAGTGTGTCCAGCAGCGTCTGGGGATACTCCTTTCGCAGCATGAAATCCTTTTTTCTTTTCCTTTCCACACTCAAGACTCTTTGACAACGCATTTTATGACATTTGTCATCCTTTGTGACTGAAAACGGTCACCAGAATAGTGTTGTGTGCGATATAATACTTCTTCAGGTACATCTTTAGCATTTTTTATAGCAGAATTGCACTTTTTGCTCATTCGTATAGAGGACGAGTATGCATTTACTTTGATCTGCGCTGCTTGATACAATAAAGAAGACTGAAACGGGCCGGTAATCTGAAATGAATGCTTGCATTTCATGTATGTCGTGTTCAATAAAAAAGTTTCTTAAAACTTGTTTTATTTGACCTTAAAAAAGTCTACTTATATTACCTGTACTACTACTAGTTGAACATGTTTTTTTCTTTTCCTTATTTTAACAAAATCCTGACTTGACTTGCATTTCACCATAAAAAAGTTAACAATAATAATAAAAAGATACATAATATACACCACCATTAGTTTATAGGAATACAGTCTAACCCTTTGAGTACGCAACACATTGCATTTAAGTATGTATATACATTAGCTTTTTATACAAAAATTGGACTATAATGATAGTAATAATTATTATAGGAAAAGTATATATTTTTTAAATGGGCAGTAGAAGAAAAGGTGATAAAAGCTAGCGGGGACTGGCGATTTCTGCTGCCTATTCTTTAGCTCGTTCGATACACAGATCAATAGAGTAAGATAATTAAGGACAAAGGAGCCTACACGTATGTACAGTGTAAAGTACGTGAGCTCTCCTTTTTTGCAGATAGTGACACTGATTTCTTTGCTTACATTTCGTGCAAGAGGTAGATTAAATCTGGTTATAAGGGAATGTACAGAGATAGGTACATAATTTTTTGCACACATTTCGCTATTAGATCGACCCTGATCGTCTATCATCACGATCCACCACCAGTGCCGTCGTCAACATGATCAAAACATTTTTTTTATCGCGAAATTATCTTTGGCACGTACACAAGCAGAAAGAAAATAGGATTTTTTTACCTAGTTTACAACAAGAAGGGAAAATACTTTCATCAGTAGTAAAAATACGCACAGTAAAAAAATAACTTGATCATCACAGGTACATTTTTTTCGTCTAAAAATGTAGGTAGGATAAAAATTAAATGCTATGACTGAATTGATTAATTATATGAATTAGCTGCTTTTAGCAATTCCACAAGTTGATATTTGCGGTGTCCGCGATTACATCGACTATGGGCAGTTTTGCTCCACTTCCACTCACAACGCTGGCACCATCCTTGGCGACTTTGTTGTCGGTGGCGAGGGAAATGACTTTGTTTGTGGCTTGCTCCTTGTACCTCTTGAAAGATTCGACTATGCCCATAAACATGGGTTCCTGAAAATCACAATTTAAATTTAATCATAAGTAATGATCCGCAGGCGCAGGTCCCACCTGACGCAGTCATTTAATATATATTATCTACCTCATTTGTGGCGTGGAGGAACCAGAGGAATGGCTCGTCAAAATCGTATGACTCGATTTGCCCGTTACCCCGTTTCAGGCCCTTTGGGATAAGCTTTTCAGCGACGACTGGGGGAACGTCATCGGATAACTGGCCAGGAAGTTCCTCTTCTGACACTTCCGCCTCGCCATCGTCATTTTCCTGTGGGGTGACCTGAGACTCGGGCAAAGTGGTCACTGTTTCCTCGGTGGATCCCACGGCTTCATCTTCTGTGATTGCATCAACAGACCTGACACTCCTTCCGGTGCTTTCTTCCTCGACTACGGGGGGCGCGGGGGAGGATGAGGGAGTGGGGACGGCGTCTGAGTCATCAGCGGCGGGAATCTGTTGTGTGGTGACTTCCACACTGCTTGCCTCACTTCCAGCTTCCGGTTCAACGGCAGCACCGGCAGCCTTGTCATCTTCTGTGGACTCTCCTTCCCCAAAAACGTGTTCACTTCTCGGAATGCTGTCGTAGTCCGCCTGGGAATTGAGTGTGGCTCCGGTGGCAGAAGCGATGCGGAACATTTCTTTGGAGATTTGAACGTGGTTGGTTTGCACGATTGGGTTGAGGAAATAAGAGCTGGCCACTCGCAAAACTCCAAAGAGATTCTCCCTCACGTCATTACTGCAAAATGTGTCAACGACGCCACGTTTCTGGAGAGTTTCCGCGTGTCTTGTGGTCGTGGTGAATGTGGCGGAGGGAACTTTCACTTTCATCGTTTTCACTCCCCAGCCGGGAAAGTTTTCGTCGAAAATCTCGGTCAATGCGGTGGGCTGCAACATGAGCTGGAGAATGGTCACGTTTCCTTTGGGTTTCAGGAAAACGACACTTCCGGTTCCGCCCTATGTACCAAAAAACAATGAAATTTAAATAATGTACTTGTAATTCAAGATTTCAAACGTTCCTGAAACATCATCCATACGCAATTATACTCTACCTTAAATAATGCGGCAACAGCAGCAAAAGCTTCATTCTCATAATACGGCATAAGTCCCTCCACCTCCATGTATGGCACCAATGGCGAGTCTGAAAACTTGTCGAATCCTCCATCCCTCCATGGCCAGGCCCAGTAATTCTCATATTTGATCGAGTTGGTCAGCACGGCCTTGGAAAAGGGATAAATGGCACTTCCGTAGTAGGCCGCCTTTGGAATAAAGTCCCCAATGATCCCATCCGTTTGAGTGGAGATGTCCCTGTTAATCTGCTGCGTCGTCTTTGGCACATGGATCTGCTGATCAATCTTCTTTATCTCCGTCCCCAAAATCCTCATCGCAGGGGTAATCGTCACACTCGACTCATTAGTGTAAATTGTACTATACACACTAAAGTTTGCCAGACGGAGCGTGTTCACCATGCTCGAGAACATGATGGCCATCTTGTTTCTGGGGAACTCGAGAACCGCCTCAAAACCAGTGGTCGGCACCGGATAATTCTGCTGCTCGTTCACATTCGCCAGAGTGTAATGCACTCCCAGCGGAAACACAAACTCGACCCCCTGATTCAGATACATTACCCGTTCCGGAGCACGACCTTCCCTTTCATCCCCCGACCGGATGTACTGACGAACCCATTCTTTCCCCTCCTCACTCGACTCCGATTCTGATGACGCCGCTGCGGCGACAACATAAACTGTTAACGCCACAACCAACACACCCTTCACTCGCCCCATCTTTAAAAAAAATACTTTTTTTGATAAAATAATCAAATTTTATCAAATCTAATCACTGTGCAGTTACAATCCACAGTGCGCGACTTCCGCTGCAGAGATCCGTGAAAAGGGAAATGAGTTCATTTTCATGCCAAGTCCGCTCCTTTTATATGACCAACTTATTTTTATTCGCGTGAGGATGACGAGCTGCATTTCAAAGTGCATCACTGAAAAAAATTAACAAAAAACTAAAATATTGATTGCCACGCAAAGAAAAATAGAGTTAACGGGGATGAATCTTTAGGCAGTTAGTTAGTATGCTAGTTTGCAGAGCTATGAATTGAAATTGAGTAGTGAACGTGAACGTGTGATTCTTCATTGGATTATGTGGAGTAGGATAACCGGTCTTAGCACAGCAGCAGCGTCAGCGCAAATGGTCTTTTTTTCTCTTAAAAGACGAACGCAGTGATTAGTTGGTTGGCTGGTGGGGGCTGCAATGCAACACGACATTTGAAAGAAAGGTAAAGTGGTAAAAAAACCAGATTTATACTGGCTTCATCTTCAAGAAAGCATACCATTTTATTCCTTCACTAAACCAGGTTTCAATTTCGAAACTGTTCAGCTTTTTTTCAAAATATGTTATTAAAGTGCATTCTATAATAGCATATACGTGATACGTAGAGAGGTGTGTACAGATTCTAGGCATTTAAAAAAATAACAATCAGGCTCAATAGGTCATCACGAAACTGAATGCTAATCTTAATACCAAACAGTCTCGCTGCAAATTTATGCAAATAACAGCATCGCTTATCAAGTTACTTGCGATTTCTAATGAATAAATCATACTTCATATTCACACACGTCATTTATTTAAATCCAGTATTTTTTTTTTGTTGGGGGTGGATCAAATTTGAGAAAAAAAGTAAAAGTTGATGATTATTTTTATAGACAATTATGTTAAGTACATTATAATTAAGCAGTATGATATGATAAGCGTATTATGTCATGTTATAATGGACAGTGCTGGAAGGTGACGCGATAGCGAACAAAGTAGTTTTTTTGGAGGGAGGAGACAACTTGTCTCAGACAAGCAGCTGGTGTTGGTGGAACGGGAGAGAAAACACGTTGACGAACAAAAAGCAAGCGCGCTTGCTGTCTTGATGCGTGTGTGCGCAGGTTTCGTTTCAGGCTCCTCCAGACACAGACTCCGTCTTTTTTCTTCAGCTTTCGACTTTCAGCTTTTCCGTTAATGGATCATTTATATTAATTTTGACTTTATAATTGCTAGCCTGCGACTATTGAGAAGTACTAGAAGACGGAAACCAAGTGACGAGGACTAGAGAGGTGAAAGGGGACAACACAAACTGTGACAGTCTGCTGGGCTGTGTTAAAATTCAACCGGAAACTAAATAAACGGGTAAGGTTGTCTGGAAAGTGCACTACGGCGCTGTTAACAAAGTTGGTGTACTAATTAATAGTTTGGTGGTTATTTTACGCGTTTTGTTTCTGGGTTTGTGGATACTGTTGTTGACATTATTATCATTGTTTTGTTTTGTTCCAGGAGCTGTGGAGAAGAAATTTGTGTGTGAGGTCAAGTCAGAGAGTCATTAGTCAACATCATGGCATCCTTTGGAAAAGTTTTAGTCAATTACGGCGACAGTCTGATTCGGGAATCGGAATGGGAAATTTTGAATAAGAAGTTTTGGCTGAATGACACGATCCTGAGTTTCTACTTTGAGTACTTGACCAAGGAGAAAAGAACGAGGGAACTAAAGGCCCAGCTTTATCCGGCGTCGCTTTCACAAATTCTCAAGTTGTCTATGGATGACACTGCCGAGGTTCCAAGTGAGTGTTAGTGTTGTGTTAAATATAATCAAGATCAGCTGATTATTTAATTGTATACACATGTCCTTATACATACTTTAATTTTGTTTGATTGACAGTAATTCTTGGAGAACCTGCGCCGGAAACCATTCAGTATGGCTTTTGGGCTGTGAACAGCTCGTCTTTGACTGAGTGCTCGACTGGCGTCTCCGGAACCCACTGGTCTCTTCTCGTATTTTCCAGACCAGACAACAAGTTCCTCCACTTTGACTCCTTTGGGCAGAGCAATCACGGGGAGGCAATGCTCCTGGGTCAAAATCTCAGCTCTCACTTCTCATCGTCAGTGTCAGCAACGGTCCAATTTGTGCCCGTCACAAACTGTCGTCAGCAAGCCAATGGAAATGATTGTGGTCTTCACGTCCTTGTCAACGCTGAGAAGATTTTGAACTACATTCGTAACAGTATTAACCAAACTGGGGTCAATACACCATCCTTGTGCACCGGTCATTTGACTACTGCAAAGCCTGAAGACGCTGCAAGCATGAGACTTAAGATTAGTCGATTAATCAGATCATTAGCTCAGACGAGTGCGACTAGCAGTTAAAGGTGGAGGCGGTGATAGGGGTACAACACAAATTCAATATCCACGTGTCTTTGCGTTTGATAATGTAATGAGGATAGCATTATGCTAACAAAATGACTAAGGCTTGATTTGTTCAAAAAAAGAAGCGAACCCCATTTTGTAAGTTGAGGTATTAATTCCGTTTTGTTTTTAGCTTCTGTCATTATTTAATTTAATAACTGTTTAGATCTCATCATCATCGTTTAAATCTTTAGTCGATTTTGTATAAACGACTCAATCAGTCATAGTCATTTGAATCTGAATTTGAATGGGTGAGATTAATGTAGGTATGTGTACTAAAAATACATAAATATATCATAAAGTCAAATTACAAATTTAATATAGTACTAGTATTAACGATAAGATATAAGTGCTCTAATAATTTATCTGCGTGCATTTTGATATTCCTTTTTTGTAAAACATTTTTTTGTGTAAAATAATCTGTACATGATTAAGTAGGGTTAAAGATTCATGTGTAATGACTAGAAAAAAGACAATCAGTGTAATGATACCTGCATACTCATTAAAATTTAATTTTGTTAAAATACCTACCTATATACTTAATCTATTCACAATTTGTTTCACCCGAAAAGTAAACATATGAATGTAATTTGTAATGTTATTCAATAATAATGTAATTGTTGTTTGTTGGAAAAAAATAAATGTTAGAAAAAAATATATTGATAAGTCACACTGTAATCATGATTAAATTAATTACGATTGGTAGGAAGTGAGAATCTTAAGTGACGCATAAAATGTTCACCTTGCACGAAGTATGCATCATTTTACTCAATGACTTGTATCAACTTGCCCCGCCGCACCCCGGCGAATTGAAAGCGTTTAGTAGCCAATTTGACAAACAACTTTTGCACAGCAAGTGAATCAGCACTTCTCCTCTGTAATGCCCTATTGTTCTGTTTCAGTCGGATGAGCTGTTGTTTTTGTGTACCTGTTTGACGTGCTCACTTTACACAGCGCGTTTCTATTCTGAAATTTTAACTGAAAAGGCGTAATTGTAATTAATTAAATAACTGCATATAGTAAAATAACATCCTTTTACACTGAACGAGAACCGTCGAGAGAAAGCTTAAGAATCCTTCCACTATCATTGTTTATTTTAGAGGAGAAGTAGCATTAAAAGTAAAAAAGATCCCACACAACACCTGACAGCTAAAGACGCAATTATTAATTACTGTTAATTAATTAAGTGATTCAGCAATAAAGATAGTGAGATGGCAAGCGCAAAAGTTGCTGCCGCCCCTCGGGCGAGATTCCCAGCAGCCAGTTCGGAATCTGCTCCAGTGCCTATGGGTAAGGTCCAGGAATTAATTACATGAATGAAACGGATGAGTGATTAAATGTTATCAAGGGATAATTAATGATTGTCGATGTATTATTAATTTGTTGTTTAGATGCAAGTGACGATAACCCATTCGAAACGGAAGAGGGGATCATGAAGATCGCGGAGGAGTGCAAGGAGCGTCAAGATTCTGCCAGATTTGATGAGCTCATCAAGAAAGTGCGCACGTTTGTTAACAACGTCAGCAAGGCCAAGGCTGCCAAGTTGGTGCGCTCGTTAGTGGACATGTATCTGGACATCAATGCTACAACTGAGCAGCAGGTGAAGGTGTGCCAGGAGTGCATTGAGTGGGCTCGAGAGGAAAAGAGGACTTTTCTGAGGCAGTCCTTGGAGGCGAGGTTGGTTGGAGTGCACTACGACAGTGAGAATTACACAGCAGCCCTGCAACTCTGTGGACAGCTTTTGAAGGAGCTGAAGAAAGTGGATGATAAGAACCTGCTGGTGGAAGTGCAGTTACTGGAGAGCAAGACGTACCATGCGTTAGGGAACTTGCCCAGGGCTAGGGCGGCGCTGACCTCTGCGAGAACCACGGCAAACTCCATTTACTGTCCTCCACTCATGCAGGCGTCGTTGGATCTGCAGTCTGGGATTTTGCATGCTGCTGATGAGAAGGATTTCAAAACGGCGTACTCGTACTTTTACGAAGCCTTTGAAGGACTGGACAGTGTGGAGAGCCCCAAGGCCTTGGTCGCACTCAAATACATGCTCCTCTCGAAAATCATGCTGAATTTGTAAGTAATCACCTATGTAATTTAATTTCACCAATCACTAATTTACCTTAAATCGCAAGTAATTTTTATAGTAAACAAAAATTCTCCATTTTAGGCCTGAAGAGGTTACTCAACTGTTATCCGGTAAACTCGCCCTGAAATACGGTGAAAGTCAGGACGTTTTGGCCATGAAGCAAGTAGCACAGGCAGCCCAGAAAAGATCACTCAAGGATTTCCAAGGCTCACTGAAGCAATACGAAAAAGAGCTCCAGGCTGACGAAGTGGTCAAAGCGCACTTCAACACACTCTACGACAAAATGATGCAACAAAATCTCCTCCGTATTATCGAACCATACTCCAAAGTGCAGGTACTAAAACCGTCTTGACTAATTGCAACATACTGCTAACTAGCTGTCGTCCATTTTAATTTGTAGTAAAAAACGAGTTTATTCGCATAACTTGATGATTTGTCTCCCTCCAGGTTGAACACATCGCAAAGACGATCGACATCCCGAAAGAAAGTGTGGAGTTGAAATTGTCTCAGATGATTTTGGATCGGCAGTTGAACGGTGTGCTGGACCAAGGCGCAGGGATGCTTGTGATTTTTGACACAGTGCAAGAAGATAAGGCTTACGATGCAGCTTTAGGCCTGATTCAAAATATGGGCAAGGTGGTGGACGCCCTCTATCACAAAGCGAAGCGTCTTACGTAACTTTAATTCAAGGATTATAGTTATTTATTTCTAAAAAAAAGTTTTCGAATCTTAGAGTATTTACTAAAGTTACTCTCTCTCCGTCAACTGTCAAAAACATTTAAATAATTATTAAAGATATTTTATAAAACATTCAAAACATATTGTTAGAACGCTACTATTTGTAAAATACGAATTGTTAGAGCTTTTGGAGCTATAAACAAAACCCTTGTGTGTACCAAATTTGAAAGTAATGAAAATGCCCATATGTAATAATGTACAACTTTAAAAAAATGCTTTGTATAATAATTACTTATTAATTTATCGTAACAATAATTTTTTTGAGTATCTCATAAAAAAATCACCCTACTACTACCTATGTGTATCTTTTGTGGTTTACGTTTCGGTTTCATGTTTCTTCGGTTCATCTCCAATCTTTAGTTTAACTTTCCAAAATAAGCAACAATTTTTGGTGTACCAATAATTATATAAAATTAATACATTTTTGATTACGGAAAAAATAAACAAAAAAGTACTAAACTAATGCACAGGTAATAATGATTCAGCATCAATCTTCATGGTACGGCATGTAAGTAATTAGATGAGAAGTCATTCATTTAATCTATATGATGTGCTGGTCTCAATTGTGCGGAACACAAACAGGTGAAATCACATATTATATGTAGTTTATGTTACTGAAAAAATTATTTTATTTCAATTCCTTTAAGAATTATAATAGTAGCACGGGGACATAAATAGAACTTTTTTTCTTGAGTAACCTCGTTAAAATAACAGTAATAATAATAATAGGTTTCTATAAAACAGTGAATGTATTTAATTAAATCAGACTACACACAAAAGCAGCTAAGTTGATTCATTTTTTCATTATCATCATAATACAAACTGTAGCAAGTTATTCTTCCCGAGTAACGTAGTTTTATACACACGACATGCGTAACAAATCTGAGAATACAAAACGGTGGAGGATATGCACGAATATTTACTCGTCAATCGGCACCTTATCTTCACGAATAAGAACTTCAATTGTCTCCTCATGCATCTGGCTCTTGTCAGAATCCAACTCGTCGGTGTCCACGTCTGAAATTACAAAAAAAACAAGGTAATTAATAATTTGAAGTGGTAAGCAAACCAATACAAGTTAAACAAAAAAAACACCAAACACTTACTGCTTCGCAAAAGCATTCTCTGCTTCTTTTGTGCGGCATAGTCGTCCTCCTTCTTGCGTCTGTAGTCGCTCCAGGCATCCAGAATGTCCTGCCTCTTCTTCAGCATTTCCTTGGACGCCTTGCTGAGTCTCATTCTGTCCTTGGTCTCGAACTGCGGGCTGTACTTCTTCAAGTTCTTCTTGATGTCCTTGATTTGCGCATTGTTCAGCAAGCAGGGTGGCCTGGGTCTCCAGAAAAAGTTGCCAAAGCGGTCTATCCTCTCCTTTCGGAGAACGCGACCTTGGAAGTTGAGGAGTTGGTAGCCGGTGTCGGAAACCTTGCCACTCCAGGCGGAAACGCAAGCAACGACATAGCGACCAGTTGGATCCCATTCAACGTCAGTCGTCATCTCCGGCATTAAGGTACTCATGATGCTAAAGTCGGAAGTGTCAATGAATTCCAAAGGACCCTCGGCGCTCTTCAGCAAAGCGAGCACGATGAATTGTCCTTGTGGAGCCCAGAACAAGGAGTTGAAACGCTTTCTTTCAAATTTCTCTGTGGAGCAATAAAAAGCATCATCATAATTGACCCTGATATTTAACATTTTAGAGATAAATGAGTGGACTTGTGTGATTTACTCACTTAATAATGATGGAGTGTCGCCTTTCTTCACTCCGTAGAAACTTGTGAACATGTTATTTTGCTCTCCATGAATAATGGCAAATTTGTTGCCGACCGGCTCCCAAGCGAATGCGATAATGGGTTCCTTGATTTCTACGCTGTCCACTGGAATCTGCTTTTCTCTCATGTGGAATACTTCAAAGTTGTAGTAGAGACCCTGCAAACCGAGAAACCAATCCATTTACAAAAAGTTCTAAGCTATGCAATATCACGAAAAAGAATGTGAGCTTATAATTTTAGGTACACTTACGCTGTATTTAGTGTCATGTTTTTCCTTCTTCACTTTGGAGTATCGGTCAACCTTGACGCAGAGGAAATCCCCAGATTTTTGCCAGTGCATCCGACATTCCGCAACGTTAAATAAATTCTTGGCTCGAATCTCGTTTCGACTCGGAATCTCTTGTAGCGTCACTCGAGCAGGAACATCCTTATCTTCTGCTACCCAGTACGCCAGAATGTTATCTGTGGGGGACCAACTAAAATCTCGAACGCCTTGGATTTTAAGACTCTTGTTATCTTGCAGTCTGAAGCTCGGTGTTTCATAAACGGAAATTGTGTCTGGGCCCATCTTGGCAAAGTACTTGTCATCCTGCGACCACTTGAGGACGGGCCAAGGTGACTTGTAAATTTCGCTAAAGGTTCTCTTCTTCGCACCGGTTCGGATTTCCCAAATGATGAGCACTTCAGAGTTGTCGTACATGCGCTCCGCCTTGGGGGCAAAGGTGACCAGATAACGTTCATTCGGACTGAAGTCAATGAGCTCAGCGTGAGGATGGGCAAATCTGTTGATCTTTTCAAAGTCCTTGCCACCCCAAATAGCAACACCCTTCCCGTGGAAGGTAGCGAGGTATGTACCAAGTGGTGACCACTTTGCAATGGTTTCTGTGCCGCCGCCACGATTCAACATTTCCTGGGGTTCGGGATTAGAGTTCAACATGATTTGCAGGTCGTTGGCCGCCATGCCTCCCTTCGAGATTCCCAACTTGAGGATAAGATATTGGTCGAATGCATCAGGTTCCAGGAGGTAATACCAAAGATTACCGGGATCCTTGTAGGCTTGGGGCTGGGGTGTGACCCAGTTCTCAGGGATGTTTTCGTACTTGTCAAAGTCCGTAAAGAGATTCACGAGGAGAGTGTGCGCCTTGTCAAATTTGTATCCATCCATCGTTTTCACTGCATCCACAGCAGCGGCAGCGTTGTCATACTCGATAAACATGTATCTGCAAGAGAAAGGAAATTAGTTAAACTATCTGTAACACTCTATTCCAAATGAGTCTTTAGTTTGTATTAATTTTATGTGTGAAACAAATGCATCGATCAGAAAAGATTAAGCCAAAGTAATGCATCAACTTAAATCAGACTAAAAAGTTAATCATCATTAATGCTTTATCTTCACATCAATAATTCTCAAATTTTTAACAACTGTGATAATGCTTACGTCGTGGGAAGCGTAATGTTAGCCGCTTGGGCTGCCGCAACAGCCTCAGAGTCACCAATAGCAAAGAATTCATTTGTGATGGTTCCAAACTTTCCAAAAATCTTCCGAACAACCCCCTTCAACTTTTCCAAACGATCCTCACCGACAACGGGAAGACCATCCACAACAATGATGCTCTCCACTCCGTCAGTCTCTCGGGGCTTTCTCCTTAGCAAATCCCCGCAAAGTTCTAAAAAAACAATGAGCATTTAAATATTACATAAAACTGTACTATGATTCTCATGAGGAGAGCAATTAGAGGAATAGTTTTTAAAAAAATGTATAGAAAAACCAAGTTTCCTACCTTCATCATTGATATCATCCACAAATCCTTCCGGATCGGAAAACTCGGGTTCCGGCTCCGCTCCATTTTTCTCACCCTCCGTACCGCTGTGGTCAATGCTATCCTTCTTTTTAGCCATTTTAAAATCTTTTCAGTACCTTCAAAAGATAACAAAAATACAAATTGTGGTTAATTTAATGATAATGATTGATAAACACAACGCGGCGCCAACATCAACATCTCAAGTTTCAATCAATACCACCACCACCACTGACCACAATAATAATACACCTCTAAAATATTCGATCTCAACTCACAGCTACAACTCTGAACAAATTAATCCTATACACAAATTTAATTCACTGCGCAATTAAAATTTGCTTACCTTCAGTTAAAAATTTAATTACATGCACTTCATGCCTTTCAAATTAGCTGAAAAAGGAGAGAGGACAGGCTTTTGACAAAATGTCATTGGCCAATGCAATACAATATGCTGCTCGGCTGCTTGAGCTTTCTGCTTTTCTGGGCTTCTAAATGCACGCAGCCGGAAGGCTCTCAAACGAGCCCACGCTAACACATTTCATCCTCCAGTTGCCCCATAGTTTATCTCAGTACTCAATGACCAAATGTGAATGTATACAATGTAAACAGCAACATCCACCACCGTTCCCGTCTTGTTTTGATGTTGACAAGATGACAAGAGCGCTGACAGCGATGATGAGGTGGCGGCTTTGGCTAATTAGTATGTACACAAGGTAGTTAATTATTATGCATTTACATAATTATTGCAAGTTTAAAAAATGGCATTTGGTAACGCATATTTGTATTGAATGACTTGCATTTGCACCACATTTCATTGCTTTTACTGTCGTTCAGTTCATCTTTCATTCATTCATTTCAAGTAAAAAAACTGGCGTAGCAAGTGTGAAGTGGTAAGAAAAATATGTATTGCCTTTCCCAGGTCCGGATTCAGGCGCGGACGCAGAAAGCTGTTCAATGTTTACGTTTCTGGACGACAAAAGCTACTCCGCTGCGCTTAGCACAATTTTAGGAAGGTGAATGGGAAAGTGAAATTGGGGCAGATTACCTGTCTTTCAAGAGGACACAGGGATGGGCTAACACCCGAACATAAACACAGCTGACTCGTTTCCGACAAGTAGACAGACTTTGGACTCTTTTTTTTGCGAGTTTTGCGAATTTGTGATGAATTTGCAAATTTTTGAGAGCAGACTATAATATTCCATTGCGTTATATAACATTCCTAGTTTTTGTGATCAAAGTCCATTTTTTAGGTTGTGGTGGTGCATGCAGCAATACTCAGGTGAGTTAAAATTAACAATTTAACAACTTTATTTAAAATGATTTTGATTGCTCGCGTGTCATTTATAATCATCGTAAAACCCTTGTTCACACGCACGCGTGTCATGTTTTATATTGCTTGCGTGATTACCGAATAGACACCTTAATTGTTCCGTTTAATTTTTTTACAATGTAAGTAACCTAACATGCATGTTGGGTGGGGGGGGGAACTGAATTGATCATAATACAGTACCCAGCATCGCCTTTACTTCTTTAATTAATCAATAATATTTAGTCTTATTGAACTGATCAGCAAAAACCCTTTTGGTAGTAGAAGTAGAGAAGAAAAGGAAGCGTGGGATATCAGCAGCTGATAAGCATTAGACTGTGTGCAAGCAAGGTTGTTGTGTAGAGTTAATGAATTACTTGTATTCCCACGTTGAAGCTGCTCTCCTTGCTTCTTCGTTCATGATTCATGAATCATGATGCGATTTAATAAGTATAAGCTTTAATCACACGTCAGGAAGGACATAACATTTCACAATTATAATGTATTGCACAAAATGCACAACTGTATTAATGACTAGTCATGCTGATTGGTAAAGGAAGGAATACCGCAACCGCATATGACCTTCTTCTTAATAATTAAATGTATTTTTACGCAAGCATAGCAAAGCGTATATTCACATTCATCAAAGTGTAAGTTTAGTAATTAATTTTTTATCCTTTTTGTGTTTGGTTATTTTTGCAGGATCCGTCGACGGTGATATCTGTATGGAACATGAAACGCAGTCGGCAAAAGTGATTTCTTCTAACAGCACCTCCCGGCAGCCCAAACACAGCAAGCATTGTCATCACATGATTATCCGATCAGAAATCGGCATTAAATTATCTTTCACTCTCTAGTCTAGGTTTTTTATACCAGTTTTTTAAAAGTATTTAATTTTATTTAAAAATGCTGAGCATTGCAATCCACGCGTCAGGAGTAGCCGTCTTTGGCTACGCCTTGTACTATGACTTGGTGCATATTCATTTGCCGGCGCATATGGCCGCCAGCGCTACGTTTGCGGCGATGAAGGCATTCCCTGGAAAATGGAAGTATTTAACTGTTTGGGACATTGTAAGTTTGTAGAAATAGTTAAAATATTCTGCGCTGTCAATATACCTGAGTTTCGTTGACATATCTTTAATTATCTCATCTAGGTTCTTCAACTGGTGTATCATTCCGTAGGTCTACTAAACGACCTTGGCGGTTCCAGCGAAATCACTCCAAAGCGGCAATCGACCTTGCAGAAGCTGCGGGATGGATTGTTTGCGAGTTGGGCATTCCCAGTGGGATTGGTAATTGTTTTGCATCTTTTAATGCTTCAATATTATTGAATTGAGAGAAAATGGTTGCTGACGCCAGTTGGCGATGCATGCTTTGCATGTGCTTGACTTATATATATGCTTGCTTTGTCTATATCTTACTGGTTTGGATTTTGCATGATAAATATTCACTTTTTACATACAAATTGTTATATACACGTTCGACTTTTTTAGGCACAATTTTAGCTCGAAAATTGTCCGAAAATCCTTTTCTTCTGAATCTGAATATTATAATATTTAGAACATTCTATAATCTTATATCTGTACATTAATATCATCTCTCAAATTCTTTTCTCTTTTCTTGTTTCAATTGTTTCGGCGATTGTGCACTGGGCAGTTTGTTTCTGTAAGTTTTTGGGGATTGTATGCACTTGATCGTGCCCTGGTTTTCCCAAAAGAGATGGACATCTTTTATCCAACTTGGCTTAACCATGCTGTACATACAGGTCCAATAGCGTTCATGGCTTTGGAACTCTTAACCACTCCAAAACTGCTTCCCAGCCGTGGTGCCTCCGTATTGGGTAATCTGGGGTTCACCTTGACCTACTTGACTTGGTAAGTTGCAAGTTCTGCCGAATATAATGATAATAGGAAATATAAACGACTATGTAAATGTAAAACATTACACAGTGCGTGTTGCTTATTGTCTGGATTTCAATTTCAAATGCTTGTAAGTACATAGTTATAACCGGTAATGTGATGTAAGCATAATTATGTAATACTTGTAAATTTGTATTATGGAATGTAGTTGTGCAAGTAGTATTTAAATGTTTTTTGTGGTTGTGTAGATTAGATTAATTAGCTATGTTTTTGGGTATGCTTGTCTCTTGAATTGATTTTTTGTATGTTGAATTATGTAATTGCATGTTATGTTGAAGTGTAATTTTTAGCAGACCTAAACGTTTGTTACATTTGATTTAATTTTGTTGTTAACCAAAATGGTAAAGTTCGTAGGGATCACATTTTGGTCGGTGTTCCTCCTTGACCGAGAACTGGTGTTTCCTGTCCTGTTGGACACATTTTTTCCACTCTGGCTCAATCACGCAATGCATACTGCCCCCGCTTTGTATGTGCTCGCCGAGAGTGTATTGCTGAGACGAATTTATCCGCACCCATGTGTGGGCGTCACCATTCTCGTTGGAGGAGTATCACTCTACTTATCTTGGTAGTTGCCAGACATTTTTTGCATACATAGTTTGTTGTTACATTATGCCAAGTAGATAGATATGTACTAATACATTAACCGTCTGGTGCATGGAACTCCAGAACTATTAATCTGAAGAAATCTTATAGAACCAAATTCTAGTTAACTTCCCCAAACAAACAAAAATTCGACTTATAACGATCATTAATTATAATTTATTAAATGTGATGTGTAATGTGTTATACTTGTGACTGCTAATGTGTTCTCGTCCGTACACAGGGTACCACATATCCCTGGTTGGCTAATTAGCACTACACATACTTGCTAATTTTATACATTTTTATAAAATTAAAATTAAATGCGATACTCTTTTTTCGTACGGCAGGATAACGTGGGTGCATAGTCAGAATGGCGTATGGGCTTACCCTATCTTGGAAATTTTGAACAATGTACAGCGTGGAGTGTTCTTTGGAGGATGCTGCCTCTCCATTGTTGGTTTCTACTTCCTGGGAGAGAAAGTCAGCCGTTGGAGATGGGGTAAGTGGAGACAGGAAATTATTTTCATAGTTATTTTTTTTTCATTTTATTTTGTTCGTTGTGACAAAAATGATTCTCTGGCAGGTTCTGCTGATGAGGCAAAGGGATCGTCTGCTTCCGGATCCAAAGTCAAAAGTCCCGGGAAAGGAAAGAAGAAGTCAAAGGTTACATAAACGACAGTTCAGTGTGTCCGATGG
This sequence comes from Sinella curviseta, assembly GCA_004115045.4. Lineage (NCBI taxonomy): Eukaryota > Metazoa > Arthropoda > Collembola > Entomobryomorpha > Entomobryidae > Sinella > Sinella curviseta. The sequence continues at coordinate 72,891,450 of CM023199.3, forward strand.
AATTTCTGTACTACAAAAGGAATAGCTTTAATTTGCACCCAAATTCACCGTTTTATTTTGTTAGTATGCATTTAATACTCTAGCTGTTGTAAAGACGTGGAACGTCATGATACTTTATTATTCCGTTGCTCAATTTCCAATTAACCTAAATAAGTGGTAGAAAAGATGCGGACATTTAGTTTATTGTTTGCCATAATGTCCGCTTCTGTTAGTAGAACAAAACATTCCACTGAAAAACCACTGCAAACATGCCATAAAACTTTAATTTTACAAAAACTGTTAACAACTGGTGCTTGGTCGGTGGTAGTATTAAATTTAATTAATGATGGTAGTTAATATTATTTGTAATTTGTAACGTAAGGGAATCTGAAGTTTTATTTTATTTTAACGGTTGTGCGCATGCATATACATATGCGTACGTTGTAGTAATCTTTAAATTATATTACGAGCCGTGCTTATATTTACATTAAAAGCAATATGAATCAATGCAAGTTTCATTAAGACATTAATTTAAAACATAAGTTAGTTTGTAGCTGATCCGATGGTGTTTTTTCTGTAATAAAAGCAACATTCCGCTCCGCCAAGGAAAAAGTAGTATCGAATCTTGTTATATTATACGTTGTCAACAAAATGTTATCATTATCATTGATTGATGATTAAAAATGTACAAAAAAAATCATGAGGAAATGTAGGATGCGATGTTTAGCAATAAAGTAGATTTTTGATTAAAATTAACTCTGTTGAGTAAGCTGGACATTACATTACCAAGAAATACACTACTTTAATCATTTATATTTATAATCATTTACCAAAATCTTTAAATCTTTGGAGTGGGGCACTGTGAAACTTTCCCCTCAGGAAACCATTCTGCAAGCATCATTCGGATACCTACACGAAACTATCATTTTGGGAGTTAATTAAAGTCTTAATTGTCTTTTAAATTATGGACTATTATAATCTTACAACTAACAGTCGCATTAGGAATTAATTGCATCGTTCATGCACCAAACCAACATGTTTGTCCAAAGCGCAAAGTACGAAGCCACAAAAAACCAAACTCATCTCCCATTCATCCTTTTCCTCTATTCATTCTTGTGTGAGCAGCGCATCCTGTGAAGCTGAATGTAGAGTGGGAGCATTCACACAATACGTACTATCCTACTTCACCCCACCCACCAAAATTACCAAATGATGTACAAAAACAAAGTGGTTTTGGCAGACAGCCACCCACTTCCACTTGATGATGTTGTGAAACGTGGAACATGAGTAGTGAACGTTCCCCGCGGCGTAGGATGCACAGTGTGTGCTGTCCTGTCCTGTCCGCTGTCCCGGTTCTCGGATGCGAAATACACGGTCGGGATTCGGGATGCTTGAGACTCTTCTCTCTCGCCTGACGTTATAGTGGAATACATGGGATGCCTGCGAGCCAAGTTGTTGGACGAATAGGACAAGAGGATAGGAAGGAAACCGTCGTGCGTTCAAAAAACAAAACTCTCCTTCTTTCTTCTCATCGTCTCCTCTCTACTTCAATTCAAAGTGAAAGGAAATTTAATATGTTGCGCATTTAATTGGAGTTTTAACTATAATTAACATTTTAATCAAAATTCTCCGGTAAGCCTTCCCACTCTCGCGCGAGGTGGACAGTGAGAGAGAGCTCCTTTTTGATTTGTCATTCAGCTCGTGCAGTGCAACGCGAGAGTTGACATTTTGATACATTCTCATGCTCATCAGGAAAAGTAAACTGTGCTGATAACCCTGTAATTAAGTTTAGTTGTGTTCTTTTTCCGGGTGGGATTTATCAAGGTAAGTGTGGGTGTGTGATTAAGGTTATGTGGTAATTATTTTGGGGGTTTGTTGCTTGTTATTGTGGCGGTTGCATTGTTGACAAGCCGGTGGAATCAGTCAGCTGTGTTGGATGAGTTGAATGTGTCAGTTGTGGTTTGTTAAAATTAATTGTGCAATCAAATTTGCTTGATTATGTTTTTGTTTTTCGAAATTGATAGATTCTTTAACTACTGTGCAAGGACAATAGAAGAAGTCATTGTTGGAGACGCCGATTGTTGAAGACTTGGTCAAGATGTCGACGGTTTCGTTCCACATCGCGAATCTTCTGGAGAAGGTAACTTATACAAATATTTTTAGCGATAATAAATTTGAATGAGTAGTGTTAGTGTTATATTTTAAGTGGCTAACTGGACATTTTTCTTGCTTATCTAGATGACCTCCAGTGACAAAGATTTCCGGTTTATGGCGACCAACGATCTTATGTCAGAATTGCAGAAGGACTCAATAAAGCTGGATGATGATTCAGAGCGCAAGGTTGTCAGAATGTTGTTGAAGTTGCTGGAGGATAAGAACGGAGAGGTTCAGAATTTGGCGGTGAAATGGTTAGTATTACAAACGTTTAAAATGTATTAATATCCCTGAAATAGTTTTGTGATTGAAAATTGCATATTTTTGTCTGTTGCTAGTTTGGGACCGCTGGTGGCAAAAGTGAAGGAAGCCCAAGTAGAGACAATAGTAGATACCCTCTGTACGAACATGACGGGAGATAAGGAACAGTTACGCGATATTTCCTCCATCGGTTTGAAGACCGTTATCACTGAACTGCCCTTGACATCTCAGACATTGGCCGCAGTCATCTGTAAAAAGATTATTGGAAAACTGACCGTAGCTATTTCAAAGGTGAGTATTTGTTGAACATTAATTACTTCACATATGCGATTGAAATTAACTCGGGTAGTTAACTGATGACTTGTTTATTAAAAATATACAGCAAGAAGATGTCACGGTTCAGCTAGAGGCCCTGGATATTTTGGGAGATCTCTTATCCAGATTCGGTCCGATTCTGCAGCAATACCATGCTATGCTCCTGGATGCTCTCCTTCCACAACTAAATTCAGGACGACAGGCTGTCAGAAAAAGGACTGTTGTTGCGTTAGGACATTTAGCTGCATCCTGTGGTGCAGCCCACTACCAAAAAATGGTGAGTCTCTTGGTGGACGAGATGCAAAAAGGGATTAAAACCGGTCACGCCAACACGTACATCCAGTGCTGTGCCACAGTTTGCAAGAATGCTGGTCAGAGATTCGCAGATTACCTGGATCAAGTAGTTGTAATGCTGATGGAAGCTTGCCAGAATAGTGAGGAAGACGAATTGAAAGAGAATACCCTGCAAGCTTTGGAGGTGTTTGTTACCCGCTGTCCACAGGAAATGGGAACGTACGGTCATCTGGAAAGCGTTCTCCAACTCTGTGTCAAGTTGATTTCCCACGACCCCAACTACAATGACGATGAGTGTTCTGGCTTCAATCCGTTGAATGAGGAAAGTATGGATACCACCACAGGAGACGAAGATGACGATCAAAACGATGAGGATGAGCAGGAAGAGGACGAATACTCGGACGACGACGACATGTCATGGAAGGTAACTATAATCCCACAGATAATTTTTGCAGGGAATGATTAATTTTTATCTACATTAAATAAATTTGTTTGTTGTTCAAAGGTTCGTCGTGCCGCTGCAAAGTGTATTGAAGCTGTGATCGTATCTCGGCCTGACATGCTCCTCTACATTTACCAAACCGTGTCTGTTATGTTGATTGTTCGCTTCCGTGAGCGCGAGGAAAATGTTCGTTGTGATGTTTTCAGCGCGTACCGAGCTCTCCTTCGTATGACAAAGCCAGCTGTAACAGCGTTAAATGAGAGCAGACTAACTGGACTTCCTCCAAGTCCCGAGGCGTCTGCCGCTGTCAACTCTTTGGACTCTCAGATACCCCAGCTAGTAAAAATTGTGCAGAAGCAGTTGAAGGAGAAGAATATCAAGAGTCGACAGGTTGCTCTGCAGCTGCTGTCGGAATTGGTGGGTGTCCTGCCAGGCTGTTTAGCGCCATTCTTGTCCAACATGATGAACGGAATTCTTGTCTGCTTGTCGTAAGTGTTTTATAATTTATGATTTTTCTTTTTAAATATGTTGTGTTTGTGACTGAGGAGAGTATTTAATTTTAAACGTGTTAATTTCCAGTGACAAAAATTCCACTTCAAATGTGCGCACCAACACCCTCAGCTTCGTATATTGCATCATGTCCTCCCATCCGGTTGAGGTGGTCCAGCCCCACGTGGAGACCCTCCTTCCAGCTCTGCTGGCCTGTGCCGGTGACAATTTCTACAAGGTCACAGCGGAGGCTCTTTTGGCCCTGCAAGTACTAATCAAAGTGGTTCGAAGCGAAAACTCTGAGCCCCATCCCAACGCGACACAGATCGCTCATCAGATTTATCCCGTTGTTCTCCGTCGTTTGAAAGCCACTGATATCGATCAAGAAGTGAAGGAAACTGCGATCACGACAATGGCCACTTTGTTGGCTCACTTGGGAGCGTACATCCAGCCAGAATGGGGCACTTGCATTCCCATCTTCCTCGAGCGTCTCAAGAACGAGATCACCAGGCTCACTGCGGTAAAGGCCCTGAACTTAATGGCGTCCTCTCAACTCGTGAATTTGGATTTGACGCAAGTTCTCGCCGAGGCTGTATCTGTGTTGGCCTCATTCCTCAGAAAAAATCAGCGTGCACTGAAGTTGGCCACCCTGAATCTCCTCGACACTTTGATGAAAAGATACAGTCTGAGTGAAAGTGGGATGCTCCTGAATGTGATAAACGAACTGCCTCCACTTCTCAGCGAAGGGGATCTTCACTGCGCCCAGCAGGCTCTGCAGCTTATGACATCCATTGCAGTATACCAAACTCGAGCTTTAGAACCGGCTGCGAACGTTTGCATGCCTTCCATCAAGGTTCTTGTGAGATCACCATTGATGCAAGGAGCGGCACTGGGCGCTCTCATGGAGTTCCTGAAGGCTTTGGTGAAGGCCAACATTCCAAACTACCAGTCTACCAGCCTTCTTTCCATTTTCCTCCAACCCGACACCGTGCTGAGCCCTTCAAAGGCGGACACTAATGCAGGAGCACATCACAAGCAGAGTTTTTATAGTTTGGCCAAGTGCATTTCAGTGATAAGTGTGGAGTCTGGGCAGCAGGAGGCCTTGGCAGTGGCCAATAGTTTCGTCAAGGAGTTGACCAAGGGGCCCGGATTACAAGATACTCAAGTGGTCGTGGCCCTCTTGTCAATTGGCGAAATTGGGCGTCACGTGTAAGTTTAAAAATTTGAAACTTTTGATTACGGTAATAATAATTTATACAGATTTTTATGTATTGATTTTTTGTGTGTATTTTACAGTGACCTTTCTCAACTTGGTAACTTACGTCAGGAGATTCTCGCATGCTTTTCCAGCCCTTCTGAAGAAATTAAAACGGCAGCAGCGTACGCTTTTGGTTCGGTGACAATTGGGAATTTGCAGTCATTTCTACCTGCTTTGTTGAATGAGATGAAGCAACAGCCAAAAAAACAGTACCTTCTTCTTCACGCTTTGAAAGAGGTAATAAAACCAATACACGACAAAAACATATCATCAAATCAAATTTTTATTTCGCCCCTATCACTAATTCGATACACTAATAACAATAATTTATTATTTTTGCTAACAGATCATTTCCGCACAACAAAATGTCAATATTTCCGTGTACACGGAGGATATTTGGAGTGCTCTGTTTGCTCATGCTGAATGTCCAGAGGAGGGAACCCGAAATGTGGTCGCCGAGTGCTTAGGACGCCTGACCTTGGCAAACCCTGAAAAATTCCTTCCTCGTCTCAAAAAAGCACTCTCGTCAGAGTCCAATCTTCTAAGAACCACCGTAGTCACTGCTGTCAAGTTCACCATCGTAGATCAACCCCAGCCTATTGACCCTCTCCTCAAGGAGAACATTGGCGAGTTCTTGAGTAGTTTGGTAGATCCGGATATCAATGTGAGGAGAGTAGCCCTGGTCGCTTTCAACTCTGCAGCACACAACAAACCCGCACTGATTAGAGATCTGCTACCCCAGCTGCTACCAAAATTATACTTAGAGACGCAAGTCAGGGTAAGAGTTTTAGCAAAGTTAACCGCATGAACCGTTGAATTACTGAGAAATGTTGCTTTAAATTAATTGTTAATGTTTTCTCTGCAGAAAGAGTTAATCAGAGAAGTAGAAATGGGCCCATTCAAACACTCCGTTGATGACGGTCTGGACCTGAGGAAGGCCGCTTTTGAATGCATGTATACTCTCCTGGATTCATGTCTGGACAGACTGGACATTCGCGACTTTTTGACTCACGTGGAGAATGGACTTCGCGACCATTACGACATCAAAATGCTTACCTACTTGATGGTGGCTAGACTGGCGTCACTCTGCCCCTCCCAAGTTATTCAAAGACTGGACCGACTCATTGAGCCTCTCAAAAATACCGTTACAATGAAGGTGAAGGCCAACTCGGTGAAGCAAGAGTATGAGAAGCAGGATGAGCTGAAGAGAGCAGCGTTGAGGGCAGTCAGTGCGCTCAGCTCTATTCCAGATGCTGGTTAGTTCAAACAACAAAAAACAATTGCTTTCAACCAAGCTTGAGTGTTATTTGCATACGTGTACATTTTGTATTGTTTTCTTCCCAACAGATAAGCACATTCCGCTGATGGAATTTGTTGCCCACATTCGAAACAGTCAGGAGCTGCAAACGCTGTACGAGTCCGTACAGAGCGACACGTCCAGCGGTGCTGCCAACGACGTACCTATGAACATTGAATGACCCTTACGATTTCGTTTTTCACCTTGATGATAATAATTATTATTATTACTACTAATAATGATTTTTTTCGTAAAACGTAATGGTAATTCTACTACTAAAAAATCTTGTGTAATTTACCATATTATATCCCCCAAAAAATATTAGGGCTGTCGCCGTTGATATCTAAATTACTTTGTAACTGCACGACATGTTATCAATATTCTTATCATAAGTATTGCTACATATTATTAGAATGCATGCTATTATGATATACATATTATGCTGATTTTAAAGAATCAGATTGAAATTGTACGAAAAATTAAAATATTAAGCTGATATATAATAATAATAATTACGCTAATTGTTGTGTTTGCAATCCTGTCATTTATCATTCATTACAAGTACGTACTTTTATATAAAAAATGTAGAAATTATGTAGTAGCAAAGAGCGAGGTCAACAATGGAAGGTGTTGTTACTACGATTTTCTAATAATTTTTATTTTAAATTAACTTGAGTAGGTATAAATTGATCCAAAGGACAAAATAAGCAGTTAAAAAGAGTACTAGCAAAAAGTTAACATAAAGCACATCAAATACCTACTACTACCTATCTTAAACTGCGGTAATTACAACAGCGGTCTGGTTGACAAATTTTTTGTCAATTAAAATCAACAAATAGAAGTATACAGAAAAACTATATGTACTATTATAATTATAATTAAAGCTAAGTAGGTAATTGCAATGAAAATGACGCGACTGATACTACATTTTAAGCTTGTGCATAATTAAAAGTGTGTCTATTATAACTACTAACACAACAACGAGTAAACATTTTTATGCACCACACACACAAGTGTCATCTTGTAAATAATCAAAAAATCAACAAGTCTTTTTAAAGGTCCTTTTTGTAGACTACATAATACATACATATTATAATATGCTATATGAAAAGTCATGAAAATATAATTAGTAATAATTATTTGATTAAGATTGGTGGATTAATTAATGATGATGCTGGCTGGTGTAAAAAAGGAAGAAAGAAGGTAAAATTGTTACATACAAAAAATTATGATTATCAATTGCTCTGGTGTGTGGGTGGTGTGGTGTGTATGATTGTGATCTGATGTTGATGTGAAATTAATTGTTAATGTTTGTATGAATACTTAAATGTAAGAATAAAAACATTTGCAAGTAAATTACATACACAAAAAAAACTTTAATCCAAACTTTAAAGAATGATTACCGTCCTTATAAATTAAAAGTTTATCAAGAGTGGAGTGGAGTATGGCTTTGTTTTAAGTTGGAGAGGACCTGGGGCACCCTGAAACATGGCGGGTTCATCCACTACACATGTTTTGAAGACGAGAATCTTCGTGAAAAGGATATCAAGATGAGTTGTTGTTGAGAACAAAAAAGGCACCTTTTTATTCCTCACTCACTCCACTTTGTTTACAGTTTGCATGATTTTAAATCGATAAGTCTGGTCGTTCGGGAAAGGTGGTCCACCTCCACAGCTGGAAACCGAGTTATATTGATTGATCAAACAAGCAGGATAAATTAAGTAACTGGTGGTGTGTGTAGCAAATTTAACTGCGTCTTTGTCGTGTAGCCAAATTTAAAAGTGAAAACTAATTGTAGTATAAATTAGTAGAGAAAGATGTCTAATTTCTTGGATGTCGACGATTCAATAATCACGCGTAATTTACTGGTAGCTGGTGGCTTGGGACTTGGGCAGGTAAAGAGTTTAGTTAATTTTGGTTAAAATTTTGATGGTAAATGTATTTAATTGAGGTTTAAAATTTATATTTAGGATGGCGATGGCTTTGGTCCAGCTTTGCAGGATAGACCCCTGTTCACTCCCAGTGATCGGATGGAGCAAGCCCAATGTAAATTCATTATACCTACTCCAGGTACTCCAAGCGATTAATTAAATAGTTACAATTACAAAATGTTTTATTCGCGTAAGATTTGGTTGAATAAGCTGTGATAATTTAATTTGTTCCAGGATTTTGTATAAAATCGATGGATCTATCCAGTGGGAAAAAGGTGTTTGTTAACATCTGCAAATCCAATGACGTCCACGAGCCCTCCTTTGACTATCCAGATGACCAAATCGCCAACATCTTGGATCGTGGCTTGGAAGAGGAAACAGACGAACTGCGAATGCCCATGTCAATTGGAGATAAGCACGAGGTGAAGGATAACAAGGGGAATGCCTGCATAGCTGTGGATGTGATTATCAACACAAAGTTTTTCGAGGAGCGGATTCTTGTCTCGGAAATGTACCGCACTTTCTTCGTGACAGTAGCCCTGGAGGGGATCGACGAGAAGCATAAACTCTCGCTGGACAAGAATAACTACACCCTCCTCACCAACAAAAAGTCGATTGGGAAGCTCAACCCACAGTTTGTGAGAGCGAAACCGACAATTGAGGAGCTAAAATCGCCAAGCAACAGTAATAAAGTAAAGTCATCCTCCATTACTCCCATCGTCACCTCCACCGCTACCAACGGCAACAGAAAAAAGCTAGTCGAGGAGGTGGCCACAAATGATAGTCAACTGGAGTGTACAATTACTCAACTTTCTGGAGACGTTGCCAAGGCGGAAATCAAGATCCCAAAGTTGCGCAATCCAAAAAAGCTCACCGTTACTCTGGGAGCGGATCGCATCATCGTTGACTCCCCCGTGGGCTCCCTAGACGTGTTCGTGCCAGTGGATATTCATCAGGAGGAGTGCCGAGCAGAATTCAACGTAGACAACGAACTTCTCACGCTCCATCTACCGCTAATTGTAAAACCGTAAATGTAGCTCTTCTAAGTTAAATACCTATTTTAGGATTTATGAGAATTTTATTTCGAAATGTTGTTCAAACTCAGGTAGCTTGCTAAATTATGTAAAAACGCATTTAGGCTATATACAAAATATTTCAGTCTGTCGGTAGATAGCCGCGCTGCTCATTTTTCAAGTTTGATAAATTACTTAAAAATATATTTCAAGTTCAAGTGGAGAAAAAATATGTCCTTCTTGTATGATTATATATAATATGTGCCCGCCCATGTGTGATTTTTTTCTATTCAATCATGAAAGTGATTAAAATGGTTCAAACGCCAAAATAATACTTGTTTAAAAAATCTGCCGTTTTGTTTCTGTTAGTCTTATTTTTTTTTACTCTGAAAGCTTGTACTCAGGGAGGGATTCAGAGGATTCAGAATTAGCTTGTTTATAGTCTTGCGGTTCAGTGCCTGTTGGGGTGGCTTCGGTAGTGCCTTCTGTGGCTGCCTTTGTTGTTGTATTGGTTTGGGTCCCCTTTCCAGTTCCTGACTGTCCGGTGTATCCATATCCTGAATAACTGTACTCCGAGCCGGTGTAACCGTAATTACTGGAGCCGTATGCACTTCCGCTCTTTTTCTCCTCCTCTTGTTGGCCACAGCAGTAGTTTGGAGCACAGCAAGGTTGTTGGCAGGCAGGCTGACACACTGGAGGATTGCATTGACCGTAAATGGGCGGAAGGTACATGGGATCTTGTTCCACTGGACGACGAGGGCAGTACGCATCCACCCCGATTCCCAAGCGTTTCGTTTCCTGAATTTCCCGACCAAGAGCCAAAAGCTGCTCATTGGTTAACGGTGCGGGAGCCTCCACTTCCACCACTATTGGGGTTGGTGTTCTGGGAACTTGTCTTTCGAACATTTGCTCGCACACGTCAAATTTGTACATTCCGCTGGTGTCGGGCATCAGTTGTTTGCACACTTGTCGCCTCCTTGCACATTCTTCTTCGGGACAGAGGATGCGTCGGATTTGGGGATTCTTACCGACAGGCATTTCGTCAAAGGAATTGCATTTTCTTGCTGGGCCCATTGATTGGCAACATTTGCAGCCGCATCTACAGGCGGAGAAAATTCATTTAGCCAATCGAGAAAGACATTAAATAGTTAAATCCGCAAGAAGGGTTAAAATACGCTGTTGAACTAACCCGGGATCTCTCCTGAGTCCTGCGAGACAACAAGGGCACCTACATCCCGGACACTGAAGCCCTTCGTACGCATACGGTGGTCCATCGTCATCATCACACATGTCTCCCTTATTCTTAAAGTTGAACCGCTGTCTTCTACTGTACGTGACGGGCGTCTTGTCAATCTTCTCCTTCTTATTCTTCTTTTTCCTCTGCTTCAGTTCTCGTTTCAGCTCCTCTGGCACGGGTTCCATTTCCCCACAGCTTTCACACACCGCGTAATAGTCGCAGTCATCATCCTCTTCTATCTCATCACAACCGTCCCCATTTCCGCCGCAGCAGTCTGGATTCGGAACCATGTACGTCATCTCCTCAACCACGTCCACATTTTTTAAGCGGTCCATCACCGGATCTCCTTTTCTCCTCCCTTTCCACGCTTCCCCAGCAGCATTTGCAGCGCCGCACATGCCATAATCCAAATAGGCCGGAGGTGCTCCCTTCAATTTCTCCTTACCCGCGCAAGGCCCGCATTTGTCACATCGCCTGTTATCTGAAGAGTTGGCTGTCGTAGGCTCGGTAGTAGTTGCGGTTGTTGATGTGCTTGCATCCGTATTCCTACCACCAGATTTACCCGGACTCTTACTTTTATTCTGGTTCCTCCCACCCACGCTCGCCCTTTTCCCCTGCCCCTTTTTCAAATATTCAAACTTCTCCTTCTTGGGCGGTGGAGGATTGTCGTTGTTATTTTTATCCTTGGCAGGGTGCTTCTTTTCCATTGAATCTGATGAACTTGCGGTCGAGGAGGTGGTGGTAACCTCCGCATGTCCAACAGTCGTTTCTCCAGTTTTCGGGGAATCCGAAGAAGATTCCACTTTTTTCTTGACCCAATCCATAAAGTAGACGTCCACCTCCACAGGAGTCTTGGATGTTGTGATGACTCTCCGCGGCGGAAGTTTAGTAGCAGTTGTGAGCAGACTGTTACCGTTACTCCCACTCCCTCCATTATCACTCAGCTTTTCCTCCACTTTTTTCGTCACCGGGTTTTCATTTTCGTCCACATCTCTAATAATATTATTGTTTTCATCCGGTTCTTGAAATGTCACAGATTGTTTAGTGACAGTTTTGGCGTTTGAAAAGACATTCTTGAGACATTCATCCTGGCTTGTGGAGGAGGATGACGTGGATGCAGTGATCGCAACAAGCCTTTCAAACTTTTTCAAGTTTCTCTCATAAATTTCCTGAGGGGATCTAATTTTTCTCAGATCAACGCCCTTCGCAGCAGAAATGTTTGCCTTGGCAGAACTGTGCTGCTGAGAAAGTATTTTGTGAATAAGCCTTGTCCTCAGTTCCCCGTTGCTGCTTAGTTGAGATAAGCTTAATTTGCGCATCCTTTTACTGACATTTCCGTTCTTGTCGCGATAAAATTTTAAGAAATTCCTGTCCCTCCGTTGCTCGTCCTCCTTTAGCTTCTCTTTTGACAGGCGAGAGAAGAAGGCGAGCTTGCTGAGTGCGTAGCTTAAAAGGGAGTGCTTGCTCCGGAGCCAGTGAAGTTGAAGCTCTGGTGACGCGGTTGGACTGCTGATAACATTCGGATCCGTAAAAATATGGCTTGTCAACAGCATGTCCATTTTGTTTGCTTTGGCGTGCTTCCTCCGTTTTTTACTTGAGGTGTTGCGGCGGCAGGTGAAGGCGAAACATTTTACCAGCTTTTTCAAATGCTTTCCAAGTGGGTAGGATGATTGACGGCGTTTTGGCAAGGGAGTGATGGCAGGAAGGGGAGGAGAATCTGTGGGAGTCATTGTTTCATTGACATGAGTTGTTTCTGCGGGGGCGGATGATCTGCTTTGACCCATTTTGATCCAGAGATTATACCGTGTGGGGTGAAGTGAGAAAAATGGAAAGTTGAGATGGAGGTATTGGAGGACTTTAGTGAACTGGTCAACTCAAGCATAAAACTACATCCTAAATTGGCAATTAACGCCATTAACCTAAAGGAACAACTAGCAACAAAAAACTAACTGAAACCGCCACCACACCACTTTACGATCATCTTTCATCATGACTTTCCTTTTCCATTCGATCTGAATTCCAGCGGAAGTGTAAATCATAGTAAAAGGTTCCCATGGCTTGACCCCATACCAGTTACAGCAGCGAACGCGAATAGGTTGTCTATAAGTCATGACGTTGAAAATTCTTTTCAAAACTTCGCAAGGTATCATGTTACCATTCAGAATGGCGAAAACCTTGTTGAGGAAGGATAATTTGCTCTTTGTGAAGTTTGAAGGACCTACATATCGGGACCTTTAGTCGAGAGGTGTGGGTGGATGGATGGTATGGCTTTATTCTTCCCATTTTTAAACAATTACAAAAGTTGCTCAGCATTTCCATTACACGTAAGTGTAAAATATATCGAAATTGGTAGATGCTTCTAGTTTTTCAACGTGCTGTTTAATCGAAAACAAAACGTTTAAAATACATAATATGATCATACAAGAATTTGATTTTTTGGTAATTTGCATGAAAATTGCATCATCTTAATTTCAAAACTTAGGTAAAGAGTTCAGTCTATAATCTCTCGTGCTAATATTCTCAGATAGCAACACGTTAAGCAACAAAGAAATGCTTCTCGAATGATAGCATAAAAGTCAACCTACCACCGAGTTGGCTTGCTATTATATATGCACTTCACATCCATCCATGTCATCAATATAGTCCATACGTCACACACGCATTATTTTTTCCAACCAGCAGCAACCATCACGTATTTTTGACTACTTGTCATCCAAATTTTTCTTCTTGATCTTCTTCATCCATCAGACTCGCAGCGAGCAGAGAGCATTTTTGATCTGTTGTAAAACGTTTGTTAAATTTGATGCAGAGTGTACATACCTACACACGTTTTAAATGAAGACGAAGCTCTCATTAAAAGCAGAGCTCTCACATTTTCCATACTAAAGCCCACATCACCGCATGTCGCATCATCCATCACCAGTCAAAGTCTGAATAACGGTATTGTTCTTAAAAACTAATTTATAGTAATAATATGGAGCAGCACACGGCACTTTGTGTGTGTGAGAGAGAAAGGCCCTCTTGTAATAAATAGTATGGAAATATGCATGGAATATATAATATGGAAATGTGTGCACGTCTCTTCTCTGTCTTTTATAAAAAGAAGTTATCGTGTAAAAATCAGTAAAAAAGCATGGTCTGCTTTGGCACGGCATGGTTTACTAGTAGTCGCCTGGCTTACTCGGCACTTTTTTTATTACCGTTTTCCTGTGTGCTTTTTAAGTACTGCTGCGTGAGTAGTGAGTGAATCGCTTCTCGTTCTCTTTTAAGCTTCCAATGGGAATTAGTAGGAACCTATATTACTCATGTAACCGCATATACACACACAAATGGACATATTTTATATATGAAATGAAACGAGAACGTCGTCGTTATAAAAAAGTGCTTGGGCTTTATAATTGTGTGTTATATTCCAGCCAGAAGCATATATACCGAGTTCTCAGACACATATATAGGTAGGTAGAGAGTATTGGAGCTTCCAATTTCCAACTTTCCACACACACACATCTACTCCACTCCACACTGAAAACTTGTCAGACAGTCTGTTATAGGAAACAGGGCAAGCCAGTAGTCAGCCAAAATACTACGCTTAGCAGAACAGCATAAGATATAAATTTTTTGGGAAGCAAGAAAGAAAAAAATTGCAAATAAGATTTGAATCAATTTCATGTGCAAATGTACATGGTTAATTCATGCATGTAGGCAAGAAATATAGCAAGTTAGACACAGAAAAGTGCAACTTTTTTTATTGGAACAAGAGGAGCTGCAGCAGCGCTGTTGGTGTCGGATTTTAAATTGCCAACTGTCAAGTCGAAATAGTTGTGTGTGTTGTGGGTTGTGTGGTTGATGGTGAGTGAGCTTATTTTGCTGGAAAAATAATTAAAAAAAGATAAAAGGTAATATTGAATGGAGAGAGATTTGATATAGAGCACGCGAGGCAGAGAGGCAGAAAGAGAGGAACAACGTGGAAAAGTACGTTTTGTAGGTGAGTTGGTGGAATGAATGATTATGCAATCAAGTGCGAAAGAGATGCGATTTGGCCAGCAGGTATATGATGGGATTTCTATAGAATTGTGGGAGTAGTGTGGAATTTCACTCATATAAGTCATGTAGGTAAAATATCTTGTGCCCATGATTAGGGTTGCCGCGTTTTTCGTTTATCGTTTTTTAAACCGTTTTCGTTCGTTTTTTTGACCGTTTTCGTTTCCGTTTTTCGTTTCGTTTTTCATCCAAAAACAAAAACGAAAAACGCGTTTTCGTTTTTGTTTCCGTTTTTTAAATTTTTGACGATTTAAACGAAAAAATACGGACTAAAAGTGAAAACAGTGACACCAGAAGCGTTGTTTACCAGAACGTAATCATTAATTTCTGCTATGCTCACTACTTTCGAAAACAAATGGTATCATTTTACTTATATTTTCATATAATATACCAAAATAGATTAACATTTGAGAAAATGAACCCTTGTTTTATCTAATAAGTGCATAATGTTTTCATGATCAGTTAAAATTATGATCGAGAAATTAGGAAAAAGAATAAAACTTGATTGTTTTACGGAGAAATCAAGTTAACGTTAGGATTGACGTTAATTACAAGCTTCATCATCAATAATATATTTTAAATGCAAGGTGTATTATCGTTATAATAATTTTTATTTGAAAAACGAAAACGCGTTTTCGTTTCGTTTTTGACCCGAAAACGAAAACGATTTCGTTTTTCGTTTCGTTTTTGAATCGCAAACGAAAACGAAAAACGAAATGCAAACGAAAACGGAAAACGGCAACCCTACCCATGATGCCAGTCATTCTCACCAGCAGCATTGCATACACACTTTTTTCGGGAAAAGTATTCAGTTCACGGGCTGCTGGAGAAGGAGAGAGAGCTTAAATTTTCTCTTTTGCACAGCTGCTTTCTCCAGAGATTTCGCACAAGTGAAAGGGTTGAGTAGAAAAAAAGATGTTATGTAACACTTGCGTATAGGGAATACAGAGAAGAAAGCACTGCGTAATTTAAGTAAGAGGTTTTCTTTATGTTTTCTTGTCTTTTTTTAGGTGGCTTCCAGAGAAGAAGAGAAAAAATGATGGTGAACTACTGCTTGTGTTAATTGTGTTTTGTGGAAGTGAAAGTTTTTGTGAAAGATTTTGAACGGGGGTTTTTGTGGAGAAAAAAAGAAAGTTTTTTTTGTTATATAATTTAAAAAATTGTTAATTGGCTGTTAAGACGGGATGGGTCTTCTCTCTGAGGGCTCTCCGCTCACTTGGGAAGAAACGAAAAAATGGGCAAAGCACGTCCAGTCAAATGGAATCGAGCAGTTTATCAATCTGTACCAGAAGCTAAAAGACAGGGAGGGGGACTCACTCAAGTGGGGAGATGAGGTAGAGTACATCATCGTCCGGTTTGACGATGAGAAGCGATCCTGCAAAGTGTCCCTTAGAGCCAACGAGCTACTTCCTGTGCTCCGACAGCCGGAATATGACAATCCAGAGTGAGTTTTTTTTGGCAAAAAAGAAGGTCAAAAGTTTGGAACGAGTTTGTCCATTGCACTTGCAAGGAAATACAATGTAATTTGTTGTTGTTTCAATACAGCACGGTAAAATCTCTGTGGCGGCCCGAGTATGGTGCTTATATGATTGAAGGTACTCCTGGAGCCCCTTACGGTGAGTGCGTTTTGTCATAAATGATGTTTCTAATGTCGGTCGAATAGGGATTTGTAATAATGATATTCGAATTGAAATGACTTGCAGGTGCTCTTCCGGTTCACCTGAATGTTGTGGAGGCGAACATGAAGTCGCGGAGAAAGGAGGCTCAGTTGTTGCTTCCGTCGAACGAGATGGTTCTCTCGATTGCCAACTTTCCACGACTTGGCTCACCCGGATTTACATTTCCAGATTATAATCCAGCTCCAGAGACGAGCGTCTCCCGATCCAGATTCTTTCCAGACGAGGGCATATTTCCGGGTCATCCAAGATTCCAGACGTTGACGGAAAACATTCGCTCCAGACGCGGCAACAAGATTGACATTCAAGTTCCAAGTGAGCATACCATCTATATTAGTAGCTAATTCTTTCACGAGTTAATTAGCCAATTATTGAAAAATGAGAGCATCATCATCGTTTCTGTCCAGTTTTCAAAGACAGCAGCACGCCAAGCCCATTTGTTGAGGAGGGAGTCCCCGAGCAACGACCTGACATGATCTATATGGACGCGATGGGATTTGGAATGGGTTGCTGCTGCCTCCAGGTCACCTTCCAAGCTTGCAACATTGGCGAAGCGAGAAAGCTTTATGATCAACTGACACCTCTTTGCCCAATTATGGTAAGTGGGTTGCCAATTATCCGTTATTGCCTTTTTTTATCCAATTCTCGCCGTCCATTTCCCTAATTAACCCCTACAGCTTCATAATAATGAAATATTATACTCTTTCTCGTCTCGTCTTCCTTCCTTCCTTCAATAAAAACACGTGCATGCCATTTTTTTGCCATGTTTTCCTACTTGCGGTTTCCATTCTGTTTTCAGTTGGCCTTGACGGCTGCGACGCCCTTCTATCGCGGTTACGTGTCCGACGTGGACTGTAGATGGGACATAATTGCAGGCTCGGTAGACTGCCGTTTTCCTGATGAAAGGATAAGGATTCCCAAATCGCGATACGACTCTGTCGATGCTTATCTGTAAGCCAAACATTAATGAAATATTATGCTATTGGTTGGGAAATGGCATTTTTTGCTCGCATCCAAATTAGGGAAGAAAATGCAAACCACACGTGTTAGGAAATATACCAGCTTTAGAGAGACATATAAAATAGACAATAACTTGCGGCTTTGCAATTTACAAGCGCAGCCATTATTTGGCAATAATAAAAATGCGAGGAAAACCCAAAGTATAAAGTCTGGTGCCAGTTGTGCTAAAAAAAATAAAAACACAATGGGTAGCAGACTAATTTGTTGACACACTAGACCAGATTATTGATCATACAATTGACAGATAAGGCGGATAAATGCAAAAGCTTACAAGTGGCAAGTATGGGATTATACAGGCAGTTTACTTTTTTAATTTAATTGACTCTCGTAATATGAAAGCGAGAAAGATGCCATAAATCACAGCATTACAGTAAATCAGATTAGCATAAAATGGGATTATAGTTTAAGTTTGCATGATTGCATTTTGAAAATTTCATGTCACTTTGCTGCTGGTGGATTTTTGAATTGAAATGGTATTGGAAAGTGGTGCAAATGTGGATGCCAGATATATGTGGGTAGACAAGTGCGTTTCATACATTAAAATCATCATTCTTTTGGTCTTGGTCCGCCCTCGCACATTTTGCATGGCAAAAAGAACAAACACAATGAAAATCATCACAAAATTTATATAGCGATCTGCGGATAGAAAGCCAGAGCTAGAGAGCCAGAAAATACCTAAAAAATGATTTTATCGATCTGTTTTCATTTCATAATGTCACGCTAATGCTTTGTTATTCTGGTGGCTGACTCACGGGGTAAAAGTAATCGAAAGCTGGAGTTGTGTTTGATGTGGACAGAGAAAAAAAATGAAAGCTTGTGCCTGTCGCTTTGTTTGCTTTTCTTTTTCCCTTGTCAGGTGCCTAGTCCTCTTTGTTTCGTCTGATAGCTCACTGCTGTGACTCACAACAACTAACTATACTACTGACATTTCGTGAGATTTCGCTCATTTGGAATATATTTCCTTTACACAATTTATGTAGTCTTTATTCCACTTTCGAGCAGAAAGAGAGCCAAGAAAAATTGGGTAATTTATATATTTTTTGGTAAAGAAAAATGATACCCGAGACTGAGAAACGTGTGGTATGGATGGCAGTACACTGAAACAGCACAGCTTTTTTTGGTGTACCGTGTCGTATCCCAAGGTCATTCCATTATGATTTTTATATTAAAGCACCTTTGATTCCACATCAATAACAATTTTTATCATTCATGAGCTCATACATAGTTCACTTCAGTCAAGTAGGTTATGTGGTTTGTGCATACAAAAGTATTGCTCTCTGGCAGTACATACGTCACTAGAAAGCGGTTGATTTGGAGGACTAGGTCATCAGGTTATCTTATCAGTGGATAAATTAAATACATAAAGTTGGTCTTGAAGTGGTTTCCCTTGTCAATATTATACACACCACTATCTCGGCTACGAATATTGATGAATTAGCAGTTTGAAAAGTGGATCTTTTTTAAGAAGAACAGTTCTTATGAAAAGAGTTGTTCAGCTTTGCACTCTGGCCGTCTAAAAAGAATGATTTCACACTTGACTTGATTTTCTTATTTGCAAAATTTGATAAATCAGCAAATGGTTTAGCTTATCTGCATGTCGTCCAAAGAAAAATGCTGTTATGTGTACCTTGTCTGGTCACGAATGATTTGGAGCTGATGAGGAGGAAAATAATATAATTAATAATTGGTCAATGAAAAGAGCATAAAGTTCATCGCGACGAAGACAGAGAGAGAGAGAGAAAATGTCATGATTTATTACGACGTGCTAATGGCATATGAATGAAATAATCATATTTTTATATTTTCTCTCTGCAAAATGTGACAGGTCAGAGGAGAACGATGAGTATAATGATATTCCGCTAATCTACGAGCAAGAGCATTTCGACGCCCTCATCAAAGGTGGAATCGATCGCCATCTCGCCCAACACATCGCTCACCTATTTATTCGGGATCCGGTTTCATTGTTCTCCGAGAAAATCCATCAAGATAACACAAAGGATTCGGACCACTTTGAGGTGGGTGTGGTGCCAACTTCATCAACAGAAAATGAATGGCATTTCAATATGATTCATGTTTCCTTTTCCCGTTAGGATTTTTACCATTTTTCATCATTATTTATATTGTTCTTTTCCATTAAACAGAACATCCAGTCTACAAATTGGCAGACGATGCGCTTCAAGCCTCCTCCCCCAGAAAGCTCGATTGGGTGGCGTGTCGAGTTCCGTCCGTGCGAGGTGCAGTTGACGGACTTTGAAAACGCGGCCGTTGTTTGTTTCGTTGTGTTGCTCACTCGCGTAGTTCTTTCATACAATCTTTGTTTCGTCATTCCCATTTCGAAGGTGGGCCCTAAATTGATGGGGATATGGAGTAGTAAACTATTAAATTCATGCCAAAAATTAAGATGAACAGAGTAACATTTGGCTATGCCGGTGGTTTTAGGTGGACGAGAACATGAAATTGGCACAAAAGAGGAATGCCGTTCTGGAGCAAAAGTTTTGGTTCCGGAATGACATTCAAAATAAAGGGAACAAGTCATATTCCTTGATGACCGTCAATGAAATCATGAATGGGAAAGATGTAAGCCATCATCATCATCAACAATGAAACGGATATCGCTTTTGTTTGAAGAAGCTTAAAAATAGTCGTTTTTTTTCCAGGGCTTCCCCGGATTGATCCCACTAGTTCAAAATTATCTCAATTCGATGGACGTGGACGCAGACAGTCAGTGTACCCTGCAGCAGTACTTATCCCTCCTGTCCCGTCGTGCCACCGGTGAGGTGTACACGGCAGCCAAATGGATGCGGGAGTTTGTCACGACGCATCCTTCCTACAAGCAGGACAGTGTGATAAGCGACGAAATTAACTACCAGCTTCTCCGTCGCATCGGTATGCTTCCTGAGGACACGTGTGTCAAATTGTTGGGGAATATTGACCCGACGAGATCAAAGACAAAGGACGACGTACCAGATATTTTAACTAATTAATTTTAAAAAAGTGCTAGACGAAAATGACTTAATAAATTAGCTGATAATGATAGAAAAAGTGAGATAGCAGAGAGAGAGAGTATGTTATCATTATTACTTCAACTATGCAAGCATTCTTTCACAAAAAAACATGAATAATTTTTTTGTGGAATGTTATCGTTTTTATATATTATGAAAAACCATTCAATATAGAATGTTTAAACTAGTGTGAGAAAAAAAAGTATAACTGTTTTATATGTTGTACCTGGGCTACAAAAAAACAAAATGAAAGACGGAAGAAGAAGAAGAAGAAAAAAACTAATTACATTTTTATATCATTTTTTTTTCTTTCCAAGTCTCTCTTTCAACAAGTTAATTCTGGAAGTTAACGAAAATAATATATGCCTTTTGTCAAGATTATCGTAATTCATTTTTAGAGTACTTTTCCGAAGAAAAAAAATCACTGACTTGTGCTTAATGAAGTAAAACGTTAGAGCAATCCAAAAAAGCCAAACTAAAGTTGGCTAATAATCAAAAGTTGCATTTTAGTGATAGAGAGTGATAGATGAAAGCTTACGCTATAATAATACATTATGCAGAAAATATTATTGTTACCAAAAAAATTGTACTTGAGAGAAAAGAGTAATAAAGTGTTAAGAAGGAAAATTATACTATTTGTAAGTGCAAAAATTATGAACCTGATGATCGTCATCCAACAATTTGCCTATTTATGTATAAAAATCAGTCACCTCTCTAGTCTTGAGAAACGTTAGCTGAGGTTGAAGAAGAGTACTTAAAAACGGACCACAATTTAGAATTAACGTAACTTGTTACTATTTTAAAACTGTTCCTCCAAAAAAGGATTTATTAGAGTACACTTAAAGAAAAGTGCAATTTTTTCTCATCAGTTCTTATATCGCAAAGTCATTAGATTAAAACCAAAACGTAATTTATCCGTGCTGCCGATTTCTGTGAAATAAACTATTATCATCAAAGTGTATAAAAATATGTGAAATAAATATGAAAAATGATATGTACATACCATTTTTAAAACATTCTGGATTCAATGCAATCATTTATATGAATGGAAAAAGGTGAATGTAGACAAAAAACGAAGGATTTTAATTTTTTGATTTTGCACTTTTTATTTTAATTATTAATTATATATTAATACAATAATATATGTTGTATGTGTAGATTGAAAATATATAATTGATATATTTACTATTTCATTATATGTTAATTTGTATATTTCATTTTTCCATTTGTTGAGTGAAGAACACACACGAGTTTTTCGTTTCTATTTCTATTTTTATAATATTTAAGCATATAATGTTCATTTCATTCATAAAAGTCATTAACTCTTTTACAGAAATAATGCATAATAATACCAAACTAAAGAGCAAAATAGGACTTAACAATAAACAGAGACACTGACCATAAAATACTGCCCGGTTTTTGAGAGACTAGGAGAACCGAGAGATCATCAATGATCGTGTTTAGTAGGTAAAAATGTTGTATAGCCTCGCTTCAGAGGAACGAAAACATTTCATGAGGAAAATTATTTACAATTTTAGCTAGTTTTGCAAAGTTCACAATAATATTGTTTTAAATAATGGTAAGTTAAAGTTCAAGGTATAAGTGGACCAAAAAATGAAGCATTTTGATCTTAAAGTTTTAAATACATAAATTGCACCAATAAAAATAAAAATATAACGCTTACAACTATTAATAATACTAAACCATAGTCTTAATCACTAAAAATGGGCTTAACAAATAAAACGAAACAATTAAACTTAAGATCTGCAAGCAATGCAGTAGTAGCTACTCTATAATATATTGTATTACTCGTATTCACAAAAATAGGAACTTTCAGTGCTTTACCAAGTGATAACGAAAAATGAAGGCCGGATGACCTATTCATTGATACACACACTTGATTTGAGTCTTATTCATTAAATAATTTTTTTCTATAAAAATTAACATCTTTTAATATTGCAATTTATATCATCGATGCATATCTATAATATATGTATGTACTTTTGTACACTGGTCGTTTCTCTTAAGACTACTTTTTTGTACACACAAAATATTACATTGTTTAGGAATTTCAGTGGCGGAATCGCATCATCAATCTCATCCAAAAAAGAGAAAGAAGTACAAAAGGTAATTCGCTGACAAAATATATTATATTGAACTGTCAACCCTATCTTACATGCAAGTCTACTAATTAAAATGTACAAATTCATATTTAATAAAAATACGTCTGAGTTAGCATTATTAAAAATACTTACTTTATTATGTGACAGCAAGTTACCCGTATAACCGAACAATGTTTGATCAGTTGATTCACTGTGCTAGTGAAAGTCGTAAAGTAAATGAAGAGAAAACAGTGTAAACTATTAAGTAAGCTACTACAAGTCCTAAATGCTAAAAATATATACTTTTCTTTTTTTACAAAAATACTTTTTGTACAAAAGATAATTCAGAGCAGTAGACCCCGCGTCAGTCAACAAAATGTGCATTTTGTTGAGTGAAACCATGTATAATTTATATGTAATAATATAATATGCTTTTATCTTATATCCTATAAAGTAAAATAGTATGTAAGCCACCAAATTCAACCCGTATTCAGTAGTGTATATAATATCGTTCATTTGGGGTATCATGATTTTTTAAAGAATTCATTTTTTTTCTTGGAAAGTCAGCAACCTCGTTTGTTTGGACACAAAAGTTCATAAGACGTGTAATAATGTGTGGCGATATTTGTGCTAGTGTAATAATCATATTTCATAAATGTCTCAGAAGGTGTCCGACTAGACTAAAAAATGTTTACAGAGAACTATGGTCGTTTTCCCCGTATTAGTGGGGATCAGTGGTAAGATGCCTGAAAAACTCTACCTTATCGCGAGTCTTTTTGCCACAAGACCTGCACAGAAACGGGTCAACGTCCCCAGAGTGATAGTTCATGTGAATGGTGTAGAGCTCGCGGTCAGGAAATGAGATCTCGCAGTACTTGCACATCATTGTTTGGTAGAGTGGTGGGGATGACAGGGACAAGTCCGTAGGAACTTCCTGCTTGACGACCATGCTCCTCTTCCTGTTCTTGTCTTTGTACTCGCTGTTGTTGTTGTTATTGCTAAAGTCAAGAGCTTCATCTTCGTTCCTCACCATCATCTCCGCCTCGTCATCCTCACTACTGCCTCGCCTCTCGTAACGATGAGCCTTTCCCTTCCGCTTTCTCTTCTTGCCATCTTCAGCCCCATTCGGAGTGCTAGTAATTCTTCCGCTCAAGTCCAGAGCCATTCCACTGGAACCAAATGTAGCCGAGGAGGTGGTGGTGGTTGTGGTCCTCTGGTCATTTACGACATTTTGCTGCTGAGTTGTTGGCACAATTCCAGATTGGAGCAACTGAGCCAGCAATTTGGTCTTCTGCTCGTTGGCCAACTGCTGTGCTGCAAAGAGTTCGTTGAGAGTTGTGCCACTTTGCATGTGGAACATGGGATTGAGCAGATATTGATTAAAGGCAGCGTTGTAGATTTCAATAGGATTTGGTGAGGTGGGTGAGTGAGAGTAATTGACTTCCTTGCGCTGCTGAGCCAGTTCACCATTGCCATTGCTTCTCTGTAAGATGAGAGCAATTGAGCTAGGACTGATTGGTGCTTGAGGAAGCTGAGTGACCTTTCCGGGACGGTGGGGATGATGAATGCCTGCCATTCTCATTTCAGAATCAGAGTCTCCACTGCTGTGATCCTCCTTCATTTTCTTGAGTGGAGGAGTTGCCGATTGATTTGGCATGGAACTGATGTACCGTGGGGAGCTGGCTGGCTTAGGAGAGAGATCACGTGCGTCAAGAATTTGCTGCTGCTGAAGTTTAAGTTGAGCCTTCTCAGTCTTATCTTTCTTGTGTGGAGTGGACTTCTTTTTAGGTGCCTTTGGGCTTGAAGGTGTGGATGGCTGAGCAGTGGCCAATCCCTCCAAAAGAGGATCTGGTCGCTTGATCTTTGGACCACGGCGTGTTCCGTACACGTCAATGATGGGCAGTGGGTTTGGAGTGCCATCGGGATTCAGGACCATGGCAGGGTTGTGGTTGTACTTGCGCAAGTGAAGCTTAAGACTGTGACAATATTTTGTGGCGTATGAGCAATCAGCACAGCGATACTGGTACACATTTGAGTGGCTCTTGAGGTGAGAGTTGAGCATGGACTTGTTGACGCAAGAGTAGTTGCATTTGGTACATTGGTATGGCTTGGATCCCATGTGGTTGCGAAGATGATACTCCAAGTGATGCTTGTATTCAGTAACGAAAGGGCATTTGGGGCAGTGAAGCATTTTCTCTTGGCGAATGTGTGTTTTGTTGTGGTCCCAAAACTCCTTCTTGGTAACGGCAGTATACTCGCATTGTTTGCACTTGAATGTCTTCAGCTACACAGAAAAGTACAAAAAATAGTTTCCCAAATTACATATCATTCTCGCTTTACCCCAAAAATATAAGTTTATTTTGAACATTTTCTCTTATAATCATCTCACCTTTCCCTGAGCATTCGTTTTTGGAGTTTTCACTTCCTCATCATCAGACAGCATGTCAATATCATCAGTTCCGTGAGCATCCTGAACGTGATCACGCAATTCGTCTTCGTTGCTGGCAACAAACTGGCACTTGGGGCATGAACGATGTTCAGTAGAATGAGTCACCTGAAATCATTTCGTCAGAAAAAAATATATATGAAAAGAAAATTCCCAAGAAGAAAGCAAAGTTTTTTTAGAGACGAACTATAACATTTTCATTTTACTTACAAGATGTTCATTAAAGTCATGTCTGGAGTTGCAGACAACAGAGCACAGTGGGCACTGGAAGATGATGGAAGCAATCCCATTAACAGTTGTATGCACGCCTTGTGGACTGGTCTGTCCAATTAGTGCCATCGCCATTGCGTGACCTTCATCCTCGCTGTCTTCCCCACTTTTGCCACTCAAGTTGGTGGGGCTGTTGAGTAAATGATGATGATGGGAGGGAACGACTGGACTCCCCAAAATGGCAAATCCCTTGCTAATGTGCTGCTCCATCTGCTCCCCATCACTTCCGCTCTGATTATTATGGTGGTCATGATTATGAAAGTAGGAAGAGTATGGAGAGCGCTCAAAAGCGTTGCGAAGATTTTGAAGCGCATTCAGTTCATCTTCAGTGGGAGAAGAATTGTCGGCTTTCATGGATCGCGAGACAACGGTTTCAGATCCGCTACCCCCACTCATTCTCCTTTGTCCTCTTTGGTCTGATGAAACTAGCGCCGTAGGCGAAGGCACGGAAAGACTGGTGTTGAGCAAACTTTCGTTGGAACTCACTAAACTGGAGTTTGAGCTGCGTGGAGAGAGATCTGCGGGATGATGGTCCTCATCAAGATGGTTCAAATGGTGATGGTGATTCAGGTGATGGGAGCCAGGGGAAGTTGCGGAGGGGGACGCAAGCGGTCCCATCATTGGAGCGCGGCTACTAGTAACCAACATTTTTGTTCTCGTTTTCCTGATCTATTCAGGAATCTAGTCTTCCCATCAATTTCTCAAATTCTAGAATAAAAAAGGAAATAAAAAAAAGTTGTAGTGAAATTCATTTTTTTCACGTTCCCACAAAATTTTTTGCATTTTCATTAAAACGTTACATCCAATCCTAATTTTAATGACAGTTCAATTCATTCTCCTTTCAATTTTGGTATCCAAATAATTATGCTATTATTATGGCATTATGAATGGTCAGTTTGGTCAAAAGCCAGCCACCTTTGTCACTGTCAAAGTCAAAGGTTACCCAAAGAAGAAAAAAAATATATATCAATTTTTATGCTCACAAAAGAAGAATATGATATTAAAGTAACCTTTTCACTTCATAAAAATAAAAGTAATCATGCAATTTGGTAACACATATTTCATTCAAATGTCCACAACAAAGCTGACCTTTGCGCTTCCCATGAAAAAAAGTTGACAATAAAACTATCAGCTAAAAATATTATTATTATGCATGAATCAATTTTTTTTCCTCCTCGACCCTCCTATTATTATGGTCCACATAAAAATAATGATACTGTTTCTCTTTTTTTCATGCAACCTATGAAAATGCCCATAAGGTCCCCTCGAAAACGATCGCCATCATCACACAAAAAAATACAAAGCCAGAGCATTACTTTTTTTCCACTGTTATTGAACGAATTGACCCTTCTTATTAAAAAGAGTGACCCTCGCACTGGAGACTGGACATTGGACAACGAAGAAGAAAAAAATTAAATACATTGTGTATTTTATTCAGATATCCAGAGAACCTTTTTGACCTTTTTCCATTGTCTCCCAAATTGATCCAATGGATATTTTATTTTTATCTTTCTGGCTCTATAATGGTCAATACAGTCAAATCTTTATTGGCGTGCATTATGCATAATACAGCATTTATGTGTTTAGTTCCGTTTTTTTGGATCCCTAATCTGGTGCATTATTTATCGTCACAAGAGAAAATGCACAGGCGGAAAAAGCAAATGATCTGGACATGATGAAATATAGTACATGTGAACGGATGCAAGCAACGTTAATAATAATATTTTTTTGGAGAAAATGAAATAAAGTTATGGCTTCCAATAATAAAGAATGAGCAAAAACTCATAAAACAATATAACGTCCACAATAGCCAATTGTGTTTGCCGTGATGGCTCTAAAGAATCCAGGCCACGGTTAGTCACATCTCTCATCACAGCTTGCAGACCTCTGCCAACTGCACTTCTCTTAATTCTGTGTAAACTGAAGATAATGATCACATTAATAATAACAGGAGAGAGAGAGTGATAGAAGACTAGGCTAGATTTGTGTTTTGAACCAGCCCATCTTTAATGCTTCTCCTACTTGTCCAACCAACCAAAAAAAAGAGAACAAAACTTTTAATCTGATCTCATGTCATGAT
Organism: Sinella curviseta; assembly: GCA_004115045.4. Lineage (NCBI taxonomy): Eukaryota > Metazoa > Arthropoda > Collembola > Entomobryomorpha > Entomobryidae > Sinella > Sinella curviseta. The sequence continues at coordinate 72,918,757 of CM023199.3, forward strand.
GATGCAGTTAAGCTTATAAAAATAGTTGGTCAAGCTCAAACGCAAAAGTGGCTCAAACGAAAATTTTTATAGTTTTTTTTCTATTAAATGTGCATGCATGTGAAAGGAGAAGAATTGATATAGCCGTCATATTTCAATTTCATCTGTCCGTCTAGCCAACACCACCACTCCAGTTCAATCCAGATTATTTTTCGAGAGAGAGAGAGAGAGAGCGAAGGGTCAAAAATAGAACAAAAGAGAAGAGAATTTAGTACAGCTATAAGCTGGACAGTCAGAGAGAATGACGACAGCAGTGGCACAGGGCAGGAAAGAAAAAAAAACTGTAAAAATACCACTGATTTCTCTATTTTTTGAAGAGAAAAATCAATAATATTATTAATGTCAGTGACAGTAGTGGTGTCCGTCCGCTGGTCCCTTATTAAAGGAACTGGACCATCACATGAATCATACAGACTATTTTTTCAAATAAATCACCAGAAACGTGAAAAGTAAAAATTGTCCAAGCAAAAATCAGAGCAAATACATTTCTGGTCATATCATCAACAAACAGAGGGATAGTGTGAAAAAAGGAGGAATATAAGAAGAATTAAACAAAAAAGGGTCACCCAGTCACAAGCAGTGGCACAATAAAGATCAGCATGAGATGGAATTACTACAGAATACAATATCAGCATCAGCAGAAAGAAAAAAAGAGATGCAGTTAGTTAGTAGTCCAGCGTAAATGAGGACAACAATAGTAGCGGTGGTGGTGGATGTGAATGGATAACATTTTTGACCATTGGTCACCACTACCACCATCACCATAATAAAAGAGATGCGATACGGAGAACGGAACGACATGTGACCCAAACTCTTGTTTTTGTCATTTTACACTTATTATAATGCTTCAACTGTTTTCCAAGCCATTTTTCGAGGACATCATTGCAACTACAAAAAGTAAAACTTTCTTGCTTTTCTACTACACACGGTCATAAAACAAGCTTTGCCAGAGAGATAGCTTATTTATAGAATTCATTAATATGTATGTCCAGTGTTCTCTGTGCGCACCATATCATCCACCCGATGACGCCTTTTTAATGTCAAAATCGCACTACTGCACACATCTTGCTTCTCTTTCCAATGAAAAAAATATCTAACGACCGAAAATAAATTGAAGAGTACAGAGTATCAAATATAAAAACAGTGTGTATATTTTATACCCGAATGATCATCTCTTGCTTCTTGCGATCACCATAAAACGAAACCGTGAACAAAAGAACAAAATCAATATTGCACCCGGGCAATCATCCTGGGAAAATGTAGGAGGATAAGGATGGATGAATCATCCGCATTTTCATTTTTTTCCTTAACACCACCGCCACCAATACACGTTCCCGTCATTTAAAATAAAGCTTTTCTCCGTTTTTTGTCATGAGAGCCGTTCATAGTTGCTACATGAAAATCAGCTCAGAGAATCATCATCACGAAACCAAGTCATTATTGCAAGCATTTTTTTCTGTACTACTCAAAATGAAAATGAAATTCCACCCTCTTGTGCATGTCCGTCCGTCGTAGAGAGAGAGAGAAAAATACATCAAACCCTTTCCCTGTTGGCATAATAATAATCAACCCCGAAAAAAAGACTAAATTATTGGAAATGTCTGTATAATGGAAGCCATGGACGGTGGTGGTGGAGGAGTGGAGTGTTTTATCAGTCATTTCCAGGCGGCGGCTTCAAGAAAAAACGGTGTACACCGCAACAACAAGCAATCATCGACTGCCGCACGGTGGCAATAGTCCATGCCCGCATTCGATTATGATCTTCTCCCAACCCTTTTCCACATCACTTTCCTGACATTTACAGGATTCCCTAATAATAAGCAATGTTCTCCCCTGACGATAGTGATGATGATAAAGCCCACTCACTACCCACTTCCTCCTTCCTATCCAAATAATAAACATTGCAGAATATAAAAAAAACTCTCTTCTACCGACCAACAACAACGAACGACTAAAAAGCGTGCATTCTTGTTTTTTTTCTCTTTCCGTTCATCACAACAATCATCCATATTCCATTTCACATTATCATTAAATAGGGGGAAATCGTTAAAATTATTATATATTTTTTTTTTGTTTTGTGATGTGAGCGCATCGTCATCATCGGGATGATAGGATGAGAGCATTTACTTTAAGCCGCGAAGAAATATGATCCTTTTAACCCTATTGCATATTATTATTGTCTCTGACGAGTGCGTGTGCATTTGTTGGAAAGGTGAGCTTAAAAATATGAGAAGCAGTGGAACGAAAATAATGATTGATTTTTTTTGTAAAGTAAAAAGTACTGCGGCAAAAATGTCGGTGCAAAAGGCATGTATGCATAAGTACCTACTTTGTTGTGTTGCATTTTTTCAGAAGAAAGGCGGACACAATGCATTGTCACTGTTAATATTAGACGGAAAGACAGGCAGACAGCCTTGCAGATGTTATTTGTTCCATCATCTCATAATATCTTTTACCTGAGCTAGAAAAAAGGCTTAAAAGGATAATGCTGCATGATGTGCCTTGAAAAAAAACAGGATACTGTACCTTTTTTGCATTTTCAATAATTTTTAAATCCATCATTCAGAAAATAAAGAGTTGAGTTTTGAGATGGAGCAATCGATTGTTGTGAGTTTTGTTGCGAGAGAATGAAAGATGTGTGCAAGAGAGAGTGAGAGAGAGAAAACAACAAAAATGTCCAAGGATGCGTTCCAAGAAAAACTCGAAAGAGATGAAGGAATACCAACCAATACCGCATGCTTTATATTCCTTTCATAAAAGAAGGAAAAGTGTTAAAGGGCAGGTTTTTACCAAACACGTTCGACAATAGAACGTGACACACGAATGAAATATGTTCCAATTCAAGAAATATATTACATAACCGTGATAAGCAAAAAATAAGTACAGCCAATATAGTCATGTATTTCCTTAAACTGCATAAAAATGGTTTACGACAATGATGGTCATCTTTTAAAGGTGAACAAAAACTCGTTAAAAATGTGGCCACCAAATGGTCAGTTTACATAAGACTTCAATTAGGAGCATTATATTATGGTTTTATGATTTAGCTTTCCAAAATTTCCATGAGGAAAGGAATGAGGAAGAAACATTTTTTTTCGAAATACGAAATACTATGCACCCAGTTTCATTTATGGCACAGTAGAATATGAACCTGAGTAGATGTAGCAGCTGCTGCGAGTATCCTCTGCATTTTTTAAAAAGTGGCCTGGCATTCTAAACATCTTTCAACTAGAGCCACACACTTCTAGCAGCTCATTCAACTCATTTCTACCAGAGGCGAAGGTTAACAAATTTCCTGAAAGAGTGATACTTTATTATTCTCCTAAAGAGCACTCCACTTCTTCTTCTTTTGCATATTTTTTTTCCTCGTTGACCCTTCCCCTCTCCTTTTTACATCCCCTAAACGCTCTCATTACCAGGCATCATGATTACCCCAATGACATGATCACCAGAGTTGTTCTTTAACTCGTATTCCTATTACTTTACATTATATACATTTTTTTACTTTAGTAAAGAAATTAAGAAGAATGAGGAACAAAAAGTCAAGAAAGGAGATCACACAAGGGACCATGAGCGCTGAAGAAGAAGAAGAAAAAAAAGGACACAAGAACAGCAGGAGATTTATATGACCGCTCACTTGTCAACCTTTTTATTATTGGTATTTTTTTTTGTTCCTACTACTACTAAACTGCGTGTTATAAAGAAGTTAAAATGTTGGTCCTTGTTCAAGGAAACCAAAGCTCATTATGAGTTTTCCACTCGACAAAAAGGAGCAAAAAAAGCCACTGGCCAGTAAAAATTAGTGGAACAACAACATCCGTGCTTTTACACGAAATAACAGAACAAAACCAAAAAAAAGAAGAAAAGAGAAGGAGACCACTTGCTTAAGAAAGAGAGACAGAAACGGGAAGGATCTTTTTACATAACATTTTTTTACTTTTTGACATTTACACGACACGGCCAAGAAACGATCCCCGGGTAAAAAACACTTGTTCCTTCCAGAAAAAGGAAACTGTTCTTCTCTCTTTTGAGCGAAATTCCATAGATCATGGACGACGACGGACACGGAACCCTTAAAAAAGTGGTTGCTGCTTTTTTTTGGTTTAAAAAATTTGTAAAAATACCTTCTTAATGCGAGTCAGATGTCTTTGGCTGTTTTTTTTTCACGGAAAAGTTAAGTTTGTTATGAAAAAAATGTCTTGTTGTTTATTCATCTGTCTCCTATTTTTTTTCTATTTGGGACGATGATGATGATGAGGTGGTGGACAAGAAGGAAAAACGCACAGCTTTTTTATACCTACTACTCGTGATGATCATGCTGAGTTTTTCAACAGATTTACATCTTTCGCTTGACTTGTTTAAAAAACATTGAGAAAAATAATCTGTATCCCTGAAAAAATCAAACATTTACAACAAGGCATGTTGTTGTTGGATGGAAGGATGAAGAAGATGGATAAGCAGTGGTGGTGGTGGTAGCAAGGATCGTGTTTATGAAATGTGACCTTTTCCTGTGCGTAAAAAATGTGTACATCCACCTACACCACTCTTCTCAAAAATATTCACTCCCGACACGGGAGACGAGAGATTTTTAATGACCAGAGAGAACCTGAGAGAACTGGGTCAGGCTTACTGTGATCACGGAAGTGTGATCGAAATCCTGATGATGGCTAAAAAATATGGTAACGAGAGCTCGGGTAAAGTTGCTCAGCAAAGCTGGGGCATTCTAAGACAGCCAAAAAATATATAATCCAAAGTGAATGTTCACTCTAAAAATTGCGTGTCTGTTAAACTCATTTTTTTCACAGGGAATTAGTAGGCGTGGTTCTCAACACCACTGCGGCTGCTCTTTCGGAAAGCAATACAAGCAATTATTGTGATTTTTTTACATTTTCATTGAGAAACCCAACACACAAAAATGATCAATTTTCCTCTGCGGAACTTTAAAAAATATAATTTACTCTCAGACAAGTACACACAGAGAAAAAGAGTGTTTCCTTAAATACGGTAATGCATCATAAAAAAGGCGTGCCAAAAAAACCAGAGAAATCGATCACATTGTCCAGTTAACGCCCCCACAAAACACGTCCAAACCATATATACCTGCCCTAACTGATTACCTGCTTTTTATGATGATGATACGATATGCCTCGTAAATTACCCATCATTACAGTAAAAAACCAAAAGCTACATATATATCGATGTAGATTTCACTTCCCGTTTTCTTTTTTTTAAATTACAATGAAAACGCAGCAGAGCGAGAGAAAATGCCGTTAATCATGTGTTTGAGAGGGCGTCAAAGATCAGAGGAGCAGCAGCGAATGAGATATCCTCCACACTCGCTCCACCGACCAGACAACAAGCGCAATAACGGCAACATTCAATTCTCACAGCAGCACGTGCTGTTATAACGGTGGTGTTGTGTGTGCGGTAGTGAAAACAGAGGAAAAAGTGCTCATTTTTCTTAAAACCACATAAAAAAACTCTAAGAGAACAGATGTAATAATGATAATATCATAAATTCTCTTGTTATCTCCTGTGTGTGCTCCCTCAAGTATGACCTGGAAGAGACCTGCTCTTCTTCTTTTTTTTTCTAAAAAGCCACTTGAGTAGCAATGGACAATCTCTCTTTTGACGACGACGACGACCATGATGCACATGCTCATGAAAGTGAGTAATTATGACCAAAAGAGCATCTTTTCTCTTTTCCTCCTCTCTATCTTCTTGAAAAAAACAAAAGGGAGCGAAAATGAATGAATGAAAATTTATCGCTTTGACTTACCGACCGACCGACACACTGCAGCAGCACAGAAGGACAGCGCGGACAAGATGGAAAAAATATATATACTGCTATAATTAGCTAACAGTCTTGTGTAAAAACCAACATGAGTTTGAGCACAAGCCCAAGTGTTCCAATCTCTCTCGTTTTTATTTGAAGAATCTCTTCAACGGTAATTTATAACAAAAACGGTCCATTTCACTGCATTGCAATGGAATTGTAGAGTTCACTTCCTTTTTTTTCTTAAAAAAAAGGGCAAAAAGTGCACTTGAAAAACTTTCAGTTATTTTTTTTCGGGAAAAAATGAATCCCTCAGAGAGAGAGAGAGTCAGGAGAACTGTGTCACACAAAAACGAGGATAAGCTCAAAAAAAATGTCCACGCAGAGATAAAAATAAAGTGAAGATGGTCAATCCTTTTAAGAACAGGCTAAAACTGGACACAAGAAGAAGAAGAAGAAAAAATCTCCTTTTTCGCTTGTTGAAGGACACGATGGTATTGTTTGGGAAAAAAAAGAGAATGATGTTCAATGACGAGCAGCTCTACTAAGCTTTAAACCTGACTTTTTCTTTTAAGAGAGCTGCTTAGGCTCTGGTGTGTGGTGTGTTCTCTGTCCAAGTCGAGAATGAAATGTGACCCAAAAAAAATTGCTAAGCTTTCAACTAAAAAGATATATAGTGTGACAGTGTGTGAGTCCAGTAGTCCACCACCGCACCACCAAGTGGACACTTTTTTTCTCTCAAGTGAATTATTTTTGGATTTTTTTCTTCTATCCTTTGACTACTGACGAGACGGTCGACCTCGCAGTGCTTTATGGAAAAACAAAAACTTACACAGGATGCATATAATATATGCATACCAAAAATCCAACAATTATGCCACCAAAGCAGCGAGAGCAGTACCTTTTTTCAGTGCTCAAGTAAAACTGTAAATTTTTCTTGTCCAATGTATTTAGCTGAATAATAACGTGTGCATAGGGTGCAGCAGCAAAAATAGTAGAATGCATTTTATGGAATAATATTATGCATGCGTGGACATATACAGAGATAATGGATAAGATGGTTTGATAAGAAATGCAACGGTCAAAGTAGCATACGCACACATTACATTATTCTCAATAATATTTATCCATGCACACAACACACACACAGAAGCAAAAGCTTAACAAGCTCAAGTACCCTCTCTCATCATCAACATGGTCATGATGATCATCATAAAGAGTTAAATTGTATTATTGCTTTTCATTTTTGTGCCTATGCATTTGTTGTACTTGCTACATGAACCATCAAGAGAAAGTTCCATATTTACACTCTTCTGCTCTCAGTCAACAGTACCGTATGAACTAGCCTATTTTTAGTCTTTTTTTTTCTTCTTCATACATTTTATATACCCATTATTCCATGCATTTTAGTTGTTTGAGAATACGAAAAAAAGGGTTGCCTTCTACTAACTTATATACCAGAGAGCAGCATTAGCATCATCGTTAAGTCAATAAAACACTTTACGACCCTCTCCTAACTTAACCCCATCCACATCCACTATTATGCTTTAGGTATACCTAACGAGACCATTTTAATAGAATATTTAACAAGCAAGTTAACTTGCGATTGACACAAAATTTATATTGATGCTCAGTTCAGTTCAAACCTTTTTTTCTTTCTTGTAAAATGCATGAACAGTATAGAGCCGCGCGGTATAAAAACAACCGTAATAAGTTCAAACCCGAACAAGAAGAGGATCGTGCTGTGATAAACCCTTGAAGCTATGCCTTTTTTCTTTATGATTTCTCAGCTCGGCTCTGTTCTGTTCATGTGACAAATTTTTTCTTTTCTTTTTTTCCATATAGTGCGACGAAGGGTTAAAAAACTTTTTTTGGGGTAAATAACATATAATCCTTTTTATTTTTTACTTATCGTTTTTTTTCTGCTTGCTCAGCTTGCTCCAAGGGAAAAAGGCTGATGACCTCATCATCACTGCCACCACCATATCTATCACTCTTGGTAAAAATAATAATAAGTTATACGCAGCAGTACAAATATTCCAATGTAAAAAATGAGCAATGTGGCTTATTGTGTAGGAAAGTAAATATTTGACGTGAAGGGCAATAACCCGAAGGGCTACTACTATTACTCCAACATTATTGACAATGCTACTGCAAATGGTAAATGACAAGGCATCATAAGACAGGACATATGTCAACTCAACCCGATCGGCATTAAAAAAATTAATCCCTTAAATCGCGCACAACTGCTCCTTTATTTTTTTTCAAGAGGCAAAAAGCACCTTGCGTTGCTTTCGAGTTTTAATGGTCATTGGTCCCAAAACCAAACCAAGTCTGAACAAAAAAAAAGAGATAAAGCATTTAAAAGTAAACTATCTATACCTACAAGTAGGTACACTATTTATAAGAAAATATGTTGAAGGAAGAAAAAAAGTCATAAATGATTGCATGCTTGCATGAGCACAGTGGTCGTTAAAAAATGGAGCTTTTTAATTTAAAGGAAAATATATATGAAAAATGTTAATGAACTCTGGAGCTGCATCTTAAACTATCTTATCTATCTATATACATACCTATGGGCCAATAAGGACACGTTCAGAAAAAAAGTCAATAGCCTTATCGCTCGCTCTCTCAAGTAAAAAGTACCCAACAGACAATAAGAAAAGTTTTAAAAGTTTTTTACCTCTCTCTTTTTTCTTTAAACCTGCTTTACATTATTTTCCTTCTTGTCACTCATTCCAATTATTATTATCCTCCACTCAACCCGGCATCCCAACAATTTAACCCCAGTCACACTTCCGGTCACATACTTTTGACCCGCGGAATATCTGGAGAGCACATGGGTCAATGTGCCAGCCATTCATCCGTTCCTTCATTTTCATGTCTTATCCGCTCTCCTCATATTTTTTAGATTTATTACATTTTTTTTCTTCTCCCTGTGTGTCCCTTAAGGGACCTGCACCACATGTACGCACCCCATTAGAAAAAAATATCCATAAAATATCCACATTATCATACATACGTACAGATTATATATTGACCATCTGAAACAGATACATGACAAGACAAGGAAACCGAACAAGAGGACTTGCGACCATGATGATGATGATGAAGATGAGGAGGCAACAAATCAACCAAAAAACGGGAGCACATGCTCATCATCTTCTCTTCTGTTTTTTCCCCTTTCTATTCTTCCCCTTCCCGTTTTTAAGTTGAAACCTTATCCATTCATACAAGCTTTGCATACAAAAAAATTAGAAACTTGTTCTTTCAAAAAAAATACTCTTCCTTCTTCCGCATCTTTCTTTCTTTCTGTATATACGAAGAAGAACGGATCGTCTCAAAACAATAATAATAATAATAATGACATCAGTCCCTCTCTGAATTCTTAACAAGAAGATAAGGAGCAGGAGCAGCCAAGCCAAGTGAACTTTTTTTTTGGATACATGACATCTCAGTTACAATTTAAGCGTGCGTAAAAATCCTAAAATGTAAGATCTCTAGATCACATCGCCCTAGCGTTCTGAACCTTTTAAAAAGTATTGATCCACAAAGCTTTTTAGAGACTAACCGAACCGTAATAAAGATCAACATAATCAGGATTTTTTTCTGGTTAAGACGATGATGACTCTATGTCCTCTGTGGTTTACTTTTACGCATTTACTGGAAGAAAACAAAGATTCTTTAAAGTTTACAAAAACGTTTCAAACTGTAAAAAGTTCAGTTTTTTTGGTGATCCTTTTTAGCAATAAAATTAAGCTTGGTTTGCCGTGCGGGGGAGAGTTCATAATGACACCATAAAAATGTCATTTTGTCTGGAAAAAAATGCGCTAGTCACTATAAATTCTGTTTTAAATGGAGTACTTGAAGAAAACAGAAATGCAAACAGTTCATTTGGTTCTTTTAAAAAATAAATAAAGTACCGACAACCTACCAACAAACTAAAAATCTGTCCTTTTTTCTCTCGCCCACTCAAAATCAAGTCAAGTTTAGCAAGTCATTCTCGCATCACACACGTATACAAAAAAAATATAATTAATCTAATCAAGCGAAACCAAACCCGCAAGTGTGTTGTGTCATTTTGACTTCATCAACTTTCCAACATTCATACTATGAGATGTGACGCTGCAAATTTAAACGAACAACAAAGTATTCTGACGCGGCATCATTCATCAAAAATATTTTCCACCTTTCATTAAATATTAACCTACTGTTCGAAATAATACATTTTTAAACATCTATTCCCGTTTGGTCACTTCTTTTGCCTACTTCTCCGTAATGATTTAAACACACCTTGAAAATTTTCAAGAAGAAAAGGAAGAAGAATATGCGTCATGATCTTCTACCTACATTCGTCTCCTCCATTCATTCATTTATGGAAATGTGTAAATGTTGAACAGAACACAAAAAGTCTCCACTTTTTTTCCTCCATCTCCATTCAAACAAAAGTCATTCATGTCATCCGCGTAGATAGACCACGTATATACTGCGGAGCCTGTCTCCAACAATAACAAAGGCTGCTGCCGGAAGCGTCTGTCTCAACCAGAGTCTCTCCATCATCGTCAATACTCATTTTTTTCAATATAAATGCCAAACCACCAACACCGCAAACACAATAACGGCAGCCAAAATCGATTCAATTGATAAAGAAAAAATACCAAGAAATTCATATAACTTGAGCTTTGTGCTCTCTCGGCAGAGAGCTCCATTAAAAAATACACTCTCCGCTCTAAAAATAAAAAAAGAAATGCTTTTTCTCTCAGATTTCCATCATGTCACATACTTTAACAGCTTATGAAAAAGTCAATATTGCTGACTACTGCGCATTTTCAGTACAAACATTTTTTTCTTATTGCCAAATGCCAATGTTTCTACTACCACCACTGCCGCTGCCGCTTTAACGATGATTGCGCGATTTTTGTGAAATTACCGAAAGAAAAGAAAGAAAACTCATTTTTCAACTTCTCCTGCGAGGCAAACCCATCGATTACTGTCATTGTGCGGGGGCGATATTATTTCTTTGAAAACTTGGAACGAACGCAATAAAAAAAAGATAAATACATCTAAAAAATCATTCAAAAGTGTACAAAGTACGATAATAATGCTGAGCTCCTATCACAATAGCCAAAACGACATGTTCGATTTTTTACGACTTTCCACACGCACACTTAAAAACATAATCATAAAAAATATCTGTGTGCTCTGCTGCCGTGTTATTGTGTAGATGACAAAAGAGTACTAGAGAAACCAGAGAGAGAGAGAGAAAAAAAAAAGCTTTTTTAAATCACACGCATTATTATGGGGATCGGATAAAAATAAACGATTTCAGATTCAATTCTCCCCTGCGTCCATGATGCATGCGCATTACACACACACACAACTACTGACACAAGAAAGAATACAATGCACACGCTATAAATTACTGTATAGATTCTATGCGCTCAGGGGAGGCAGCCGGATAAAAAAGAGAGAAAAAAGCAATATTCATCCTTTTTATACATAATCGATAGATGGATGGAATGAATCATGCTCCTTTTTTTACTGGGTCCAGCCAGAATAATGGAGTATAAACTTTGTAGCATGTTGTCGTCGTGTGTCCCACACATTCTCAGCTTTTACTGGTAAAAATCGGGGATCCTTTTTTTACACAACAAAACAGTATACAAGGAGACGTTACTCACAATAATCAAACTCATAATGAGCCTAGAACCACCTCCGTTATACGTCAAGTATTTGTATGTTTTACGGATTTTCTACCTCCACCGCCACCACCACACTCGATTCCAATTTCATTGACAAAATGTACTTTTGTAGGAAAAAAAAGATGCGTTTTTTTGGATATAAGCTAATCTAAAGCTGCTTGTTTCCTATATATTTTTACAAACTGTGTTCAGATGCGAGATATATACCAGAATGAGTGGCAGAGTATTTTCAAGTCAACCCACAGCAGTGTAAAGTTGTGGAAAACTGTGAGTACCACCGCCACAACAGCGACAATGACAGTTTATGTAACCAGATAGATTTCTCGTTTTTACTGAAAAAAACTACCCAAAAAAAGATGAGACAACAACTGCAACTGCTAGTAGCTACCTACTTACTTACATACCTAACATAAAAAAATGATTAAATCTTCGTTGATAACCTTCCTTCCAGGTAGCAAAAGCCGCAGAGCAGTAACCAAACAAACTTATCTATCTGTCCAAAGAGAACAACAACGTGTGCTACGTAAGCAAACATGATCACAATCATCGTCATCATCATGAAATTCAACATCAACCTGAAGGAAGCAGGTGATGAACACTGCAACGAATTTTTATTTGGGTAGAAATCATACATACCGATTATGCGACTAAAAAGAAGAAAAGAAAGAGAGAGAAAATGACAAAAAACGCATAAAAACCTTGAATCGTCCCTTTGACAAAAAAATAACAGAGAACTCTGGAATCCAAGCTATATGTCTGTATGCATGTATGTATGTACGCTCGCTCTTAAGGACCTTTTATGTATGCAAGAGTGAACATATATGGCATACCTAGATGGATATACAAGGACCTTAGACGAATTATTAGATACACACGACAAAACACACAGAGGTCCAACAAAACGGTTGGCAATGCAATCCTCATCTTCCGTGTCCTCTTGTGTCGTTGTTCGTAATAGCTAATCTTTATATTGCTCTAATGCAAATGCTCTGATACTCGTTGCATCTGTATTTTTCTAGATAAAAATTGAATTCCCATTTTTTTCATATAAATCCTCTCTCCCCGTGTGTTTGCATGCATGGGTTTTTATGCTGAGCATGTGCTCAAATTAAAAAGAGAAAAAATAATAAAACGTTTTACCTATAAAAACATGTAGGTATGCATTTTTTTCAAGGACTGACTACTGTGGAGAGGGAAAGAAGGGAATATTGAATATAAAGCTATTATAACGACTTTGTTAATACGACCTGAGACCACAAAAAAATCAAAACCTTTTTTTATTCAATATTGAAATACAAATCCAACAAAAAAATTTCTTCAAAAAAATGTTGATCGGCCAATTTATGTATTTTTTTGTGACTGACAAAAAGGAAAATTTAAATTTTTTGGTAGAAAATGGAGACGCACTACAATCTACACTATGATTACTTATCCGGGAAGAGAAGGAAAAAATGAAAAATACTGAAAATTTACATCTTGGGCTGGCGTTGTCACAATATTAGTAGCGCATGCGGAATGTAATGTAACGTAAGTGTTCAGTAATCTGATTCAATATGCAACATTGACAATCCTCAACGGAAAAAAATATATATTTCCTCTCTATTCATAAGGCAAGCCGAGGTTCAGGTCAGCTAAGGTCATTACAGCAGATGTCTATTTTGAATGATTTTTAAAATGGTATTTTCATTTTTGGTACGTGCCATTTACTTTATGCACAAAAACATGTCCCAAAAACCGAGAAACCGACAAAAATTTTGAACATTTTTTCCAGAAATCTGAATGATCGTTCAAAAAATTTCCAGTGTAAAATCAAAATCTATTTCGCGTTTAAATTTAAACCCTTTTCCTTTGAAGAACACCACTCACCCCCGAACAATATTGTTCATTTACTTTTAACTTTTTTAACGCTTTATTCAGTTGCCCCGCCGCCGCACTTTTAATCACCCTCATAAAAAACTGTCTGGTGTCTCTCCAAACTCATAAAAAACAGCAGGAGAGGGCGACAGGTTCCATGAATCAGGTTCATAAAAAACTTGTCCCCCTTTTTAAAAAAGTCCATAAAAAACAACACCGCCATCCCTAAAAAACCACTACCGAGAATACGGAAGCACAAGTGCGTAAAAAACTCTTAATAATCCTCTTTCACCTTTTTTTTACAATCATCCTACCACCATCATCACAAAAATATCATTGCCATCATCATCATCATCTGCCTTTTTTAACAACCCAATTAGCCTTTCCGTCATTCAAAAAACCGACTTGTGTGTAAAAAAACGCTCATAAAAAACGTGCAAGGAAGGAAGGAAGCAAGAGAAGAGGAAAAAAGGAGGGAGGAGGGGATTCGACGCAACCGACTAAAAAACTGAGCCACTCTCCTTTAAAGTTTGTACGAGAGCCATAAAAAAGAGGGATGGACTGGCAAAAGTCGGGTGTGCGGTAAAAAACCAAATTACATGGGCTGTGCATAACAACCACTACTCTAAATAACATTATTACCATTTTTTAAAAAAGGTTTACTTCCTCCTCATCTCTGAATAACTAATCAAGTCAAGTCACTCGAAGGACTGATGCCATGATTCTTTTCAAAAAAAACTAATCTCACAATTCAGCAGATCACTCTATCTTGAAATGATCTCATAATAAAAAACGGGAATGTTGACGACACGCGAAAGGATCTGCCTTCAATTCATTCCATTTTATATCATCCTAAAAAATGGATCCAATCTCTCATTCGTTCTCCCCATTCTTAATCGGACTCGAAATAGAACCGACATTGGCATTTCTCTCACATAATCGTTTCCATCCCCATCCGATTTTTTTATGCGAAACTTACGAATCCCATTACAATCTATCCCCTCATCTTCATTCTTCTTTTTAGATTCATTTTCCATACAAAACTCATGCCGTTTCCTTCGACAAAACCATTTAATATTCGTCTGTCACACAACAGCCTTGTAATAAAAGCGCTACTACTACTACTGCTTTAATGAAATCTGAAAAAGGATCTTTTTTATGGATTCATCCCAAAATAATATGTGGCTAAAAATGAATCAGAGAGAGAAAGAGAGACTCATATTAATAGCGTGTGTGTGTGTGATTCTCCTCACAGCTCCCCCATCATCTTCTACAAATAATGTAATGTAAGTAGTACGTGTGTGCTTTTTTATTATTACTTTCCATCCTAAAAATAGGGATATTCGCTGTAATAAAAACCATCCTTTTTTTCTACGCTCCTGCCATTCTCATTCATCTCCCTAAAAACTTGAAATGGATAGATCCATTAAAGCTTACTACTACTCATTCATGTTTACTGTTTTTTATAATATTTTTTTTTGGAAATGAGATTAGCCTTTTTTAAATATCACACGACACGAGAGCCAAAGTTGGATGGATGGAGTGATCCTTTAAGAAGACCTTTAAGTAGGATATATATATTTTGTGTGAATTGGAGTACTTGTGCTTATAAAAATGTGCTAAGTAGAGCTAAGCTGACTGCCGGCATGATGCAGCTAATAATAACACATTATTAAAAATGTAATCTTTATTATTATTAGGGATAAAATTACACGATACATCTTTCCTTCTTCTTCTCTCCTTTTCCTTTTTTTATAAAGACTTTTTCTGCTTATTATGAAGCTCTGGCTCTCTTAGAGAAGGTGAGATGATATGCTACGCCACACGCCAGAGGTGGTCGATGGTCTTGTCATGTACCTTGTTATTATTAGGAATTACCTTTTTTTAATAAAAGAGGAAGAAAAAAGCTTGAGATGCTGTTGCTTTTTTTATGGAAGTGTAACTACTGTGTGTTTTGTGTGGTTTTTATGCTTTGATGACATGAAACAAGATCATAAAAAAGAGATGAAAATGAATTATGGTCAAAAACCACCACGGTGAGAGCTGTTATGTAAAGGTATAAATTTTTTAACAAGAAAAAAAAACCAAAGGATTTTTTTAATATTGTTGACCTTTTCCATTGTTGGTTTTTTCGAGTGTAAAAACGAAGGCAGTAATAATCAACTTACGCGTGTTCGTTTTTTATTATTAGGTAATAATAATAATACTATATACAAAACTTGTTGTTTGTGAGCATTTAGTGTTCGCAGTGGAATATAAAGAGATTACGTTACATAAACACATTTTTTATGGACTTGTTTACAGCCCGTCAAATTCAGCTCTCATTACAAATTATATAATTTTATGCCATACAACAAACATACCAAAATTACATGCAGCTTAATCTTACCAAAATAATTAAAACCATTGTGCACGCTTTTTTACGGTTTCATTTTTTACGACGACAGTAACGGCTCTATGCACGGTATTAAATATGAAAAGCTAATTTGTGGCTTTTTTAGTGTGGACCGAAGTTAATAATCTAATTATCAAGCACTTGTCAAGCATGTCTTTCTCTTCATTAAATCTTTCCTTTTCAATTAATACTACAGCACAGCACAGTAATAAAAAAATAAAATAATAAAACGAGTGACTGGCCGTATTAATTATGAGTAATTAATATTGTAACTGATGCTGCCATTAAAAATAAGATAATTGACCATTCCCTCATATTTTGGAAATATTTTAAAATGATTGCTGATGACGATAAAACATGCAAGCGAGCTAATAAGTTATTATCATTCTTACCTTCACTTGGTCCACGGGAGTCGATAGGGCTGCATGAACAAAATGAGCTGGGGTCAGGTCAACAGGGGTCGGGTCGCAGTCTACGATGACATATGTCTAGCGTCTCATGACGATAATCACCACACTGGAACTGATTTCCTGTTTCCTCCTCCAATCGACACGTATTCACTTTTATGTCCAGTTACGTAATGTATATATCCGAATTAATTAAAAGTTCAACAATTTAAATCAGTGACAATAATAAAAGTTAACAAAAACTTGCACTGTTTGGGGATAAAAGTCAAGTAGCGTTTGGCGCTGTAAATTGTCCTTTCGAGAACAATAGCACAAACTGCCCACAAGATAAAAAGTAAGCGTCCAATTTTAAGAATTAGCCTATTTTAATCGTCAGACAAGTAGGCTTTTTTCTAGGACAAACAACTTTATAACTGCACTTGTGAACAACAAAATATTTAAAAAGCAGTGTTGAGAGTACATGTATATAAGAAATGCAAATTATGTAATTGTGTATATGGAAGCAGAAAATCTTTTGCAGAACAACCGTTCACTCGCTTCGACTGACAACGGTGGAATGAAGGATTTTTTTGGGAAGCGAAGGTGATCACCGCAGCCGTTCTTCTCTGCTCTGTTTTTAGTTAGTACGAAATACGAACGAAAACACATCCAAGTTAAGTCTAAGCAAACACACAACTCACACATCTACTACTAAACTGTACTAACTGCATAGGTATATCCCATAAACATCATCCATCCCATCCACTTTACTTTTCGTTTCGTAGTAAACTGCATCTTTCCTGCTATGAATAGCTATGCTAGTTATGAGAGTCTCCACAAAACTAAATACACAGAAAAGTCCCTCTGGTAAAGTACCTAAAGCTCACAATATAATAGTTTGAAATTGAAACGATGCTTTTGCTAAGTCTCCTTTCGACTTTTTCATAAACGCAATCGCATTATGTCTGCCTACTTGTTATGAATGTTGGTTGTGTTGTGTTGGACATTGGTCATCAAATTCCGCGTTTGTATGCATGTATGCGCATATTTCTTAGTTTCCGCTTGTAGAAAACAAAAGAAACTATTTCAAGTCGCATGATGCGACGAAACAAACAAACGTTGTAACAAAGGCTGATGGCTTGTTTTGCTGGACATGTGTCATGTATGCTTTTTTAAACGGATACATCATCCATAACTATTTGACAATATGAGCAATTGGCAATTTGCATATTTTACAGATTGTCCTGTTGAATCGCTATCGGAGTTTTTTAAAGAGAGCTAAGCTAATTCTCGGCATCAACATTCCTTGTTTTCATAAGAACGTCGTAAACTACGCTTATGGACTTTTAAATTGAATTGTATGGACAATAAAATATAGGGTCTAGCCGCTAATGTTAGAAAACAGGTAAATATTTATGGCTTGGTTCTACATTATTACTATCAGTGCAAATGATACTAATGCTATCGTCCATTGTCCTTCGAAAAAGGAAAAACATACATATTATTCGTAATCTGTTTATCTCATAAATACAAACCTTGCGCAAACTATAGCTAATAAGCTAATTATTGTAGGTAATTAGTAGTAAACGTATGCATGTGACTGACGAGTCGATGAACCTGAACCATAAAATATTTCCCAAACTGAAAAAATTCTTTCGAGGAAATTCATTGAAATATTAGTCATTGTGCGGCAACAATACATGATGATATTTCAAGATGACAATGCAATGGTCAATGTTTGTTTTTTAAACAGATAATTATTGTAATGTTGTTTAAGAGTTCTAGAATGGTTCCGTTAGAAAACGGAAAGTTACTGAATGGAAACTTACTACTGCATCTTCGTACTAAAAAATCAAAAATCTATTTTTAAGTTCCAAAAGCAACCAACAAGCAGATATGTAAAATGCAATTTTCCCATTTTCTCGACAGATGTGCTATTCGTCACTGCTACAGAATAAAACCTGCTAAAGGAAAAAATGCAAGCTAATTCGAAAATCCACCAGTGAAAACTACGAAACGATTTTTATGCGGTAGTGAAAATGGAATATTTATAATTCTGTATTTCTATTGATCCTCGTGGGTGGTATCATCATCCTCTTTTTTGCTTAAATTGAACATGTGCAATGGTGGAAGCTGTACTAGTGCGGTGGCTAAAGTATAAAATCATTCATACCTAATTCGTTATTTATGATTAAATGTGCGTCAAAACTGATGCTATCTCTTTCTCTGTTCATATTATATCCTTTAAGTGCCGTCTACTATTCCATTCCTGTTGAATGCATTCTATGAACAGACACCACCATTCGGATTTTTGAAACTCATCCCTGTCAACGAGATGATGATGAGCGTCTGCCACCACTTTTCCATACAAAAAAATCTATAGTGTAGCTACTCATTACTCAACAAAAGAAAATGATGATAGATGAAAATGATAGCATATTACAACAATAGGCACACGAAGTATGTGCGTAAAATTTCAAGTTTTAGATTGCGAACAATTTCAGTTGCATCCAAGAATGAACAAGTTTGAAAAATGAGTAAAAATGTCGATTTTTTTATTTATATTTTTTTCCAGTATCGATTCAGATTTCGTTTTCTTCGAATGAAGATTCAGTCTCATCCTCCTTTGCAAGCCAAAGCATTGTAATCTCAGCATGTAAAACCGGGGACCGGGGCTCCATCAACCGAATCGGATCGGATGACAGTGAAAGTTTTTCATATCACGCAATCCGGGCATTATGGCTTCCTCTTCTCCGGTACGACTCCCCTTTTGCTGCTCCCTCTGTGAGTAATACCTCATTCATTTCTGCCCACCAACCCACTACGACCACCACCACCACCCTGCTTCTTTTACAATGGAATATTATACTCCAGCAAAAAAAACTGCTTCACCTCCACCACCACCATTTTTACTCGACGACCCCATCATCCTTCGCTACTTCCTTGGAATCATATAGATAGATACACACAGAGTGCTGCATTTTTTACTACAAAATCCATTCACCACCACACCGCTACTTTTTTCAGCTCATTTTAGTGGAAAAAAGGCTCCTCTTCTCGTTTTAATGACATGACATATGGGAAAACGCACAACACACCATTGACCAACGCCAATGCTGCGAGTTGATCTTCTTGGCAATCCTCATCGTCATCATTCTGATATCATGGAAATGATTCCAGTCAGGGACATAACAGCTCTTGGAAGCAATGGTCATTTTTCCACACTGTTCCTTTTCCACTTTACTACTTTTTTAGACTTTTTTCCAATGTTTTTCTCCGTCGTCAATTTATTTATTCCCTTTATTGCTTTCCACACATACGAGCATATAATATATATTTTTTGAGCGAGGACGAGGAGCGGATCTATAAAAATGGCTCTCTGATGCGACTCGCTATTAGCTACCCCTCCAATTCCAATAATTCCCATGCTACGCGTATTTCCTCATCCCCCTTGTCTAAAATATACATAAAAAGTATCATTGAAAGTTGTATATTAGTTGGGCATTTTTTGGTGCATGAGCGAGAGAGTCGGCCCACGCTATCTGGATTAAATGCTCACTCAGGAGATGATGGTCGAAGGAGCAGAAGAAGAAGGAGAGCCCCTCTTTCAATAGTCATATTTCTTTTTTTATTATGGAAGCAAATATCATCGTCAATATCAACTGCCATTGAAATAGTAGCAGTGGTGCTCATAATTAAATTGGATAAAAATTCTCGGATGCTCTGCTGATGAAAAGAAAAGGAAGTTGCATGGAAAAAAGAAGCTTTGAGCGAAAGAGATATATAAAGTCAGGATATACATATTTCCTTTACTGTAGCAAGGAGTAATGTTTTGTGGCGAGCATAATAAAAATTATTTTTATCAAAATGGAATGTCAAGGGCACGTTTTCAATTTATGGATGGCGGATAGAGTTGGATTCTATTATATTGGCTTGCTGGTTTACTTTGTCCAGTGTGTGGAGAGGCGAGCCAGTAGTGAGTTTCTGCATGTTCCTATTACATGATCAAACGGGCTTATCATCACATTCCAAGCCATGAAAACATTTATGCTAATTAACATTTCCATCAACTTTTTTGACTACTCTTTTCAGTTCTCTTCCTAGCTCCATCCATACAACTTCTTATTCAGGCTGCCATGTTTTATCAAAATATGCTTAATTAACATGCGACGTTGTAAGATGTACGATAAACAAGCTCAAGCAAACAAGATTTCTCCTGACTGGCTTTACTAAAACATGGTCTCATGTTTTAGAATTCTTATGATATCAGCAATAAAAAATATAAATCTGTTAGAACATTTAACCAGCATTTATTTGATTTTTTATATTCCATTCTAAAATCCATGTGGATGTCGGATTTTAAAGGGAAAAATAAGCAACGAGCTGAATTGGATTATTAGTTCCGTGTCGAAAGAAATTGGGTGGCATTAAAAGAAATTTACACATGTCATGTCATAATGTCATCACAAATCGTGTAAGTAGCATGTAAACTAACTTCGGCTATTATCTCATATTTAATACTTGAGGCGTGTGAAGAATCATATTGAATGGAATGCAGACCTGAAAATATGCAAATGAGAATGTCTCTGACAGCCTCAGTTTCTGCATTTTATACGCATCGTAAGAACGGTTAACAGCGAAAGTGTGAACGAAATTACCACCACCACTTGTGTGGCTAAATTCCTCCCTAATTTAATTAAATCAAAATGTATGTAGCGAGCTCCTTGTTACTGAGGAAAGCCAATCAAGAAAGTGTCAGCTCACATTCCATTTCATCAACTGTTGAATATATAATGACTTGGATTTTGGATTGAACACTTTCAAATAAAGAGCAAAAAAGGTCGAATTATGTATTTGTATAGGGAATTAATGGAACTTTTGATGTCCAATCATCTATTTTTATTGTCTGCCTATTCAATGTTTTATATCACAAAAGCATCTTGTTTCGAATGCTCCATCAAATAAAACTCATTTGAATTTCAAAGGAAACAGAGAAGAGCTTAAAGAATAATGACATGTTCAATACTGATATATGCGATGATATGGCGGTATCGGTATCGCTGCCCTTTTGTTAGTCATTTGCTTTTACCATAAACATGACATCTTATATGAGCTTGACCATGAATCTTAAAAATTAATCGAATACAAAATATGATTCTGGTTCCATAGAGTCGGGCCCTCGGGAAGTAAATGTACCAGTTGTCCTTTTATCAGTTTTCTTGTTTCCTTTGCAAAAATATTAATAACAGGACATGATAAGAAACTGTGTGTACGTGATCCTCTTAAAAATCCCTAATCCATTCTCATGAAAATACAATTTATAAACAAATGGAACTACAGAGAAGAGACATGAGACATTTTTCCCCTGACGCCATCATGTCGTTCGTTATAAACGAAAAGAAGAAATGAACGATCAGTTTTGTGAGCAAGTACTATTATTATTCATTTACAGATCCAGTATTTGAAATTTGGAGTCTGATGGCTTTGTAAAAAGACTGAAATGAAAGGGAATAATAAAAAATGTAATCGCAGCTCATTGGAAAAAAGTTTGGGCTTGCTCATTTCATTTCATTTGGCTATCTACTAGACTAACATGTTCTCTTCAAGATTTTGCTTATTACCATGAAGTTGGAAGAAATTCGATGAAATGCGCCAATCGTTCAAAGGTTATATAATGTCATGATATTTTAGGCTTCACTATTTTCCAGAGTATGATTGTTCAGTTTTTTTCTCTGGTTTACAGCGAGAAGCAATAAAGATACATAGTTGGCTATGTTTGTGACAAGAAATTGTGCATCCACCAAGCTCAGCACTTGAGTAGGTAAATTGTGCCAATCGCATCTACATGACACATTCCAGTCAAATTTGACAAACAAGTCGTTACGCAAAAAACAACAACAGCCTGCCAAAAGGAATGCAGACAGACGCGAAGAAACACTTTTCCTCTCACCTTTCCATGATGCACATCGCGAGTGCTCAGCTTTCAGAAAATGCCACTTCACAACACCAGCATAAACTCATCATATCAATAATATGACAATGAGGTCAAGAATTCCGTGAATAAATCAATCCGACTTCTTGATAAATAATATTGTTTCAACTTGATACAATTTGGCAGAAAATGACATTAGGTTAGGGCAATGCCTTATGTTGCTTTACAGCTACTCATCATCATTATGAAATCATAACCTTGTCGAGTGCTCTTACAAGCATTAAAATAAAAATCCGTTTCTCAAGCGAACCGACCTAAGTAAATACGTCGTGTCTTTTTACAGATTTGTCTTGGCTTCCCCCTCAACTTTGTTATTACGACTTACCAAGTAGCAAGTACAAACACGCGACGAATCCTGTAATATTCTTCTCGCTCGCTCTCTTCTACTGCTCCTATATAACTTATGCCTGATTTAACAAAAAAATATCTTCTTGACCTCTTCATCTCATTCTCATCTGCTTCTTTAACCAAAAAGTGTAATTTGAAATGTCATGGTTTGTCAAATAGCACACGGCATGTGTTCTTTCTGTCTTTTTCCTCCTACTTCTTTCGTGTGTGCATGACACATGCCTTCCCCATTTTCTTACATGAGTACCGTATGACATTGCAATACTCATAAAGTTATTATGTATTTCGGCTCGAGACATTTATTTTTCAATCTAGAGCTTTGCTTCCGCATAGATGTCATGTGCCTTATGGATACTAAGTAAAACATGTCTTTTTTGGCTATTTCCATGAAAAGCGATATTATTTTTCAACAACTCAACTGACTCATATTAGTCAGCCTTACAGTTTTAAAGTATGTAGACAGGCAAGGAGGTAAGTACCCTGCCTGGTGGTGGTTGTGTTGCTGTGTAGATGATTGCAATGATTACGGTGATCATGATGATGATGACAAAAAAAGTTCAAGTTCAATAATCCCAGATTGTGTAGCACACACGCGCGCTACTGCTCGCTGTCTTTGCTGCCACCACCTCAAAAATCAGTCAAAAAGGAAACACAAAGGGAAAAGAAACTGATCAAGTGGTGCGGAGGATGACGCGATGACGGTGCGATGGTGGTGGTGGCGGTGAAGACGCAGCTGCTCTTTAGTCACCTCCTCGTAATGAAATGGCATATCTTTTAAGGAAATAAATGTCTGGATAATGCGTAATTATTATTGTATCGAAAACAAACCATTTTTTTAAACCTGAAAAATATAAAATGATATAAAACCGTATATATAAACTACATAGATACTTTCCTAATTCCGTAGATAATCTGGCACATGACATAAAAATCTTGGTCTACATCTTTACAGATGCTTTAACTTTATCATAAAGAGTTTTGGTATGAGTATAGGTTTAAATCGAACCTAATCTGTAAACTTTGTAAACTGCATTATGTGGGTGTCTAACAAGAGTAATCTCACCACGCATCTTGCAGGGACGCCAATAAATTTTTACCTAGAGAGTTGAATAAAAGGGAAGGTTAACATTAACAACATCTTATTCTGTAAAGTTGTCACGAGATGAAATATCTGAGACATTATGCCAGGCTGCTGATTTTGATTTACTTTTTGCTTTTCCACTTGGAGAGCACACGACGACTAGACGAACCAACGACCATAGTATTCTCTGTATTTATTGTCCCGAGTCCTTTTCTTCCTGAATCTTGATATGATCCTGCAGCAATAATATATGTCGTGAAGGAGGATAACAAAAAAATAACAACTGCTATATCGGGCGACAGAGAAATAAAAGCCAAATAGGATACACGAATCAACAACAACCGCAGGTGCGGTTTGTAAGCTGAGGAGCAGAGCATTATTTCATCATGTCAGATTCAGATCAGTAGAGATTATTAGGAAAAAAGATGACATTGAGATTATGCTATTTTACACGAGGAAATTGGGAGAGGTGGTTGAAAAGGACGTTTTTTCGGTTTTGTTCAATTTTCAAAACTACAAGTGTTTTATCAATTCATAGGATCATCCTGGTTTTACAAGAAAATTGAAGGGCACACTGAGATGATCTCAAATAATAGCCCATCGTTTTCAATTTCTTCTTCACTTTTCATATGGAAGTGCTCTGCATCTAGAGAGATTTGAATATTGTCAGTAAAACAGGATATGTGTCAGTGTGTGAAGGTAAGCAGAAAACAGGATTTCATGACGATGATAGATAGTTAAAATTAAATTAATTTGATCTGCTATAGATATTTATTTTATTGTCTTGTTCATATTAACAAGCATTTATAATATATTAATAAATCTGATTGAAAGAGTGCACTATTTTAAATGACAATAGGTCGGTCTTCCTTTACCGGATAAGATTGATAAGATAACAACATAATTTAATATGTTGAATGTTATCGAAAAGCGCGACGTACGATTTTTGGTTTATTCCAAACGTTTTTCGAAGGTTAAGGTTATCATTTTACGTTTGTTTGCATACGCGCGTCGTCGTCGTAAAAATCGTAAATTTTAAATGTAACGATAATAATAAATATTTTTAGGTATCTTTTGTCCAGTTGAGTTTCCCAGCCTGCTTTTTATGGATTTGAAATGTAACGCTTTTTAGCTATGCCCGTCACACATACCTCCGCATATTTTAACGTTCTGCTTTGGTCATTTATTTTTCCAGGAAGTGAGCATTCATAAGCTAGAAAATTTTTATGCGTGGGCGGAGATGTAGGATCATGGAGAAAAAAACACATAAAAATAAATACATACAATTTTTAACCATGAAGCTATATGGACATGGAGTTAAAAGTAAAATGAGAATATATTTTTATGAATATGATTTTTTAGAGAGTTGAGTTTAAAGGATCACCCATTCCTTCTTCTCTTTTTTGTTTGTTGTCCGAAAATTTGCCGTAAAAAAGTGAAGCGCGACGACAACCACATAGAAGCTGGAAAGCCAACACATCTTGAAAATGTACATCATTAATTCTCGTTTTGTGAAAGAAGCCGAGCACACAAAAAAAGGTAAGCGGTCAACAAGATGATGATGATGATGGTCGAGTCAACGCTGCGCTACAAAATCCTTTTTTTTTTGTCGGACAATTTCAACTAAAAATTTCATAATAATTTTTAATGCTGTTAATAATAATGCAACTTTCTTTTTTTAAAAAAAGGTGAAGACATTTTATCTTTTTACCACCCTGTCGTCCCGCTTTTGAAACATTTTTTTATTTCATTTTTTACGATAATGTGTACATTCTTTGTAAAAATACGCATATAATGAGCTGCTCTTTGGTCTCATTCTTTTTTTAAATTTGCTTTTCAGTCTCGCTCCGTCACATATTTAGCTTCGGGGTTTTTTTCACTGAAGAAGAATCACAGAGAGGTGGACAAAACGATGAAATATTTTCATTTTTTTTTGCTGCTGCTGCTGTTGTTGTGTTTTCTGTTACTGTTATTACTGTTGTGAGAGGGAGAGCCCTTTTTCATTTTCACTCTTTTTTTTGAAAAATCATTTGTTGTGCTTGTGTTGTTCATCTGGTCATTTTTGACCTTTCAAATAGGAGTAATGTAATAAAAATAATATGTTTTTACAAAGTCCAGCTGCTCCTTTGCTGGTCTCTGTTGTGTCGTGCGTGTGTGCAATGAACCAAGTGTCCAGTAGTCTGCGCGTTTTTACTTGATTTCCACAGAAAAAGAAATCTCATTTCGAGACCAAAAAAGTATAGCGGACTCTTGTGTACTGGACATTGTAATAAGTAACAAGGCTGCCTTCATCATGATGCTATCTTTATGAATGGACATGAAAATGTGTACCAAGTCGATTTGTCCTTATTTTACCCTTCGCTTTGCACAAACCTTTTACACATAAAAATAACACATTCGATTTTCGTTATTGATTTTTTTTCACTTTTTTACATTTTCTGTTATTTTTGGGAAAATATTGTAGAGAAAGAATGATAAAAGCATGTTGTTCTTTATTCATGAAAAAAAAAGTTTTTAAACTGACCAAAATGTCCCATAAAATAGCCCGTGAAATATAAATGACTTCCTCTTTTCTTGACCCTTCGTGTGATCACTTGAGTGAGAATATCCATTCTTTTGACCTTTTCTTCTTTTGTGGACGGGCAAGGTTTTAGTTCAGGGAAAAAGGAATACAAAAAATATGAAGGAACTTTTTTACGTTTGTAAAAAACGGAAAAAATTATCAAGAATCTCTGAGAGCATCTGACTTTTTTCATTCATTTATCTTGTTCTCTCTTTGATTTCATTCATAAGTGGAAAAAAGGCCGTCCAGCCCGAATGGCCAGCACCACCACTCACTCCATTACAATCAATGAATGTAACAATGAAACATAATACAAGGAATTTCCAAGTAGCCAAAAGCAAAATGTATCGACATGAACATAAATGTAGGTAGCTCTTTTGTTATTGACGTTTGCAAAAAAAACACATTCCATGATGATTTCTTTTTATCTTATTTGTGTGTACGATCCTTTTAAAAAATTCCTTGAATTTTGCCAAAAAAAACAACCAATTGTATTGATTCAGGTACCTGACCAGTGACGACCACCTTGGCAGAAGAAACTCCAAAAATTATGGTCGGGGTAAAATGAGATGGGATATGGGATAAATGATGCGGTTGCAAAATGCAATATAATTTGTATAATTAAGAGTTGTTTTTACCTTGGGAAGCCTAGTTTAAATAATGAAAAACAGGAAAACTACATACATTATCGCATCAGTATAGAGTGATTTGAAAATAATGATGGCAAAGGCTGATAGAGAGAAACGGTAATGACGTTCATGCCGTTTTCATCGCTGGACGAGAGCTAACAGCATAAGTTGTCATTGGAAGGAAGTTAGTGCCATTAGGTAAAGGATTAAATAGGCTGTTGAGTTGAAGAATATAGACTGTGATGACGTTTGTGATTACTGGAGCTAATGAGATGACAAAAACATAAAAAGACGGACTGACAATGAATCGCATGAAATAGGTATATGCATACTTATCACTTAAAACAAAAAATAATAAGTGGAAGAGTACAGTATGGAGCTAAAAAACTTGGTATTTAGGAAAAATACATTGTGTATGATCAATGAAAAAACATGGTGTTGTACGGATATGAATCATCTTCATCGTCTAAACGAGATAACGACCACCCCAGTTTTAAATCCTTTTGGTACAGATATTCGCCTAGAAAACTCAACTTCGTTCGAGCTTTTAGAAGATTATACAATACATGGAACATGCCTAAACACGAGTAAATTAATGTTCTAGTAATCTGGTCATACGTAGAGATAAAATGCTATCGTTTCCCGTTTCCGTACGCATGTATCGTTCATTTCATTCATAACTTTTTATGTACATTAATACAAAAATGTAGACGAAAAAAGCAAGTGATGTTAGCTATGTTAGCGATTTGTCAAAATATATCTTCAGACATGTCATTAAGCTTACAAAGCTTGTTAGTGTGTACTAGTGAGGACTTGTTGGTTCTGGTTCTAAATGGCGCAATATTGCACAACGAGGCAGCTTTTTTAACTGTTCCAATTAGATGCAAGATTTTTAAAAAGTCAATTTCCCTGCGTATGCCCGAGAAGATGGCGACGTGATATTCCACACGTTGTTTGCTCATTAAATACAATTAGCACAATTCAGTAATTTATAGAACATTAATCAGTGTTGATCCAAGAAGTACAATATTGATGTATACGGCGGTCCCGATGTATTCCCAAATTGCAGGATAGTCTTTCAACTTCCAACCAGACCTTCCCCAACAGAGCTGTTTAAAAGCTGAACGAATGATGCTATCCAGTCACCGCAGCTTGTACTATGGCCACAATAACGTAATAGCATGAGTGCTTTCTTGAACTATTTACGCACATGTAATAATTAGCTTTATTGGTAAGCATAGCCATTCACCATTTTCTTTTTCTTCAAATGCCGTTCTAACGTTTCCTCCCTGCCTTGCTGCCACACATACGAAAGTAGTAAAAGTAATAGTACGCAGTGCACACACAAAAAAATACGGAAGACGATAGGAACTGCATCTCTGTTTTTCTTCCGCTTGCATTCCTGACTCCTTCCTTCCCATTTATTTCCACCAAAAAAAATACCCGAATTCCCAGTCGACCTACTCCACT
Organism: Sinella curviseta; assembly: GCA_004115045.4. NCBI lineage: Eukaryota > Metazoa > Arthropoda > Collembola > Entomobryomorpha > Entomobryidae > Sinella > Sinella curviseta. The sequence continues at coordinate 72,946,992 of CM023199.3, forward strand.
CACTCCATCCAACACAACAACAACTCTGCGCTTTACTCTTCTTCTCCTCCATACAAAAAAAAACAACCAAGCCATCTTATTTTCTTTCTCGACTTGTTTTTATCCTTTCAACTCCCACATTTCCCGAAAGACTCTTTTCTCTCAAATATATTGTCAATGAACCCACAAAGATTGGCTGTTGTTCTTTGCAGAGGATCCTTGCACCCAACTCAACTCACTCGCATATCACATCTCTCCATCCTCTCATCATCATTTTTTCTCCTCGTTTCCATAATACTCTTTTTACACGCATGAGAGTGAAAACTCTGAAAACAAAAAAGTGGGAATAGTTTTTAGCCTTTAGCATGAAATGAAGGGTGGCAGCAGTGCGGGTGTTTCGTCTCATCTCCCTGTTACGTGTCCAACAGAACCAAGTCCGTATCATCGCCAGAAACTATAACCCTTGTCTATTTACTGTATACTAATATGCGTAGGAGGAAAAAAATGAGTAGGAGAGCTCCAGAGCTCAGATATTTTGTTCTTCTCTAAACAAACATGTAATGATGTAGTAAAAAGAAGCAAACATTGCATAACAATACGCATTTTTAAGCTGGTTAAAACGCACATTGGCTCATATCAACTCAACTATATCGCAAGATAACATACACGATATACCGCGTTGTAAAAACTCTGAAATAATAATAATAATCGGGATAAGTGTATGCATGCACGCGCTCCATGTTACACCACACCCTGACCCTGGCCACTTCTGTCAACTGCACCACACACACAAAAAAGAAGCCCCAAAATAATATAACGTAAAAGCTTACTTTATACATCTATATAGAAGTTGGTAGTAGTGGAACACATTATTATTACACACAATCATCGTCATCAGTAAAGTGAATGGCCAAATGGGAATAAAAGGCCGTGATCCGTTTTACTTATGTATGTAGCAGCAGAGAGCTCACACACACATTTTTACTCAACTCGTCAGAGGACAAGAGAGACGAAGGGGATCCCTTCTTCTTTTTTTGTCATTATAATAATATCCCTCCATCCACAATCCTCCTATATATACGTATATAACCCTGCCTGATCATAATAATAATATAAGCCTTTTTTCCCCATTTTTTCTACTTTTTTCTCATTTTTTCCTATAAAAAATTCGTTGTACGAAAAGCTTCCCTTTTTATTATTATTATTTTTATAGTACTTGCCCGCGCTCTCTTCTCTGCTAAAGACAAGCAGGGGAGAAAAACTGTTTTATTTTTATTATTATTTTAGGCTTCCTCGTTACACTCACGTCTGCTACTGCCGCACAAGCTATATAACGTTTTTAGAAATGAGGAAAAAACAAGGAAGAGAGAGAACGTGCGAGTGAGATGCGTATGGTAAAAAGTTTGGAAGGGGAAGAAAGGAAAAAAATATATATCTACGATTTTTTTCTAGTTTTTGGAATGAGGAAAAAAGATACTACTCTGCTGCTAGGATTGGATAATATGGAATGGAGAATATGATATTTCCTTGTTTTTTTTCTCTTCCTTCCTTTTTTCTTCTCCCTTCTTTTTATTTTCAGTTCGAACATGAGATCAGAGCAGATAGAGTGGAGCTTGGCTTGTTTTGTAATTTGTTGGGCTAGGTTCAGTTCACTTGAAGAAGAAATGAGTGGAGTGGTGTGTATGTTTTTTGTCCTTTTTTTCTATTTTCGTTGATTACTGGCACGAGCTCTCCATCTTCATCTTTGTAAAAATTTTGTGACGCTCAGTGTGTGCGTGGTGGTGGGCGCAGAGGAGAGAGAGAGAGATGGAAATGGAAACCAAGATGGATTATTTTGGATGGATGTGAAATCGATATTGGTTCACTTTACTTTTATATAAAAGCAGCCAAGTCAAGTTGAAGAGAAGCAACTTAAAAAGCCTCTTTTCATGAAGAAAAAAATATATATCCACCATTCTCTCCATCTCACTGCTTGTCTGAGTGAGTATATTTTTTGCAATGCTCCGATGTGGTTTCTGGATAATGTAATATGAAAAAAAATAAGTAATGCTGATGCATGGATGCGGGGGTGGGATTGGAAAATGGATTGGGATAAGAAGAAAAGTAATGAACCTAATAATGCGATGCAGTCTAATAGAGACAAATTTATCTTTGTCGTGTGCGACGGTACGACGCTTTCTGTTCTTCCAACAGCACACACGCAACTCATGCTTTTAAAATGTATTGCATTGTATTTTGTTAACTTGAGTAAAGATGAATTTACTGAATTCGGTCCCTTAATTGCATGTCGATCATACTAAAAAGTACATTACATTAAATACAGAAATAATTTCGAAAACTATGATTTTCGTCATAAAAAACTTACCGTTATTATTGCGCTACTCATTCTAATAAAAGTTGAATCTGCCAAAACTTTTGTGCTTTTTGGTTCATTAAGCTTTGTGTGTGTACCACAAACCCTACTTTTCTTTCATATTATTTATTTGTCATAAAAGTTTATGAGAGAGAATACGAATATGGATAGGAACAAGTGTGAAAAAGAGGATTTCTTTCTTCATCTTCATCGCATGCATAATATTACGATTTGGTGTGTTTTGGGCTTATTTTTCAAGGTTGAGCAACTTGCAAAGTCGTTTATATGCAATGTGGATTAGGATAATCATTACAATTGCATAATATCCTATTTTTATATATGCATCTTTTATTGTGATGGGTGACACTAATGTAGGTAAAGTATGTATTCATATTCTCTGTCAAGTGTTCTTTTGTGGAACTGGAGCATCTGCACAAGTGGTAATTAAATTGGTGGGCAGTGGGCATGGACGCATGAAAATGGAATTTTATCGGCATATAGACTAGAAAACTTGTTCAGGGATATAAAATGTTGTTAGCATTCTGAGGCTATCATTTTCAACGGACATTTAAAAAGATAAGTTAAGCGATATGGGTAATAATGTTAATTAGGATTTTATGAAGTGTTCATTGAAACCAACTGTTTGTAATGCAACAGATGTATAAGGAGAGCTAATATTATGCGTCATCAAAATCTATGAATTCCATACGACATGACATTTCTCACCACAAGTTGTCAGCTTTCACATTGCCATTGTTCTTTAACCGCAATCTAAAATATAACAAAGATTTAAGTCATTGTTGAATATAACAATTGAAAATTTTAATATTTGACGGAAGATCAAAGTTTACTCACTCCCACGACGTCAACTCGCATGCATTTTTTCCAATCTGTTGCAACAATTACATATTTTTTTCCGCCACAAAATTTAACCATTACAATTGTTTCCCTCTTTGAAGATGTACTGCAAACAATGGAAGCCACCACAAGAACGTCAATCCAAATACTTGTCGAAAATATTGACATTTCACTTTCCAACCATTTTCAATAAAATACAAAATATTTTAGGGGTTTTGTTTAATGAGAATAAGTTTGTTTCATTTCAGGATTTTTTATTGAAAAGTGTTGCTAAATGCAATATATTACGTGAATTGGAGCTAACTGGTAATGTTTTAAATCTACGATTGTCCACCAATAAATCCTAGTTAGTAGATAATGAACATGTCTCATATAATTTTGCATTCCATATTCATCTCATTGCATTGGCAAAGGTTAAGTTAGATTTTAGCCAACTACTTTAAATTACCAATTAGATATCGTACCTATATGAGATCAAGTCTGCAGTTTTATAGCAATGTTTGATTAAATGTGTTTAAAAACGCGATAAAAAACCGAGCAGAGCCTGTTCTACGATTGGCTGAGCGCAAGACAGCCTACCAAACAGTAAAAAAGTGATGCAAAGAAAGGGAAGCCAATAAAAAAGAGCATGGCACACGCTTCTTAACATGTCATCTCATACATGCCAGGCCAGCACAGAATTTAGAAGCACACGACAACCAACATCCAACCTAAACTGTTAAAAAAGAACCCTCTCCACTACTGAAAGATCAACGTTAACTGGATTTACACTTTTTTACACACATCATTTTTTTCATCTCTCTCCCTTTCCACACTCCTTTTAAACTCTATTCTATACAGGACATGCATTGCATTCAACCAGTTTTTTATGTAATATTTTTAATAATAATATATTCCCCTCCTTCGGGACTCTTTCCATTCGCTAGATCCTATAAAAAACGCGTTCCCCCTTTTTTATGCCTATTACAGAGTCTCGCACGCTCACCCTCTTCAAAATCTTATTTTTAGGGCTGGTTTCAGTACAGCAGCGCATTATGCTTTTTTATTATTAGATTTTTTAGTCCTTTTCATCTCCTTGCTCCTTGCTAGTGACTATTTATTCCATTCTTAAGGCATTCTAATATAAGTGCCCTTAATAATAAGATATAATTATCCGTTTTGAAGCGGTTTTGTGTATTTTATAATTTTAAACCTATGAAACTGCGCGACATGGTGGAACCCATTTTTACGACAGCTAAACCTGTTACGATTTATCCTGAAAGTGACACCTCCTTTTGTTCTACTTTTCATAAAAATATTTTAAGTGCATCCAGTCATACCTGTCGGAAGCTATTTGTTAATTTAATTGAACTCGCTCAACAAATATTCTACATGCTTGCCATCCATACTCGTTCCTATAATGTACTGTTGTAGGTAACAACAATAAAATATTGAGTCCAGTTATGACTTTTTGTTCTTCAGGTTTTATAAGAGCCCTTCGGCACCGCCTGAAGATCACCTGGACTGACTGCCCACATAAGAATAAAATGCAACACACAAACAATGCACGCCAACCTGCGCAGCTATTTTGATGGCGATTTGGCGATCGATCACAAACCCTCTCGTCATACTTACTGCGTGTGTAGTACCGTTAATCAAGTGTACAGTTATGCAAAGTGGAGACAGAGGAGACACCTTGATCATGGTCAGAAGTATACTTATTTTTTTCATTCGTTTTACATAAATACCTGCAAATGGAAACTAACAAAACGCCCTTTCCGTACAACAATGCATACATACACGTATGATGAATTTACACTCACGTGAGCATATCATCATTTATTTATTTGAGACAAGGTACGCAAGTGGACATTCTTTTTATTTTATAACGCTACTTTGTACTGACAAACGAGATACTTTTACAACAATCGACCAAAAAGAAAAACATGAGTTGGGTAAAATACTTTGCAGGGCCCTTTGCTCACGTTTTTCATTCTGTCTTCTCTTCACTCTCCCATATTCCCTAAAAACTTTGTCCGTCATCAGCCATCCAATCCATCCATCAAAACCGACACTACATTGTTTGGTTAAAACTTCTCTTAAAGGAGAAAAGGGAAATATTTTAACCCTTTTTCCTTCCTTCCTCTTCTTCTTCACAATAATCCCGTTATGCAAGCCATATCCATTTTTGCCTAAGACGATATGCATTAGTTTTTGATGTACCTGACAATTTTTGAGAGGAAAAAGGGATATTAAAATGTTGAGGATTCTCTCTCATCTTTTTATGTAGATCAGGGCATGGCAATGCAATATAAAATGGTTATAACAAGATATTAGTTGACTAAAAATATACCGTAAACTCTCGATAGTTTAGCCAGTAAGAATTTTCCTGAGCAGACTCGGCATTATGATCGTGTGAGCAGGTTCTTTCAACAAACTTGTAAATGTTTACCTATACCTTCATGTAAAGTGTATATTTGCTGTTGCTGTAATAAAATACGTAAGCAATTTAAGTGACCCTGTTTCTTATCACTTTTTCTTTTAACATCATCTTCATAGACCAAGACGTGTCTGGAAATGAATGCGTGTACACACAGAAAGATGATCAGCGCGACAGGGATCCTTTTTGCCTCTTCTGTTGCTATTTTATCGTTATTATTTCTTCTCTCAACAAATCTGCCCAAAGTCTTGTCCACAAGTGACCACCGACGAACAATGAATGATACGACACATTATACGAAAAAAGGAAACCCCTTCTTTCCTCTTTTTTGGTCAGTTTGGCAGCAAAGAGGACAGGAATGCATGTCTGTATCGATATAATCTTGTATACAATCCATTTTTGTATTTTAGCTAAAAGCTACTACCCACATATTATAAAACTCTAAAATTGCTTAAAATAGTAACAGGAGAGGAGAGAAGAAAACGGAAAGGAGAGAAAAAACGAGTGGTAGTAGTGACCATATAGTTTTATTTCCCCAGAGAGCGATCCTTGTCCTGTTTATTCAACAAAGCCAAAAACGAAAGCCCATCCCACCAGTACAGAATTCAAAGTCCAGCAGCTGTATTTACTTATAAGGCACGTTCAACATATATCACAAAAGTAATATTCATAGCAATAATCATAAGCTGATATACTGCCACTTTTGCCATGCTGCTGTGAAGAAATCTTAAAAATCCTTTTTCTCTCTCTCAAAAAGTGACGATGAAAACGGTACATTTTTTGACATGTTTTATACGACATGGCATAATATAAGGTACATGGAAGGTAGAAACATTTAACTTTTTTCCGTTATGTTTTCCTTACGGTACTTTCCATATCATCATTGCATTCATAAGAAAACAGCTTTTTTGTAACATTCCCGATCATCTTTTTAATACGATTACATTGATAGCCATTCATCAGCGAAAAAATATACTGGTCATTTCCATTTACCGCTCAAATTGGACCAACAACTATTTTTAAACCGTAAATTGGGCTATTGATAATAAAAATATTACTCATTTTTATCCTTACAGTTTTTATGATTTTTTTTCAGTACGGTATAGTATGCGTGCTAATGTAATCCTATATCTGCTTTTGAATGTTGAATGTGTGTAACGAACACGAACAAAGTTGAGCACAACAATGGCAATAAAAATGGTGAATGTTCGACTGTTTGTATATTCGCTTGCATTTTCTAACAAGATTTTTATTGTGTGGCCATAAGTACAAGTTGAGAATACAAGTATAATCATTGATCCTTGCAGGCGCAGAGGCAAGGACATAAAAATGTTTGTAAGTAAAAATAGGATTACATGACACACATTTCATGTTTATTTATTTTGTTACGGTACCTTTCTCTTATCATCATCAACCCAATAGAAAAAAACTCCAGATTATCACTGGAAAGATTTGTTACAGCTTATAAGCAAATTTAAATATTGCGTCGCTCAATGCCCCAACATTTTAAGTTTTTACAACGCTTCAGTTCTCTCACAGCGCTGTGATCAGTACCCGTCCAATATTTCATTTGTTTGTAGAAAACAATACTTTATTAGTGTACTTTTTTAGAAAAAAAATTCGTTGTAAAATTTTTAGTTGATTTTCATTGTTACACATTTCACATTTCTTATGTCTCTTTTTTTGGGTGGGTACATGAATAAAAATGTCACACGCGCGTTGTTACTACATCATATCCGCTTGTCTAGTTCCAAAAAGGAATTTTTAATATGACTTCATTGTTTCCTTGTGTGTTCTTCCGATGGATTATGACATGCATGTGGCAAGCCTTAAATAAACTTGAGAGTTGAGCGTGGCATTTGTATATAACATGCTATTATAATAGGTCCTGTGTGTATGTGTGGGTGGCTCCGCGACATGTCCTGATATGCAATCTTTCTTAAAAATCTCTCTTTTTTTATCCACCATCCTTAAAAATTTGTGAATGAAAGGTAAACTAGGATTCCTCCACACAATAGAAGCATATTATTATTATTATCGGAATACAATGCTATTATTGAATATTTCTATGAAATTGGTGGAGGAGTGGGATAATATATAGGGTGATTGCTGAGGTGGAAGTAAAAAAAATAATACTAGAAATTGACACATGTCATTTTCCACGTCAAACCAGGTAGATCTTTTGTATTCATGGCAGGAAATAAAATAACATTTTTTACAGTGTCCTGATTACTTTCACATGAACAGGCGCAAAATTGACTACTTGATTGTGAATTGACATTTGCGGTATTGTTCACGTGTCTGCGTCTCTGTAGCTGACTTGACTTGAATGGCAACCATTAACTTGGTTCCATATTGCCCCAGTTATATTAAAAGCAATGTCCATCATCTTTCGCAAAGATTATAATAGGTCAGTACAGAAAAATTGTGAGCGCATCATCATGCCTACTGAAGGACTGAAAATAGTTTATTTTTGTAGACCACCACCATCGTCAACCATTTTCTTCATTAAACAAACAACAACAACAGCAGCAGCGTTTGATAGAAAATTAGTAGAGCAATAAAGAAAAGACGTGGAAAACAAAGTGGTGATAATGAGTGATAGAAAAGTCCTTGATGCGCTCGTCGAGTCATCGGTTGACCTCAAATCAGACGTAATTACGATGTGTTGTAAAATAAAACTAGTTAACTTTTGAACAATAGTCTGAGTCTGAGGCTATATGACGAGGAGGATGCGTGAAATCAAAAGAAGAAAATGATCGTAATGAGTTGGTTAAGAAGAAGATGCTTGTGGCAATTCTCATAATATGAAAGGGTTTACATATAATGTAGATGGGATGCTGGATAAGGAGTATAAAGTTAAACAGAAAATTAAAGATGATAAGAAAGAAGGAGTGTATCAACAACACAGTTTTTCTCAAAACTGAGGAGGAAAAGAAGAGATGAAAATTAACAAATTTCATAATAGTTATTTTAAATAGTCAGCTATTATGAAAACATTGATGATGAATGGGCATTGGGAAAATCCTATTAGAAAATACTTGCTGCTTACTCATCATCACTTCTTCATAACGAGAACAATGAACAAGTTTATTCCATTTAAAGATAATGATGGCACGTATTACACACGACATATACGTTGCAATAATGGACTTACAATTTAGAATAATTGTTTTTATCTCTTTTAAATGATTCTCTTTTGTTTTTCTCTAAAAGAGTGTTCAACCCCGAAAATAATCACGTTGCCTCTTCTTTGGTCATTCTCATCATTATCATCAGCAGTCAGTCAACTCTTCAAAATCTATAATACTCATAATTTGCTAGAGAAGATAAGAGATTATCTGCAACACCATTTCTACCTCATTTTTCTCCTAATTTTTAACCTTATCTTCCTGATTGACGCAATGAAAACAGAGTGTCTGATTATATTTTGTACTGATTACATAAAAAAATGTACACTGTCTGCAAACACGTTTTAATTTTTAATTGATCTAGATTACTTTGCCGTTATCAGTAGGATTGTGCCTGCATCTTGGCAGTTTTATAGCTTTGAAAAATATATGGTGGTTTACTAGCGAATGATTTTATAGCCCTCGTCAGTTTAAACTGTTGAAGTTGAACTAAAACAATCGACATCATTGTTTTAGGACGAGCCACCCATAGAAATTCATTTGACATACCCGTATTTCTCATGAGTGCAATAAATACCCAACCAACGAGAAAACATGTATACACGATGCTTCCGTTTTTATTTCACATGATTAGACATGCAGTTTTTTCTTACCTTCGCATGTCCTCGACTGTAAGTATTCTTGACGCCTAAATTCCTTCACTCAATCATGATGGTCCAAATAGTTTAAATCATTTTGCCCCAATGACTCGCCAGCTCCCTATTTTGTAACATTGTCCGTAACGTCCGAAGATAACTACAAAGAATCATCAATTTTTATTATTTTTTCCAATAAAAATTTCAATGAATGAACTGTCAGTTTTAGGAGTGAAGATTATCCAGTAGAAAAATATGTTCACACACAACTTTTGGTAGAAAAGTACGGTTTCATTCAACACGCAATGATATTCATCTCAAGCCAGCACGTGCTCCTAATATGCAACAATTATTATGAGCTATGAGCGAGAAAATGAAGGATAATTCCTCGAGATTATTATTAAAGCTATATACTTGGCTTGTCATGTCATATCCGTCAAAAAATCATTGTTGCACTCATTGTCCACGTTTAACACAATGATTATTAATGCATTGTAAATACAATTTAAAAAAGATGACTAGCCCTGATTATTTCATACTGCACAAAAAAATGGTCATTGTGATGATGGTGGTTTGGTTTTATCTCCTCCACCACACAGTTTTTACGTTTATTAAAATGAATGCAAGGTTAATAAAAATATGATTTAATCTTTCCCTTGAAATATTTGGTAATGTAAGCAGAGGCAAACACAAGACCTCTGGCCTTTTTTTCTTCTTAAAATAGTGCTCGTTGTTGGTCTGGTTCTCACCACGAAACAACCGACTCTGATCCATATGCAGTGATGAATATCTCACCCAAAAAGCCCAACCCAGAGAGTTCTATTTTTCACAGAAGATCATTTTTTTCGCTTGCTGACCAATTTTTCTTATGGAAAACCGGACTTTTTGTTAAGTTCCTTTGTAAATGAACATTTTAAGGCTTGTCCGCTCTTGTCCTTCAATTCATGCATGTACGCTCCCAAGAAAATTTCACTTTGCATAAAATACAGAAAAAAAATCATCAACGTTTAAAAACTATTTTTCCACACTTTCAAGAATAAACAAGCAAAAGGGAATCGTGTTACACACGGATATTTAGGTAGGTTGTATATGCTTAGTCAATGGGAAGTATTTATTGTGCGCAATGTAAAGATCTTTGCAGTTATATAATAAAAGCTTGTAAAAGATTTTCTTGAAAATTCATCGTCACCAAAACCTCTTACTATACTACATGCTATCCTTGAGACGAAAAAAGGGTTGAAGAAAAAAAGAGCCCTGTTCAGCCCAAGTAAAGTAGAAAATGTAGCAAGACACAAAAAACCCATTGTTCACTTTTGCTGTATGGATCATAGCACGCATTGTTACCATCTAACAACGTTTTTTTTCTTTAGTGCTTTACCACTTAACATTTAACATTCAAGAAAAAGAGTTGAAAGATTTTTTTCCCTTCGAAAAAGATGGGGATTTTTGTATTTTTTCCCCAGCACATCTGCAAGATGAATCCTTTTGCAAGGCCAGGGAATGCAAGTAGGAGGGAGCCTTTATTTTTCAATATTACTTCTGAATTTGATTCAGCAGTTTTTTTTCTTTTATTATCAGCAACACTACACAAACATGCTATACTAACCTTGCACTCACCCGACAATGTCCAGTAGCAGCAGTCCTTGGGTGTCAAAAAAACATTTGTTTTTTGAAAGTAAAAGGCCAAAAAATTGTAGACCTTGTCTAGAATTAAGAAAAAACATTGATGACGCGATGCAGACGACTTTACTGGCAAATGCATGAGAATATTAAAATATTATGTTAGTTAGGGTGGAAGAGTTATTCGGCATGTGTTTGAACAGGCAAATGGAAGGAGTTTACCTTCAAATGAAAGGAAAGATTAAATAAACTAACAAATCTCTAGCGAAAGTCATATAATCATGATAAATAAGTTTAATTTCCATCATTATTATTAAAGCAACACAACATATTTTAAACTTTTTTTCTCAAATGTATACACAGTTACAAATATCATCTGCCCAGGCTGCGTTTATTATTGTCCTTGTCCATGATAGGAATTATTAATTATTTGCTGAATGAATGAAACACGCTATTATTTAAATATTATTATAGGTAACTTTTGTCAATATAATGATAATTAAACTCTAGCTCTTTACAAATTTAATATATATACATAGGTGTATATTGACTAGAATTACTTAAGATATAATTATTTAACACAGGAACAAAAGGTTTTTACTGGAAAAAGTGGAAATATTGAAATACATTTATTTATTTTATGTACTGACAATTTGAAAAAAGATCTTGTTTTACGATCAGATCTAGTATTTTTAGGTGGCAACTTGTATTCCCGGAAGGTGACTACTAATACAACGACTACTTGTGTTGTGTTTTTATTCGTGTGAACGGAACACTTTGAGGTAGCTCTGTCTACGAAGACTGGATTGCAGGTTCTCCATGTTCCTCGTCCCATTTACGAAGAAACTCTTGCACACTTGGATGGCCAAACTTCTCTGCATCATCTATGGGCAAGTGTCCCCAACTACAAAAAAGAGAGTCGTGGTTATTCCGGTGGTACTTGATGTATTCACAAGAGTACAAAAGTTAAGCGCTTACCGATCCCTGGGCGTGTGAGAAACTTTGCAGTGTTGAAGCAAGTACTCCACGCATTCCAAGTGACCCTCTGCAGCGGCCAAATGAACAGCTGTCCTGCCATCGTAATCCATGGCACTCATGTCCATTCCCGAGAGATGAAGTCTTCTCATGGAAGTTACGTCGCCGCTAGCGGCAGCAAACAGAAGATTGACAATGTTGAGTCCTTTCGTCTCGTAACGGTGTCGGCGGGGATCAATCTTGTGGGACGCGTGACGAAGATTGTCGTATTTGTGGAAATTGAAGACTTCTACGAGTTCCTGATAATCGTAAAGAAAATTAATATTAGGGGTACTGCGATACAAAATGCAGAATTTTAATTTAATACCGTTATATTTACCAACCTGGCAGAAAGTGACACCTCGCACGGTATTTCCCAAGGCGTCTAAAGGAGGACTCCAAATGCACATGCCAAGCACGTTGGGAACAACCAAAATGATGCATCCACTAACGCCTGACTTTGCCGGCAACCCAACTTTGAATGCAAACTGTCCAGAGTAGTCGTACATGCCACAGGAGTGCATCAAGGAGAGTACATCTCGCACAGAGTCGGATTTCAAAACCTTCTCACCACTCACAGGGCAAATACCACCGTTGGCAAGAGTGGCAGCCATCACCGCAGTCGCTTCGCAATTGGTTTCCATACTGCACACTTGGAAATAGTAGTCCATGCACTCCTTCAAGTTTGTTCCCTCCGGGAAACACTTGTGCTCTCTCATATAAAAGCCAAGAGCATAATTTCTATCAGCGGCCTCTCTTTCCGAGAGAAATACTGCATTGTTGAACCCTAAATATTCACCTCCACCCAGACGCTGTGCAAATTTTCAAACAAAAACAATCACCGTTAATGAAAAGGTAAACATTATTTTACAAAAACTTTCTAAACTGCACTCATCATACCTTGAAATATTGTAAAGTGTAATCAAATTTCTCTGCTAGGGTTAACTCAGGTCGGACCATGGTCTTCAACAGAGAAATGACAATGATTGCCCCGGCGTTGACCATGGGATTGTGCGGCTTCTCTGAAAAATTTAAGATACCCTTTAGTAAAAATCAGGCTCAATGACTACAAATTTACCTATTAAAAGGGATAAAAGTACTTACTGTTATAATCCAAAACGAGTTCATTGAACATCCGACCACTGGGCTCCTGTCCAACGTACTGGTGCACCGTCTCTTCGCCCAGTTCATTGAGTGCAATAGCGTATGTGAGGGGCTTCGAGCAGGACTGGAGGGTGAATGGAATGGTGGTGTCTCCAATGGAGTGACGCTGACCATCAATTGTACATATCGAGACGCCCCAGTAGTTTGCATTTACCCTTGCCAACTGAGGAATATAAGAGGCTTGTTTGCCACCTGTTACCCTCTTGCATTTTTCGTAAATTTCTTCGATATGTTTACAAAAGTGTTGGAATTCGGGAACTGTAAACAGAAAACAAAATCAATATTACACACTCACTAAAAATAAGATGTTTATGAGATTGGTAGACGTATACAAACAATTTGAATTTAGTTGGGGCAATGTGCAAAAATATGATAATGATTAATGATAATTTCATTTATAATTCTGAATAGCCAACTTACTAACAAATTGTTTACGAAACGCTTTAGAAATCAAGACAATGTTATCTGCAATGACTTTCTTAAAGTCGGCTCTGTTCAACCGCAATGTTTCTATCGAACCAATGGTCCTCTTTGGATACTGAACTTCTTGCTCACGATGTACTTGTTTCAAATTTTCAAACAGTTCAACCAGCCTGGGATCACTTCGACGCAATCCAGTTCGCTCCAGGGCCTTAACGAATTCAGCATTCAAGTTTCAATTAAAAACCTTGACCTTTACCTTTGGAAATAGTAAATTATGAAAATGATATTTGTCTATTTACAGCGAGAAAGTTTCCAACCACAGCCACCTCCTCGTCCCTCTCCTGGAACATGTCAAATAGTAAGTCGTCCACATTTCGGTGAATTTGGTGGGGATCTCTGTAAATTTACAAGAAAAAAATGTGCGTTTCTGCATAAAAATATTATAACACTACAATACCTATGTATCTTCATCTCCCTCCAAGTAGGTGCACTAGGTGTTAACTATCTAAACTATTTTGGCCCTTCAAAGAATGCTACTCACGGTTGAGGTTCTGGAACCTTTGCACGATTATAGGCTCTATGTGGCGCTAACGAATTTTTCCGGGCACTTCGAAGAAATATATTTTTGTGAGAATCACTCTCGGTACTCTCGTCACTGTCATCATCCTTATCTTCGTCACTTTCTTCAGTTCTCTGGAATGAAATGACCTTGCGCAATGTCTTTTGTTTCGTTTTACTTTTAGTAACTTTCGCTTCTTTCTCAAAGTCTTCATCAATCGAGTCCCCCATTCCACTACTCTGAGAGGGAGGACTAAGCACGGGTACTTCTACGGTGGCAGCGTCAATCCAGCCGGCAGACACACTACTGCTATTACTGCTTGTTCTACCGCTGCTTGTTTTCTGTGAGCTTTGTTTCCGTTTTGGAATGGACGGAATTGATTCATCATCCTCGTCTTGCGAATTTTTACTGCGACTGCTCTCTAATGTCGAGAAATCTGGCCAGTGGACGGTATTATGGTGTTGATTTTCCATTTCTTCTTCAGAGTCAGTTGAGCGGCCCTCTGAAATGTCTGAAATTGTTGGACTCGGTTTGAAAAGTTGAGGTACTTCCTGTCGCAAATCTGTTGTTGAAGTGGCTAACAAAATGTCCTCAGTTTTTGGATTTTCCGGTTTACTTTCTACGCGAAGGTCATTCAAAGATTGAGAGCTTCGTTTACGATGACGGTGGTGGATATAGTTTTCGTAAAGGTGGTGAACGGAAGACCCCAGAGAATTTAACGCTGCATAAACACTGTTCACTCTTTTTAGGCGAGGACGAGAACGATGAGCCTTGTCTAGTTGGCGATGATGATCATCATCGCTCGCGTCTGTAGATACGGTTCGCTCACGTTTTCCAAACTTCATAATTTTATGATTGGGATACTGACAAGCAACTTTCGTTGTAAGTGATAATTGTTTGGGAAATTAGCACGCATGTGCTAAGCTAGTGGAATAATGTCGTTTTTTACGCAACGTCACGGTATACTCTTAACTATTGGGGCAACGTGCAATCTATCAAAATAGCTAGCTGCTGTTGTGTATTAAGTTAACACTTTTTGTTGTGTCTGTCTGATTGCCAAACTGATCAATGCGGGATTGCAACACGGCGTGCAAAAGAGCACTAAAAATTATAAATGGTGCAAAGTAAGTTTGGCACTCTACCTTGCTGCTTCAACTGTTGACTGAGAGGCTGCAGCCTGGAACTCCTTAACTATATCACTGGTTGTCTGATCTTTGCTTTTGGACGAGGAAGAAAATGACCGCAAAGCAGTTGTTACCGGCTCCTGTGTGGCAAAAGGAAAATCCAACATTTGTACTCAAAAACTTTTTTCCACCGAATTATATGCAGCTCGCATTAGTGCGTATTAAGTTGTTTATCAATAAATTACTAATATGTAGTTAATAAATAAGGTGGACTGACATTTCCTCCCATCTTTGCAGCTATTTGGCTATCAGTAGTGCTACGTAGTTGCACCTTCAAACTTGTATCAATACTACTCATTTTAAGTAGATAATGCGCTTGGTTTTTTATACTTCAATTTTCAACCGTAAATCTCTACCTGATCTAATCTCTGGGAAAAACGAAACTGCTAACAAACTGGGGAGATGCCTAATTAGATCTGTTTACATTACCAGAAGACTGATAAACAAAAAACAATACAAATGACGACGGAATCGTTACGTTACGAACTCTGTGAAAATAGTCTTTTGAAAACAGTTTATTTTGCTCTAATCAATATTTACATATCAAATTCAATGGTCCTAAATCCCTGCGCAAATGGATTTTACGTAAACTTTTGCTTAAAAATAATTTTTACGTAACGCTAAAAAAAATTTACCCTCTGACTTAACCATTTCATTACTATTCGGTCACCTCAGAGCGGTTCAAAATTATACAATTTTCAACACAACAAAAAATATCCCTAGGTGCATTATCTTCTGTACCTATTTTAGCTTTACTCCTTCCTATACCTACTGCATTCACTGAAGTATGGTGGTTCGGCAACTGCGCAGTAGATGTGAGTTAATTACAATTGCATTTATTCATAATAAAAATCAATGAGTTTCAAATGACTTTTGCATTCAAATTTAAAGACGAAAAAGTTTAAATGCATGAATACACGCACATGTGGAGAGCAAAGGTGGCGAATAAATTTAATTGTATGATCAACAATGCGTCTGATTTACCAAAGCTATTATTGTCTGTACTTTTTTCAAAAGTAATTACTGACTGTTATTGACCAAGCCTCCTACAATAGCCATTCAATCCATAGAAATACAAAGCCAAGCCCCCACCACCACGGCACCATCACTGGCACCACATTACAAAACACCATAAAGAATAAAGACTAATTAAATCTCTGTTAAATGAAGAATTTAACAATAATTTACGTACACGTGGAGCTGATGATATAAGAAGATATTGTTGAAGAGCACGTCTAGAGGAGGTTGAATCTTTAATCAAGCTAGTAGAAGAAGAAGAGCATAATGAAGCCTTTTTACAGTAGCAGCGAAGATAATAAGCATGTTCCCCAAAGTTTGACCGTTTTAGAAGATACAGCTGTCGGGTTACGCCTTTAGTTAGCATTCTGACTAAATTAAAATGCCTATATTTCCAACACTTCACCCCGCCGCAATATAGAAAAGTGTTTTACAGGTTATTTGTTCGTGGAGCACAAAGAAAAGAAGGCAATAAATAGAGACGCCAAAAAAGAAGCCCCAACACCTAATTAGAATCCGGCACGGTGTAAACTACCTGCCGTTTTATTGCTGATGATGATGAGCTTAATTGAATTCCATCATCGTCTACTGCTATTGCTGCTCTTGCCGGTCAGACATCAGTCTTGGGTCGCATAATTTGCAATTTTAATTAAAAGTTGAGAACGAAATCCATACGGCCAACAGCTCTGGATATACGAGGTCGCTGATAAATCTTAAAAAATCAGAATAGATGAACCCATTGTGCATAAATAACACCTTTTCCACATCAGACATGCACAAATTAATGCACTATTTTACAATTTACTATACTACAATTGGCTAATTAGCAACTTACTACTTTGGCATTGACTCTGTAGGCTGTAGCTTGACTCGTTTATGACCCTCACCTCTGCTGTGGAACAATAATTAAAATCACGTGTACATTGTATTAATACAATCGTATAAATTATGTAATAATTATTCAACATTTAAACATGCAACAGCACACACACCATCATAGATAACACATCATACAGTAAAACAGGTGGCAAGAGGTATAGAATTTTTTAACTGACCTCAAAAAAAATGGTTTAATTGCCCCCACTATAGCACTACTTACAAATTTAATGACGAATATTTCACCAAGATTACTTATATGGTCGCGTCGTGAGGAGCAGCGTCGTAAAGAAAACCTCAAGAAAGGTTTATTTATAGAAATCCCAGTCGCAAAAAAACAAAACAAACACTTTTGCACAATCATCCATCCGACGATCCCACCTAAAGAGCTCACCTACGCACGTATGATCCATCCATCTGCTTAATGCACTTTCACTTCCGCCCATACAATAACATCCACTTTCACTCCTTCCTCCCGCACTTTTTTGGGGCATTCCAATACAATCATAGAGTGTACTACTACATACCTTTTAAATGCTACCATACAAAAACATGTACATTTATTTTCTCTTTGTTGCGCTGCTTGTTTGTCTACGTGCTTGCTGCATAGCTTGCATGCAAGGAGACCATCATATAAATAAACCATTCGTTTCGGTTGACTGAGCCAATTTCGCCTGAGCTCGCATTTTTCACGCTTTAAATTTTTATTTTCTCCGAGAAGATTTTTTGAAGGGACGACGTGTGCATGGCTTGCCCTGCTGCCTTGTGTGTGTCCCGTCGTCGTCGTCCCCTCTCTAAAACAGCGTAATAATCTTATCCTTTCCAATCCATACGAAAGACGCAGTGAATGGATATCGCCTTTGGGCAATAACAATAGTTGAAGTCGAACGAACATAATAGCATAAAACACGCTTGAAACTTTCTCTCTCCTCCTCTGCATCCATCTCTATATCCATCCATCTTATGCCTTCTCTCTGCTTTCCCTTCCAGCTATAATGTATGAATTACATGTCATGTACATAATAATATATATATATAAAAAAAGGTGGCAACATCTCATACGTTACTCTCTACTACTATACTAGTCCATACCCCCAAAAAAAATCCCATCTCCTTTTTTTTCTCGCGAAAAAAAGCGATAAAAAAGTGATTTTCCAAACACACATCAACTTTCACGTTGGTTGCCTTGTTCAAAGGAAGCCAGAATGCAAAGACATGGTCATCATCATCAATGCGATCACCATCATCATGTCATAGCGAAACACACAGACACACACACATGCACATATATACTCACTTTCTCCAGTTTTTCGACTATTTCCACTTTCCACACACATCTTTTCTTTTTGCTCCTTGTGTGTCGTTTCACATGGTCGTCTCATCGTGCTACTAGAAAGTAGTGGATGTAATGTGCCCGCAATTCTCCTTGTTTGTCTCCTCGACAGAGCACAGAGCAGCTTAGTACTTACTCTTTACTCTTATCTACTTTTCACATCACACCGAGCCATACAGAACCGAGCCAAAAACTTTTGTGGACAACGGCAGAAGCGGAGAGAGAGAGAGAGAAAGTGTGTGCGAGCTCACAAGCATTTATCCAAGATAATAGCCTCGGGTGCCAAAACACTGCGACTACTACCACCATCACGAGCAGTAATGGTAGTTTTTTCTCTCTCTCTCTCTCTCTCAGAAAAAAAAGCAGTGATCGTTTCGTACCATGGCTTGCTAGTTATGTTGTGAGACATGAGGAGCAAGAAAACAATTCCTGTTGTAAAATATACATAACTACCCACTATCCCGGTTATTGTCGGCTGGAGAAGCTCCCTCCTCCCGAAAAAAAACCTCTTCCCATGTCAATATATATGTATGCCTATTTACTATTTTTATTTTTATTATTATTAGATGGCAAGTTGTTGTGTCCTTCTTCTCGCTCCCTGTGTACTATATGTGTAGAAAGTAGCGAGTAGTTTTTGTGATGCTGGCCATTTTTTTTTTCTTCTCGGGGACGCAATATGCACTAGGACAGTAATATTTCCAGCTCGAGATTCACATGAGCCCTTTTTAAATGGATACTACTCCGTACTAGGCTACATGTACTCTTATTATTATTGCATTGGCAGTCCCTTTTCCCTTCATTCCCTCAAAGAAGAATTTTGTGAATTCATTTCATTTTCATAGAAAATGGGTTTGCCCCAGAAAAAGGCAGGGATTCTATATAGCAAAGTCGTCGTCGTCGTCGGCATCATCATCATGATCGTCCGAGGAATTTCCAGAGCTCAGAGCTTGTGAACCATGTTGTTTTTCTCGTTTTTCCTCCTCCTCCTCCTCATCCTTTTCATTATTTTCATGTGTCTTCATCTTCTGGTACTGCTGCTACTGCCGCCGCTGGATAAACTCTCTCCTCTGTACTCGGTACTCCACCACCATACATACACACAATCACATGAAGCCTTTTTGATTTATGTTCCCTATTTTGGATGGATGATGAAGTGTGTGTCCTAAAACCGGAAACTAGACAAGTAACGGCCAGGCCATAAAAGGAATGGCAGTGGAAACTGAGTGAGACGGGCAAAAATTATATATATACGCGCTCGTTCCACAAAACGGGAAAAGTGGAATGGGGTGCCGTGTTTATGCATGCATATCTCTCTCTTTTGCTGCCTTTCTCTCTCTCCGTGGCTTTTCCCCTTCACAACAAACAAGGAATTTGATGATGCTGAAGAGTTGAAGGAAAATGAATGACTGAATGAATGTGAATGCTTCCTTTGTACTCCTTTTCCCTTTCACAGAGCAAAACTTTCCTTTGTGTTCCACCATTACGTAAGCACACATTGGCAACAGCATCAGGAGCAGAGAGAAGCAGTGGTGAAAGTGAAATGCTGTCATACAATCATCTTCATCATCAACACCATTGCCACACACGCTGCTCCCAAGGTTTTCCCCCATCTTCTCTCCATCGTCTCTGAAGAGGAATTAGGCTGGCAGCTTCCATTGATCATCGATGCGATGCGATACTCTAGCTGCTTTGCGGTGTATGGAAATCTCTGTGTGTGTGTATGATTTTCGTGTTGACATGTTGACTTGACAAAAACCCTTCAATGGCAGAAGGAGCAGCAGCAGCAGCAACAACAACAACAGCCTCAAATCAAAGCAACTTTCTCCTCATCATCATCCATCCACCTCCTCTTTCCCCTCATGTGGCACACTTGAACTCCACAAGAGAGAGAGAAAGAGAGAAAAAAAAACTTTCTCTGATTTCCCTTCATCACATCATGCCGTAGTATAGCTTATGTGTATGCATAAATATTATGTAGCAGCCGCTGCCATCCAACCTCCCGTTAACACATGTCATCATCCATTTTACTATCCACAAAACAAATCAATGACTCGTCGACCTCCTCCTCCTCTCCTTTTCTCCCTCTTTTTTCCAATCACTTTTCATTCCAATTTTCCACCGTCGACTCACATGACACGAGTGTAAAAAAATTCTTCCACTCTTTTCTTGTTGTGTGCTGTGTCGTTAGAGAGAGAAAAGTTATATTTTCTCCATTGAACATCCAAACAACTTATACTTTTTTCTTTTCATTTTCCACCACACCAGCCTCCTATTATAGAAAATAATAATAATAATAACAAGAAAGGGCCTGGCTTTGGCTTGAACCTAAACTTTTTTTTTCTCTTCTCTTCCTGAGCGACATGTCTCGTCGTAATGCTACCACCACCACAAAAACTAGTAGACCATCATGATGGCATGGTTGGTGGTGGTGGTGATGTGGAGGTGGAGGAAGACAACAACAAAGGCACTCAACCAAAGTTTATGGTGGTTCATACTTTTATACTCACACAGCTTTCATACTTATGAATCCAATACGAGGACAGGCTGAAAAAAAGCAGGAGCTGCAGGAGTAGCAGCTCGACTTGTACTATTTACTACTATTCATGTGACTTTTGGCAATCATTCTGTTATCCTCGAGAAAAAAAAGACCTATAACCAACTACTCAACTCTCTCACACAGCTTTGACTATTGCTTCTTTGCTGCTCTGCTGTTAGATTTTTATTTTATTTTTTCTCTCTCTTCTATACAGCTTTTCTTGTCGTTTTCCCTTTTTTATTCCTATTTTTTCCCATCCACTTTCTCTCTCTCTCTCTTCAACTTTTATATATTATTATGTATATTTTTTTTCTAAGTATTTCCACATGGAGAAATTCTCAAGTATATTATTATTTATATATAAATAAAGCGTACAGACAGCATAAGATTATTATACATGGAAGAAAGAGAAAGTATGGAAAAAAAAGACACAGATTTACTGTCATACAAAGCATAGCAGCAGTTGCACTAGAGCTCACCATTTTTTATACTTTTTTTCCATTTCGCCTTTCAAATCAGCATGCAATCAGCTGTAAATTCGATTCTTGACTAAAAAAGGAGTTCCATAAGGCATGGGAAATATTGCTTTGGATGGGGAAAAGGAGAGAGAGAGAGAGTGAAAACAAGTTTATACATTTTTCATTTCTCTCTCTCTCTCCCTTTCTCCCACTGTACCTCTAATATTTCTCCTGCCCGTTTTCTCTTTAAGGAAGAGTAAAAGTTTGCATAATATAAAATAATGTGATTCCATACATGTCATTTCCTTTTTATCTCGATTGAATGAGCGTTAAGATATGCACAAATAATAAATAAATATACATTCCAGAGAAGAAAAAAAACCATTTCACTTTTTTTTCTTCTGGGGACGACAACATTTCTATTTTTATGTAAAAAAAATTATATACAATAACGTGCCCACTCAAAAAAACTGCCTCTCCATATCTTCCTGTCGTCAATCTTATCTTCTTACCTACCTTGTTCACCTTCTTCACCCTTCTCGGTATCATCCTCTCTGATCCATCCTCACACAAACCTGGAAACATGCATAATATGAGGGGAAAAAAGTTTCCTCTCTCTTAAACTCACACAGATTTCTCAACAAGATTGGATTAAGTAATCAAGGATGATTTTCATTAAAGATGAGAGATCTTATATGTATATGTTGGTAGGAAAAAGTGCCCGAGGATGTGTTTGCAGTCATAATGAACACTTTTCTTCCGTCTTCTTCCCTTTCCTCTTTTTAGTCTTTCCTCCTTTGCCACTACCAGAAAATCTTGAGATTTTTTAGCTTTCCTTTGTGTGTACTTCTCTCTTTCAAACAGTTATGATGAACTTTGATATGATAAAAAAAGATAAAGATGATCATGCTGCTTTTTCCCCCCTACATCTCTGATGATGAACATGGTGATCATCATCGTCTTCAAGATCGTGACGATGATGAAAAATGCTGATAGTGCGATGCCAGCTTGATTGTTTCGGGAAAACTCGGGAGGAGCAGCAGCAGACACACAGACACATACACACAAAAAACTTTTTTTTTGTTTGCCTGTCTTATCTTATGCGAGTATCTGTCTTCTCTCAGTTTTAGTCAGTTTAAATGCCTTATACAAAGTCGGATGTATAACATGTATGCTTACTTAATATAATAATAATATAGTTGGATAGTGTAATGGGAGTAATAATATAGTAGGTTTGGTGTGGCGAACAAGGTGGTGTGGGCAAAAAGGAAAGATGCTTTTGACTGTTGTCTAAGGCTCCACTTTCCTTCTTCGTCCTGCTCTCCAAGTCATGTAAGTTAAGAGAAGAGGAAGTACCCACTGTTGTACTCCTGAGGTTGAAGAGCGCACAGTCCTCATACATATTTTTATTGCTTTTCTCTCTGATCTTTTTGGTAGTCAGGTGTGCGTAAAAGCCTTAACGAACAAAATCTCTGTTTCTCTCTCTCTCTCTCTCTCTCTCTCACTGTCGAGAGTTGTTCTTCTTGTTTGAAACAAAAAAAAACTTGAAGCTTCACGAAAAATTGCCAGGAAGATAGAGGAGCAACTTGTAAAGAGTGAGCAGGCATGCATGGTACATGCACACTTACACCAAAACCAAAGAAAGAAGAAGAAGAGGAGCCCAGACAGAAAGACAGAGAGGGAAGAGGGATGCCTGCTTGCTTGGCTGACCAAGCGAACTCAAGTGTGATGATACAAAAAAAAGAGAGAAAGAGAGAGAGAGGGACAGAAGGTACGAGGAAAAACATACACGTATACAATATAAAAAACGAGTGAGTTGTGTGTTGGTGGTGGTGGTGGCAGACAGGAGTAGCATTATCAGGAGGAAAAGCAAAAGGAGTGAAAAACAAGTCAAAGAGTTAAGTGTCAGCGTCATCAGCTTAGAGCAAGTCAGGTGCTGACATGGGAGAATAAGGAAGAATAAGAAAGCTGCTGCTGCAGAGTATAAACCAGCCAGAGAGAGAGAGAAAAGAGAGGAATGATCATTTCATGTGAAAATAAAGAACGTGAGATGGAGATCAAGAATAAAAAAAATATTTAAGAAAGAACAAATGTGAGTAAGCAAGAAGAAGGTGGATAAGTAAGTATAACTAAATAGCATCCGGGGCTCCTTTTGCTCGCTCACTTTACTCACCGAGAGAGAGTGCCAAACAATAACTGGAGTTGGTGAAAGGGAAAACACCATCAGCACAGCAGCAGCACACACAGTATGTTGTGTGTGTGTGCAAGACGGGAGGAATGAATGGATGGATGGATGAAAAGGCTTTTTCTTTATGGAACTTTTATTGGCTTGGCTGTTTGTAGGTGTTTTTTTTGGTGTGGTGGTGGTGGCTTGTGTGTAATGTACACTTTATAAGAAGCTTTTTACTTCTACAAGCTCCCATATTTTTTAATGTGAAATATGTTGGCCAGAAGCAGAATCCTGTCCACACAGTCTCATCCCATCTAAAAGCAAGTCTGTGGAATGGGCCAAGCGAGGAGAGTAGAGGAGGAAAGGAAAAGGGCAAGAAAATGTAATATCCTGTGCTTCTTCTGCTGCAGAGCTCCCTCCTGTCCGCTCGATGGAGGAAGATGAGGATTTTCTTGTGATAAAAAAGGTCGGAGGTCAGACGTACACATACGCACCAAACCAACCACCTCCACCGCCGCCATCAGGTTTTCTTTACTGGCGCATTATAAATGGACACATATGTCGTCGTATATATTAATAACGTTGTAAATCCCCACTTTCACACTTTTCACATCGATGGACCAACCCAAAACCAATAAGGAGAGCAGAGTGAGTGAGCGAGCGAGAGAGAGAGAGAAAGTCGTTTCCTGAGACGACAAGAACCCGTGGCAGTAGTGGCGACGGCGATGATGACGATGATCTATCAACTTTTGTCATTATTTAGCACCATCAGCACTGATCATAATTCACCTCCAGTTCCTCCTCAACCACACACACACACATGCTGTTACTTTTACCTTCATCGACTATCTATCTATATATTTGTATGTATCCTTTTTATCTTTCCATCCAACTGTGTTTGTGACGTGTCCTTTTGCCCAGATCTCGTTGCTTGATGGTTACGGTTGGTTGGTGATCTTTTGCTCTGGACTCGGTTGGACGGACTCTCTCTCTCTCTCTCTCTGGCGATACACGGATTTATTTCCGTGCTTTCCCTCAAACAAAAAAAAATACATCAGAAGAGAAAATGGGCAGCTCTTGCAATAAACTTTTTTTTTCTGTTTCTTTTGTCGATTTAATCTCCGAGAAGCTTTTTTTTACTTCGGCTGATGGTCCTGTTTCTCTTTTTTTAGCTTTGCTCTGATACACAAGAAGGAGAAGAGGAAGAAGAAGAAGAGAAGGAGGCGAAATTAACTTATCATTTGATACCATTTTGATGGCTATTAAATCAAGAAAAACGGTGATATATTTAGGTAGTGAGCAATAACTCTGACGTAATAAAGGAGATTTTAGGAGAGGAAATGGCAGGACAACATGTACATAAATACAAGCCACTTACTAAAAATACCCTTTTGTAAGCGAGAGCATTGCTACTTTTATTACTACGCGGGACAAGATGAACAACGTCGGCACGTACGCCAAAAAAAAGAGAAAAGAAAGAGAAAGAAAAAAGAGGAAAAAAAGGTCACAGTCCATTTGTATTCAGATTACATGGTGGCTCACTTTCCTTTTATTTCTGGTTCCTAGTTCTTGAACAACACAAGAACAAGAAGAAACAAGGAAGGAAAGCAAGCAGAAAAAAAAGTTAAACATGAAAAGGATTAAGGGACTATATAAGGAGAGCAGAGAGAGAGAGAGAGAGAAAGGAGCCGAATTTGAGCCGAGGACCATTTCAACTTTTACACACACACACACAAGAATAAATACAAGAGGGGAAAAGGGAGAGGAAAATAATAAGTAGGAGGAAAAAGAGAAGAGGACATGAGAAAGGGGGAACGTGTGTGCAATACGGCTTTTTAAACTTGTACTATTCTTGTCCATTTATTCGTTTTTTAGGGAAAAAAGAAAATAGAAAATTATTACAAAAGGCCAGGCCAAAGGCTGTAAGCCTTTTCTCTCTACACGCAAAAAAAACACAAAAAAAGTTGATCTCAGATTCTCTCTCTCTCTCTCTCTTCTTATGTGAATAAAGCTGTATAAAAATATACCTTTTGGTATAATTTTAAGAAGAAAAAAATATTGGGGAACACAAATCTTTTCTTCATTTTTCAGCCGCTGACAGCAAGCTTACAACAATGGAAATGAACAATGGGGTCGTTCATTCAGGTTTTTAGAGGAGTTCTGTCAACTAAAAAAGGTACAGAATGACTCTCGAGGAGAAAATGTGGCAATGTTTATAAATGCATCATGAACAATCCCCTTGAACTTTTTTCATGAAAATAAATGCGAGAAGAAAAAAAAAGACAGGAGAGAGAGAATATAAACCCATCTGTAACCTTTCCTTTTTCTCATCTCTCTCTGTGTTTTTCTCCCAGTCAAAAGTTGGAGGGGACTTGTCTAAAAATATATATATGCAGAGGAGTAGAAAGAAGCGACCATCTCATGATGACGAGTGTGTAATGGAATTACACTGGTAAATAGTTTGAAAAGTAAGATTAATTTCAATTTCATTTTATTAAATTTTATACTCGCATTCTATCATTCCATAGTTTTTGTCGCCATCTGCTTGTGTCAGTCATTAGGCCCCAAATCATCTTTCACAAATTATTATTACCAACTTCCCACGTACACGCGCGCTGACGTAATACTAACGTATATTTGTGTACATGCACACATATTTACCTCTCTGCTCGAGGAGAAAACAATTTTGGAACAAAATTGGAAAAAGCGTGAATCATCAAGAAAACCCTACTGGGACGCAACTGGATATATGGTATAGCAAGAGCAGAGAGAGCGCAGCAGCTTTCTAATAAACGCTGGACCACGGGAAAAAAGTTGAAAGAGGAAAAACTCTCCCGCCATCTCTCTCTCTTCTTTTTAGCTGATAAATTGGAGTAATTTAATTAAACATAAAAAGTTGGACAGTTAATGAGTCATGGTTAGACAGTTGTTGTTGTTGCTGTTGTTGTTCTTGTCCGTCATCCTCGTCCTCGTCTCGGCCACCACCACCAACGCGCACACCGTGTGTCCTTTCTCTCTAGGAAGTAGAGAGAAGAGAAGATCGCATTCCTATCGCATTATTACTTAGTTTTATGTTAAAGGCATATTTATTCCTATTATTATTATTAGTAAACAATTTTCTTTCTTGTTGAAACAGTGTTGGAAGTAGTAGTAAAGTAAGTACTAATAATAACTGAAATTTCTCCAGAGAAGCACACACACTCTGACGACTGGAGTCGAGAGAGAGAGAGGAATGGAGTAGCAGTCTCGAGTTGAAGTTGAGTTGGTAAAAAGTTATATTATTATTATGAACTAGGTAGTGGATGTAGTCGACGACGACGACGAGACGAGTGAGTAGTAGTTTTTAGTTTACCTAGTTTAGTAGTTTTCATGAAGAAGTGTGTAGTAGTTGGCCATGATGATGATGATGATGATATGATGACAGGGGAGAAAGGCAGGTTGCACGTTTTTGAGCAGTTTTCTTGGGCTACGCGCGGTGATATGGCCGGTGCTGCTGGTGGTGTATGTCGTAAGTAGTATTTTATATTATATGACAGTCGTACACTACATTGTTATTGCCATCATTACTCGCTTTCCCTTTCTAGTCATTTTCCATGTTTTCCACTGAACAATTTACTGAAAAAGCGTTTTGTTGCTGGTGGTGGTGGCGGTGGATTTTGGTGGCTGCTGTTTGGTCCGAGCCTTATTTTTTTTGCAGCGTTGTGAACTATGAAGTTTGTAACAGGCAACGGCTGAGTGATGACGACGATGATGATGATTGTAACAACGTAGGAGGAATGCTGCTACAAAAGGAAATAGGAAGCTTATTACGAAGCCATTACCTTTTTATGTGTTATTGTTGCAGTGGAAGAAGTGTGTCTGTCAGTCTTGTCAAAGGGATCACCAACTGCGGCCAGGGCAGGATTTTCATTAAGCTATAGATTTTTAAGTAGCTTTTGGGTAGCATTTACAATATATTCCAGAGCTATTAGATGGCCCACCAAAATTGAGGTTAATTAGAAATCCAAACTTGTTTTGGGGGCAATGCAAGAAAATTTCATTTGGAGAGAAAGCCATATTTTGGAAGAGGAGTAGTGGGATATGCGACATGGCTTTGTGTGTCTCAGCTCAGCATTGACTTGCCATCAGCAACAAAAAAACTGACAGCTTTTTATTTAAAGAAATGGAAAAAATAATATCCAAAAACTTTTTTTTCTGACTTCACACTTCCAATTCCGTACTCTGCTCACCGACTGTCAAAGTTTCTTGTCTAAACAAGCGAATAAAATTTTTCCTAGTTCATTCTTCCAATTCCACTCTACAATATATAAACCATTGTGTATATCATCACGGGAGAGAGTATATATTATTTTCTATTATGCTCTCTCTCTCTCTCTCTCTCTCTCTCTCTGTCCCACCACTACACTCTACCATTTTTTTGGACCCGGTTTTCTTGGACTTTTTCCACGCTTTTTCTCATCCACCTCTCTTCTGTAAGCCATACAACACAAAAGCCAGAAAAAAAAGAGAAGGAAGAAACGAAGCAAGCATTTTTCTTCTTCTTCTCCTTTTTCCTCTCTTATTTTCTAGTTGCTGTTTTGACGTATGTATCCCAAATTAGTGTCTATAAAGCTTTCAAGAGTACAACTTTTTGAAAAGAGTAAAAAGTTGTAAAACTTTCTCTCATGAATACATACCCATCAACTATCCATCCATTCACATATTTCCTACCACCACCACTACCACTACCACTTTTTTTCTCTCTCTCTTCCTTCTCAGCTCACCATCACTCCACTCCATTTTACAAGATATATATTTCTCCTCTTATTTGAAATATATATAGGCGAGAGAGAGAGAGAGAGAGAGCAAGCAACAGAGAGTAAAAGTCTTCTTTCTTTCTCTTTCTCTCGATTCTTCATCTTGTACTACACATTTAATGCATATTTCATCGCATTTTCCCATTCTGCCCCTTCTTCCTCATGCCAGTTGCTTTCCACTTGCGTGCTTTCACAGGCCTTTAAAAATATATATATATATTTCTTTTTCTTCTACTTACTCCATAGCCAACTAGTCATTCACAAATAACAAGGTACTTGTCTCCTCTCTGCAACAGTCATATATTATAATGTGCACATATATATATATTTTAAAAGGTTTTTTTTTCTCAAAATGTAACTTTATTTCTTCTTCTTCTTGTCCCTCCAAAAAAAAGTCACTGACAGCCAACCAAAGTATTTGTGTAGAATAATATAATATAATATATAGTTATCCGAGTTGAAATAAGTAAAACGCATTCCAGTTGAAAAAAAATATATACATGAATCAGTAATACGTGTTTTAAATATGAAAAGACGCTTCATCCCCGTCCTTCTCCCTTTCTGCATCAACTCACCAGAGCTATTATATTTCGTTGACGATGGGAAATGGCAAGTATAAATACACGCGCTTTCTCTCTCAGACACACACAAAAAAAATGAAATACTTACGCAGATTTTCCGTTTGTTCGAGTCCAAGTTTCAACTTTACTTCCTTTTCAAAACCATATAGCCATGTTAGTCGTCGTTGTCCTCGTACGCCATACATTTCTTGTCTTGTTTGTGTGGTAACGGTTGACGGTGGTGGTGGTGGTGGTACGGCGGTGGTCTGGTGTCGGTGGTTAAAAACTCTGCGGGAAGATCCGCTGCTGCTGTTGCGCATTTCCCAGTAAAAAGCTCACTCCAATATAAAAGCTCATATCTCTCTCTCTGGATTATTATCTATTTATATTTTTTTGGGCGATCCACATCCGCGCGGCTGGTTTCATAAAAACCAGTAAGTAGAATATAGACACAAGTGGAAACCTTTCTTAACAAAATTTTTTTTTCGAGTCATCCTCATTCAGAGTTGGGAAAGAAAACGCTGGCAAACAATACAAATTTTTGCTGCGTCTTATTCGAATGAAACTGCTCCTGCTGCTGTGTTTATCCCATAGCATGTCATGTCACAATGTATTTTGTATATTCATGCGAAAAAGGGCTGGCCACCCACTGCTTTAACTGAAACACAAAAAGGAATAAAGGTATTCAAGCAGGAGCAAATAGGAGATTCTTAACGAAATGGTAATAACGTAAATATACACTTTTTTTGCTCATTTTTTTGGGTTGGCACATGTGCACAGAGAGCTGTAGTAAGCAGAGTGGTTGAGAAACAAAGCGATTGGGAAAACGAGGATTGCATGCTCGTTGCAGTGAAATAAGATGTTAATGTTTTCCTCGGGATTTTCTTGGTGGACTGGTTAAAAACAAAGCGGTCACACTCGCGCAGATGGTCACAATGATTTCACAAACATTTTGGAAGCAGCAGACCAACAATAATAGGATTCAGAGAAGAAAGTTGGAAAAAAGTGCTGAGAATAGCAGCAATACATACAACACGTCTATATATCTAAACCTGGAATAGGATTGTCCGTCGAGAAAGTCTGATAATATACTTCTCTCTCTCTCTCTCTTTCTCCCTCTCTCTCCAGTCACATCATGACAGAATATTTGTATGAACGTGTCGGGTTAAGCTCACCAGCTTAACAGTTAGTTGGCTTTGTTGGAGAGAAGAAGAAGAAGAAGAACAAGTTTTTTTTGGCCGCATTGTATTTTATGCGAGTAATGCCATTCCTGCCGTTGTTTCAGCCATGCGACCGTTCCTTCCTTGTTGTTACTCCATCTTTGTCGCCCTGTCCCACAGTCCCATCACTTTATTTGCTTGTGTGTACTTTTCACTTTTTTTCTGGCTTATCATCGCATGTCCTACTACTACTTTTTCCCCTCTTCTCTCTCTCTCTCTTAATAATACGTGTGTATGAGAAGAAGATCAAGCAAGCGTGCATGCATGCATGCATACATGTACTTAAAAGCTCTGTAGATTTTTTGGAGAAAGTATATAGTAACTGGAAAGAGTTTCCCGGAGAATAATTACTCCCTTCTCCGTTTTCTCCTCCTGTCAGCTTAATTTCACCATGTACTTATCTGTCGCCTCACTTTCCCCTCTATATTTATATCTCTGCCTTGTATTGCCCTTTCATTTGTAAAATGTTGTGTGTGGTGGTGGCATGTATAGTGGATGTGGTGGTGGTGCTACTCCTACAACTATATACGTTGATGATCATCTCTTTTTCCTCTCTGTTTCTCTCTTGGAACTAATGTACGAGCAGCTACACACGTTTTCTAATAATAATTCCACCTACTAATTTTTCTCTCTCTCCATCTCCCTATTCTCTCGCTCTGCTCCGCTGGCTCCCTTTCTCTCTACTTTTCTCCTCCTCCCTACTTACTTTCTCCTTCTACTCACTTTTATTCCGGTAAGTAATCTAAAGACTCGTCGGAGACAGAGATACATTATTTGACTGGTATTCATTCATGTGGTATGCTATGCGGCTCATCTCATCTCTCCTCTCTTTCCACTTTTCTTTTTTACTTTTTTCCCCTTCTCTCTCTCTCTCTCTCCCTCCTCACTCAACTTGTTCTTCAAAGTTCAACTCTTTTGCTGGACTTTTAGACACATTATATAGACACACACACATGAATACTCACACTCTGGGGAGCAGCGAGAGAGAGAGAGAGAAAGAGTTTCCATTTCCACGATTTACTTCTATGACGGTTTTCTTCCAAGACGTCGTCCTGTACTACTACCGACCATCATCATCATCAACAACATTTTTTTTCTGTTTGCCTTAGCCATCCTGCCATGGATGAATGTATGAAATGTATGTAGTAATGCCATAGCAGAGAGACTAGGCGAGACCACACCAGAAAATGATTTAGGTTTTTGGAGAGAGAGAGGAACGGCAGCAGAGCAAAGGAGGAGGAAAGAGGATACCAACACCAAAAAAACGTATCATCTTGATCATCATCATCATCATTTTACTACACAACCATCTTTACTATAACTGCAAATACTACACGCGCTTTCTCTCCCATCTCTCCGCTCTATTATATATGACATTCACATATATATATCTGGTATATGGTGAGTGATAAAAAAAACTGTGTAGAAAATATATATAAAAGAATGGGCTAAAAGAGAAAGCTGAAGAAAAAAGTGCTGGAGGCGGAGAAAGTAGAACAGACACTTTATTTGATACCTCTTTTCTCTTTTTGCCATCCGTACTACATACTATACACAGTCAGTGGTAGTATTTTTTTTCTGTTGTTGCCCATTCCATTACCCAAAAGACCGGCGGAGAAAAAGAGGAAGAAAAAAAAAGAGTCTTTCTTGTTGAATGATATTATGTGTATGATATATATAATAAGATGAGATGAGATAGCAAGACACTAATGCTGCCACCATCAGATATAATATATGTCCATACTACATGTTTTTCCCTCTTGTATTATTCCACGTTTTTTTCCCCTTCGAATGTTTTTCTTTTTTTTTTAAAAAATCTCTCGTTTCTACTGCTGCTGTTGTATATCTTCTTGTGCGAGAGTGAGGAGATTGTATTACCCGTTGTCGTTACTCCCGACATAATGCCCTGGCCTCGCATTTTTTTGTATTATATACGAGTACATTGACTGACTGAATATTATGGCTGGGAGCATGGCATCGAGCAGCAGCAGTTTTGCTGGTGGTGGTGGTGGTTTGGGATAGAATCTCAGAAGAGAGATGATATGGATAGGCCCACTTTGCTTTTTTTTTCTTTCTCCCTCGTTTCCTTAGCCTTTTTATCGGATAATACCCGAATTAGGTGCTCTGGTGGGCCCTGTGGAGTACTTTTCGGAATTTGAGGAGTCTTCTTGTGCTTGTGTGTCGTCGTCCCACATAAACGAGCAGCTAAGTAAGTACAAGTCCACACCAATCCATATATAAAATATATAAAGAACAAGCTTGTTGTAATGGAGTAGTATGCAGACTGCATACATTACATATTTTTCTTTTTTTTGCCCTTTTATCAGTCGTCGTCGGAAAAAATAACAGGAAGGAATATGGTAGAGCCAGAGCTACACACTATTCTGTACAATTTTTGCTGTTTGTTATACATTATACACACTTGAGTATTTTATTTTTCGAGTCAGTCAGTTTCTTTCTTTTTGGCCCTTTATACCCCTTTTCACTTTCTATTATTTTGCTGAATTCCCTCCGACAAATGGCATATCGCACTGCATGACGGCAAAAAAAGGGGGAAAAAAGAAAGGAAGACGGTTTATTTTTTTATATGAGCCTTTATCGTGGTGGCGGCGGTGGTGGTGGTGGTGGAGGTGGTGCGGTATTGTTGTGCATTGGCTTATTTTCCCCCGCTCTCTCTCTCTCTCTCTCTCTCGGTGCTTTCTTTGTTATTGTGATTGTGTGTGCGTTTTTGTGTCTGCCTTGCATGTGGCCCATGTGGCTCTCGCTCTCTTCAATGCGGATGAATGGATGAATGAATGAATTGGGTATTGTGGACGAGAGGATGAAAAAAAAGAGGTGGAGGAGGATCCGGATGTGAGGTGGATTGGATGTTTTCATTTTTCTCTGGAGCTGTGATGATGACGATTGTACCAGTCTCTCTGGAGGATGGATGTATAGT
This sequence comes from Sinella curviseta, assembly GCA_004115045.4. Classification (NCBI taxonomy): domain Eukaryota; kingdom Metazoa; phylum Arthropoda; class Collembola; order Entomobryomorpha; family Entomobryidae; genus Sinella; species Sinella curviseta. Next base: position 72,980,235 of record CM023199.3, read on the forward strand.
AAAGTTGTTTTCCAGGTGGGAAAATGGAGAAAATCCTTTTCACGCTCTTTTTGTTGCGCTCTACACACATTTATATGGCATCACTAAACAGATTCCATTTGGGATACACTTTTGGGACACATTTTATGGGCTGAGGAGTTTTGATTGTTCCCACCAGTTCCACTGACTTTTCAGTAGCCAGTAGTCGTGTGTCGTAGATAGATTGGATACATATTGCAATTGTGATGATGATGGTGTGTGTGCGTGTGGTCGCAGTTGTAATGGCCAAGTTGTTGTATAGTAAAAAGAAATACAACATTTTTTTCTCTCTCTCTTTTCTCTTGAGCGGAGAAAAATTTCATTTTACTTTTTGCAGCAGAGCCGAGAAATGTAAGTGAGCGAGAGAAAAGGATTGCTGAGAGAGAGAGAGAGAGAAAGTAAGGGAAAATATTATTTCATCTCTCTCTCTATATCCTTCTCATTTTCCCTGTCTGCGCTCTACTGCGCCACGCTACATTATTATTATTATTGCTATTATCGTCGTCATTATGAATGCCTTTATTATTATTATGAGCGTACTTATTATAATATATTGTAGACGCAGGAAGGGAGGCAGACACTGGGGAAAAAGGCGAAAAAGAGGAAATATTGTATAGTAGCCAGCACAGCAGCAATACAAAAGAAAAAAAAAGTAAAACCTTTTACAATATATTTTTTTTTCCTTCTCTTTCTGCAATTATGTAAGTATCATAATATGTAGGTAGATAACAAGAGTGCATGAGTTTTTTTTTCTGTGTGGACCACCTCCGCCGCCGCCACCGCGCTGTCGTTTTTGTGTGTTTGGTGAAGCAGGAAGAATGCTACTACATATTATCATGATGATTGTACTGTTGACTACCGTCCTGTCAAATGGGATTGTAAAGGCCGTCACCTCACCAAACTGAACGTGTATATATATACTTACTTTCACTCTCTCTCTCTCTCTACTTGGTACAACAATTTTTGCTCATTGCTCCGCACTTACTCATCTCTCTTTCTCTCTCCAGAGACAAGGAAAAAGGGGAAAATACGGAGAAGCGTTTAGTTTTTACGGCCATTTTCCCGCTCCTTCCTTTCTCTCTCTCAGAAGAAGAAGCAGCAGCATCAAATTTATATTCCCTTTTTACTGCCGTTTATGTATAATAAACTGTGACATTAAACCAGTGTAATGATGTAGCAGCAACAAAAATTGTATCCCGCTATACAGAAAACAGAAAGGCTGTCGACTAACGATTTTGTACAAGGACGGTATTTTTGGTCCGTATTTTTAAAACACTTCTCGCTACTCAACTGTGACAACAATGATGATAATATTCTTTGGTATGTATATGTACTTATACGCTATATTTTTCCGTTCACTTTTTTTCTCTCCACGCTACTTGCCTGCTGACGGTAATAATTTTACGGTAGGATGAACGGCTCTATAAAGTACTTCTTTGTTGTACTAGAATAATAATAATAACAGTATATTTAATGCATAAAACGACTCTAGTTTTGTAACGCACGACATTATTCCTATTGTAACTTTTTGTCTGTCTCCCTCCTGCTTTCTATACAAATTTTATCCAAATATATCCTGCGTAAATGCGAGGTTTTTTTTCGCACCGAGCGAAAGAATAGGTAGCACCACAGGAGCATCCACAAAAAAAGACTAAATCACCATCCATCCATCCATCCAGCCGTTCCATCATCAGAGCGTTCCACCACCAACATCACCGTCACCGCCACCACCAAAGTAATAAGGGAAAAAAAGGGAAAAAAGGTTTTTTTTGTGTGTTGCTCGGATGAAAATGAGTGAGGAGCGAGCTAGAGAGACATTGAAAATTATACTATTCATTTAGAGCAATAAACCATTTTGCTTGGAACGCGGTAGAGAAAAAAGGGAACGAAATTTCTCCTTTGCCACACGATGATGAAGTTGATGTCCTATGGCCTATGTGTGTGTGTGCTCTCTCTCTTTTTTTTGCCTTTTCTACATTTTTAAACAACATCATCATCATAATCACTATCACGAGAGAGAGAGGAGCAGGACCATTTTTCCTCCAATTTTTCTCTTCCTTTCCTGTCGACTCTGCTTTTCTCTCGTGCCACACACACACCACACCACACTTATCTGTATCGCAAGCATGACCACACGTTTTTTTTCTTCTTGTTCACAGCAGAAGAGAGAAGAAAAAAAAGGGAAACAAAGTGCTTTCCATCTTAATTTATTTTATATAATGGGATGCACAGCTTTCACGCTTTGCCTTTTTATCTCTCGTGCCATCATGCCTTTTCGACTTTCTTCTCTCCCAAATGGAGGCAAACACACACGAATCCACCACTTTTCCCCATTTTCACTTATTTTTCCGTTTTTTCTTTTCTCTTTCACTCTGTTTCTGTCTGGTTATTTTTTTCTCCTTTCACACAGAGTCCCAGTCAAATTGTGTGATTCTCCTTTTTTAGTGTCATGATTGCATGAATAGTGGACATTTATGCAATATGGCGTAATTATTTATCCCAGCAGTTATATACATTTTTTTTTCGCGTTCATTCCTTCTTTTCAGCTTTGCCAAGACCACTCTAATAGCAGGAATGTCTCTTGTCCAATAAAATGAGCAATGAGTAATGGCTTCTGTATAAGTCTCTCTGTGTGTATATGTGTGAGCCCGGCTCATTCATTTAATGCGTTTTCACTTTCCTTTTCACTCCCACAATAAAGTAAGCACATTTAACGACACACACACACATACAGAGAGAGAGAGAGAGAAAGCTCACCAAGAGAAATCTATCTCTTCTTCCCGGGACAGAAAAAAAAGTATCTAGTTGACGATGATGATGACGAGGACGATTCTAATACCATTTTCGTGAAATATACGAGGAAAAAGAGAAGAATTGCTCTATATACTTTGTTTGATCATCATGATGATCAAGTTATTTTTTATTACTTCATACCTTACCTATATGCACGTATATCATCATCATTTTATCATCTATTTCTCTTTCTTGCGCGAACCACCACACACACAATACATGAAGAAAAAATGGAGGAAAAAAATATAAAATAAAATAAAGCTGAGTGGGGCATATATGATATGATGAGTATGATGATGATGATGATAATGTGAGTGAGTGAGCCAAAGCCAAGTAAGCAGTTATTGCAAATGCAGAGAGAGAGAGAGAAAAAAAGAAGAACAGAGTTGCTAGCTGTTAGACATTTAGAGAGAAAGGCAGAAAATTTGGTATTCATTGCTGAATAGTTGTTCGTTTGCGCTGCGTGTGTATGTGAGGCTGTTGTAGTAGATGTAGCGCCTTGTTCTATTTGCCAGTGAAAGCAAAAAAAAATATTCAGCTCCTATTCCATATTTTCAACAAGAGCATAACAATAATAGAAAAAGAGTAGCAATGATAATAATAATATAAAATTTTGAAGGAGTATTCCGAGAAAAATACAAAAAAAATGAAGGGATAGAGAGAGAGAGAAGAAGACAAGATAGAAATATGATTATATTACATCAAGAGAGAATAATATGTAGGTAGTGTGGTGTGGTGGTGGTGTGGGTGGGCAAAGAAAAGGAAAAATAAGAAAGAAAAAGATGGCACATCTGCTCCTATTTGTATCAAAAGGGGAGACACACACACACACACAAGGTATTATTTTTTATTTTTTTGCTACTCTGAAGAGAATGTACTTTTCTAAATATTGTAGGTGTTTTATGGGGAATGCGTGTTCTTATCTGGCATGCAATGTGCAAGCCAAAGCAGATATAGAGCTATACACATGTGTGTGTGTGTGCATTATGATGATTATTATAGGCGTAAAAAGTGATGTGGAGTGTAGGTTTGTGTATAGATGAGCATCTGGTGTGTTTCTCTTTTTTCGGGGGTTCCAAGTCGTTTTCAAAAGTAGAAAAGAAGAAGAAGGAGAAGAATAAATGTGATGAGGGAAATTTACCTAGAAAAGTTTGGGAGGGAAAAGAATGGAACAGATAGATAGATAGACGTATGCACTCATAATACTGGCTCTCCACAAAACAGAGAGAGAGAGTCAAACACGCGATGGTTATCTTGTTCATCGTCTGGATGGAATTGCTCTTGTCTGTGGCTTTTTTTTCTGGTATAAGCACAAATTCTCTCACTGCCGACTCTGAAAAACCAACTCATTCTATTATTTATTTATTTATTTTATACAGAAAATAATAAACAAAACTGGCACACCATCCAGAACGTTGGGTCCAAAAAAAAACTTTTCAGCGAAATTTTACACGTATACGCGCGCATATGTTAGTAGTGGAGAGAGAGAGGCATTTGCATGCTAGGTAAGTATATAAGTAGGCAGTTGGATGTTATTGGATGCTTATCTTAAAAGCATTTATCTTCTTGTGCAAGAAAGGTGTGTACTTGTATACGAGCTGAAAAAACAAACTTCATTTATTATCACACAATTTGTCCCGTTAGTCTGCCCACTTGTCTGAGTCTCGTAGCATTTTTGAAATGAGAACTTGTTTGATGATAAATTGCAACTTTTGCAGATCGGTTTAAAAGAAAAAGTAGGAATAGGAATGAGATAATAATATTTTCCTCCTTTTTGGACCTCTGCCGCCGCCGCCGCGCCAACTGCTACAACTCATGGTAATATTTTTCAGGTGTGGGAAACGACACTCTTCCCATCTGTATTCATTATTGGTTTTAAGTTTTTGATGTTGTGTTTGTATGAGTGTGTGTGTGTGTGCTTTCCAGCAAATGTTGGAGGGAGGTGGTGGCGGTGGTGGAGGAACGAACGCACGAGATCTAAATCATCTACTTATACTTTCTCTACTTTTACCCCCGTGGATTTACACTTATTCCAAGAGATAGAGAAATAGCCTCTGTGTGTTTATGT
>CM023199.3:72985213-73396717 GCA_004115045.4 Sinella curviseta
TGTCTTTAATCGCTAGTCAAACGGAGAGAATGCACCGCCAAGAACACTATTTTTACCGGACAGACCCCAATCATCTTCTGAGCCTCCTTTTATACCACAAATTTCATACATACATTATTCGTCTAGCAGGCAGATTTATAGGTATACATGAATCATAAAATACATACAAACCGAATTTATAGTAAAACTCAACTCAAGCGATGTTCAGACCATAAAAAAATTCCCTTTTTAGCATATTTCACATTCGATATTATATTAAAATGAGCATTGTTTAAAAAACACAAATTGACAAGAAAAAATCCATTAAAATAATTTACATTTTTTAGCTCACTTAGTCAAATCGAATACCTCATTATTCTTGATTCGTCAAAAGCATTACTACAATGTCATGCAAACTTCCCAGTACGAAACACTCGCCCCCGTTGCCCTGAATGGGCAATTTAAATTTTTACACATGAACTCCAGACTGAACTCAAAACCATCGTACTTACATGGGAATCATTGAACTCGAGAAGAAATTGTACAAAAGAAAAAAAGAAGTCAGTGAAGGACGGTAGGGATTCCCTCTCCGCCCGTCTATAGGGTTTAAATGTCTCCATCGGAGAGGGATTCCGTTGATTACAGCGCAGCACTCACCAAGACTTACGGGGTTTAGACCAGCTTTAAATGATCATTTAGCGTTGCCCGTCCTACACCAAAAATTAGTAGTGACATGAGAAAATGAGTTCATTGAAATAAACTTGTAATTAAAGGCAAAAAATTAAATGAATTGAATTAATTTTCCTCTCTAAAAAGTGGGACTAGCTTTACGATTGGGCGTTGCATAACACTTGTAGCAGTCTTAACCGTTACAATCCTAACTTTTCCATCTACTTCATGGGTTTCTTGAACACGAGCCATTTTCCAGGCACCAGGGCTTGTCTCCTCCACCAGCAGAACCAGGTCACCAACTCGAACGTTGTCTCTCTCCCATCTCCACTTGTTTCGCTGCTGCAGAGTATTTAGATACTCGCGACTCCATCTCCTCCAGAAGTGCTGGACACGTTGCTGTTGTCTTTGGTAAATGTTGAGGCGGTTTATTTGCACGTTCTCAATATTTCCCTCTGGAACGGCTACCAAAGGCTCGCCAATAAGAAGATGTCCAGGGGTGAGGGCTCCATAATCTCCGGGATCCGATGAAAGTGGGGTCAGTGGCCTTGAATTTAGGACCGCCTCAATCTGGCATAAAACGGTAGAAAACTGCTCGAACGTGAGGTTGCTGTTGCCAATAACTCTTCGTAGGTGAAATTTTGCCGATTTCACTGCCGCTTCCCAAAGACCACCATGATGAGGGGCTGACGGTGGGTTGAAGTGCCACTTGATACTCGAACTCGATAATCCATCAGCTAGCTTCACGTTGTTCTCCCGGTCACGAATAAACTTCTTCAGCTCCCGTTCGGCACCAATGAAGTTGGTTCCGTTGTCGGAGTAGAGGTCGGAACAGAGACCTCTGCGTGATACAAAACGGCGAAATGCGTCCATGAAGGCGTCTGTGCTGAGGGAACTGACAGCTTCCAAATGTATGGCCTTCGTGGCCATACAAACAAAAATACACAAGTAACCCTTGTAGGTTTGAGGAACTCTTCCTATTGGGTTCTTCAGGTTGAATACTCCAGCAAAATCCAGCCCAGTGTGCAGAAATGGCCTAGCTGGGGTGACTCGGGACACAGGAAGGTTGCCCATTAATTGTTCTGCTACAACACCTCGGTATCTCCTACAAACGACGCAGGATCGTATGATGTGGCGAACTCGATCTCTTCCACGGATTATCCAGTACTCTCTCTGCAGGCTGGACCACGTCTGTTGAAATCCTGCATGGAACATGAGATGATGTAGGTGGTGGACGAGTAAACTCACAAGATGAGAGCCTCCATCCAGAATGATTTGATGCTTATTTTGCTCAGGAAGGTCTGCATGCTGAAGACGACCAGACACACGAAGTACTCCATCCTTATCAATATAAGGGTGCAAGGCACGCAATTTGCTGTTGCCTTTAACTCGATTCTTCCTCTTCAAGTCCCTCAGCTCTTCTTCAAAATGCTGTTGTTGTGATTTTCGTATCCAAAAGAAAAGGGCTGAGTTGAGCTCGATTGGTGTGAGAGGACCTGTGGGCAACTTTTTCTTTGTTATCCACAAGATAAACCGCTGCAGGTAAGCTGTAACTCGTTTTATCTTCACTAAAGATGAGTAGCGTTCGAAAAATGATGAGAAATGGTCCTCCTCAACATGATGAACTAACACAGGTAAATTTCGCTCCTCCATATCCACATTTTCCACTATGGGTGAGACAAAGACAGGTAACTCTGGTTTTGATAGCCATTCAGGACCCTTCCACCAGAATGTGTTGTTGATCAACTGGGCTACTTCTACTCCACGTGACGCGAGGTCTGCTGGGTTTTCGGTACCCGGAACGTGCCTCCAAGCCTCCACTGGAGTGAGCTCTTGAATTTTGGCTACTCGGTTAGCCACAAACGTCTTCCACCGACGTGGGGGTGATCCAATCCAATTTAAGGTTATAGTTGAGTCGGTGTATAGGAACCAGCGAACATCAGTAAGTTTGAGGGCGTTGCTCACTTTGGCTATCAATTTTGCAGTTAGTAGAGCAGCGTCCAACTCGAGGCGTGGAAGGGTTACTTGCTTCAGGGGTGCCACCTTTGTTTTGCTAGTGACGAGCTGGACTGAGACCTCGCCCCCGGTGACACAACGAAGGTAGATTAGTCCTCCAAGACCCTTCTCAGATGAATCGGAAAATGCGTGTAACTCAAGGGTTGTTGCTCCATCCACAGTGATTCTCCTTGGAATTCTTAGCTGGGGTAAAATCTTCAAATCATTCTCGTAATCACTCCAAAGTTGATTGATGTGGGGTGGTATTGCGTCATCCCATCCAAGAGACAATCGCCATAATTCTTGGTACATCAGCTTAGCTCGTACGGTGATACACGATATTAGGCCAAGGGGGTCAAATACTCGGGCCAGGTTGGAGAGTAAGGTCCTCATAGTGGGTTTCGCTCCATGTTTAAAGGTGAATGTTGTAAACCGGAAGTCGTCTGTGTTTGGGTGCCAACGAACTCCAAGTGTCTTCACAGATGAGTCATCGTCTTCAAAACTCTGGGGATTCATCTCGCGTAGGTTTTCAGGAATGACCTTCAGAACACCGGGATGATTTGTGCACCACTTTCTCAGCTCTAATCCCGCTGTAGCCACGGCCTGTTGTAGTTCTTTGAACATTGCAATAGCTTGTTCAGGAGTCTTCCCTCCGACCAAAAGGTCATCCACGAACATAGATTCACGTAGGGCTAGGGATGCTGAAGGGTACTTTTCCTCACAGTCGATAGCAAGTTGTTGAAGGCATCGAGTAGAAAGGTTTGTGGCACATGCAGTGCCGTAGGTTACTGTCAATAAACGAAAATCGCGTATCGGTAGATCTGGTGACTCCCTCCACACAATCCTATGGAAGTCAGCGTCATCAGGATGTAGTAGAAATTGGCGAAACATTTTCGCCACATCTGCTTTGAGTACGATTGGGTAAATTCTGAGCCGTAATAGCAATTCGAAGAGGTCATCTTGGAGTGTGGCTCCTACTAGCATGGTGTCATTTAATGATAATCCGCTGCTCGTCTTGGCCGAACCGTCAAACACGACGCGCAGCTTGGTGGTTGTGCTATCCTCATTTAACACAAAATGATGTGGCAGGTAGAAAGTGCTCCCTTGAGCTTCTCGAACTTGATCTGGAGGAATCACTGTCATGTGACCCAGTTCTAGGTACTCCTTCATAAATCCAACGTACTGATCACGGTGGTGAGGATTTCGCTGAAGCCTGCGCTCCACTTGTTGTAGTCTCCTAACAGCGGCATCTCTTGATACTCCTAACAGCTTCTGTTTTCCGTTGAAAGGGACGGCTACCACAAATCTTCCTGATTTGTCTCGTTGATGAGTGCGGACAAAATGCTGCTCGCATTCTTTCTCCTCTTTGGTTAAGATGCGGGGGTTGGGGAGCTCTTCCATCTCCCAAAATCTTCTAATGAAATCAAGATCCGGTGATACAGAAACGTGAAATGAAACTACTGAGGCATTGTCATCATCATTTTCTTGAACTACTCCTCCCACTATCCACCCGAAAATTGATTCCACTGCTATTGGATCTTGTTCAGATCCCTCTCGTCTGTCCTTCAGGATGACCTTGAAGAAGTGCTTCATGCCAATCACAATATCGACATGGGCTGGCTTATTCCACAGCGGGTCTGCTAACTGTAATCCTCTTAGATGTGGCCATGATTTGTTGGTGCACCTGGTACTCGGAAGAAAACTGGATAATCTAGGCATAACGTGAGCCTTCAGCGAAATAGAATTTCCACTGTTGAAGCGGCTGATTAGGGTCAATTGAACCTCCCCTCTGGACCGGCCTACATGGGTTGAGCCAAATCCTTTCACGGTAACGGAGTTTTGGTTTCGTTGGAGCTGGAGACGGCTCAAACATGACTCAGAGATGAAATCCCCCTGGGATCCTCCGTCAATGAAAACCCGACATTTCTGCAAGTTTCCAAAACGATCTGGTACATCTACGACGGCTGTCTTCATTATTACGTGTGAATCCACAGAAATGTGATGAGATTGAACTGATGCTGATTTCTGCTGCTTAGAATCCTGTGTTGCCACAGCTGGCTGTTGTGGTTTTGCTGTTGATGTCTCCTTTTGAGGTCCGTCGAGATGCAGTAGTGTATGGTGACGCTTGCCACACCTTTGACATGATTTTTGTGATGAACATGAACTCACTGGGTGATCTTTGCCAAGACAATTAAAGCAAAGATGGTGGCTCTTTACCAAAGAGCAGCGCTCAAGTACGGGTTTGGTGTGGAGTTCATTACATTGGAAATGGAAATGTTTTTTATTGCAAATCTTGCAGGTATAGTTTGGCTCAGAGTTGACATGATGAACTCGCACTGGTTTCTCTCTCTTCACGGTTGTGTTGGCACTGGTACTAGCACCTGTTGCTAGCAAGCCACGGATGTGGCTGGAAAGGAATTTGCACATTTCATCGAAAGTTGGTAAATTAGATCCGGACTGGCGTATAGCCCACTCTCTCTTTGTTGATGGATCTAATTTACTGAGAACAATCACACAAAGTAAGTCATCCCACTTGTCTGTAGGACAGCTGAGAACTTTTAATGAACGAACAGACTCACTCACACAATCAATTAACGCTTGGAGTTCCTGCGCATTTTCACTTTTTAATTGTTTGTAGTCTAAAAATCTGGAAATAAGCGAGTGCACGATTTCTCGCTTATTATCATATCTATCGTTTAGCAGGGTCCAAGCTTCATTGTAGTTGAGATCAGTGATGGTCATCGAACGCACTAGGTTTGCTGGCTCTCCTTGAAGGGCTGATTTGAGGTATTGTAGTTTTTGGGCATTTCCAAGATGAGGATTTTTATCCACTGTTGCGATGAATAAATCCTTGAAAGAGAACCATGTGGAATAGCTGCCGTTGAACGTTGGTAACTCGATTGCAGGTAACCTTATATTGATGCTTCCTGCTGCTGCTGCTGATCCGGAAGTGGTACTTGTGCCTGCAGCTGCTGGATTGGGAATGGTTAGCAAAAGATGTCCAATCCGGTTTTGAGCTTCCTGGTATGTTTTCTCGATTGGTTCGAAAGCTGCTTCTTGTGTTTTCAAAGCAGCGTCATCCGCAGCTGCTCCAAGGAGGATTTCATGATAACGCTCACATTTGGTCATTATCGCAGCAACTCTGGTCTTAATAGTGATAAGGCCATGATAGTCAAGAGGCTTAGCAGGATGGGCGTTAAGTTGATTTAAAAAACCATTAAGTTGGTTGTGGCAGCTCTTTCTCAATTGCACTTCAGAAGCCATTGTCACATAAACAGATAATTTGTATTTACTTTCACTAACGCACTGAACAAATCTTCACTTTAAAATCAAACTATAATTGGTAAAATCCGTCAATTAAATTAGATTCGATGCTCGAAGGACCATGAAAGCGCGTGGCATTTGTTAGTGCTGAATTTGGCGTTGGTGTTTTATTTAAAAATGCTGAAGTGAGTGAGCTTGGTTTAGGTGAGATGAGAAAAGTAAAAAAAGGTACACGGCGACTGCAAGTATGAATGCTGCGGTTGGTTGCTTAAAACTCAATGATGCTGTGCGGTGGTGGCTGTGCTGTATGAAACTCGAAATAAGGGCAAAGTGAAACACAATCCAGAATTTTTAGGGAATTCAAAACTACTGGAAACTTTGTCTTTAATCGCTAGTCAAACGGAGAGAATGCACCGCCAAGAACACTATTTTTACCGGACAGACCCCAATCATCTTCTGAGCCTCCTTTTATACCACAAATTTCATACATACATTATTCGTCTAGCAGGCAGATTTATAGGTATACATGAATCATAAAATACATACAAACCGAATTTATAGTAAAACTCAACTCAAGCGATGTTCAGACCATAAAAAAATTCCCTTTTTAGCATATTTCACATTCGATATTATATTAAAATGAGCATTGTTTAAAAAACACAAATTGACAAGAAAAAATCCATTAAAATAATTTACATTTTTTAGCTCACTTAGTCAAATCGAATACCTCATTATTCTTGATTCGTCAAAAGCATTACTACAATGTCATGCAAACTTCCCAGTACGAAACACTCTCTCTCTCTCTCTCGTCCTCATGTGTATTCAGCACACACAAGTAGGCTTTATGCATAACAAGTTGTTTTTCTACCTGCTACTAATATTTCTCGCCACCACCGCCACTACACTCATCATCATCATCTCCATTGGAATAAACAACAAGACAAACAACAACAGGAAAAACAACAACTCATCTTCCATCCGAAAATTTCGGGAAAAAGGAAACACACACAACTTTGTAGCAACTTCATCTCTCGAGTTGTAAAACCTCTCGTCGATATATAAACTCGCCTCGACGAGTCGTCCTCAGCATGATCATCATGCTCTAGCGGCGGCGGTGGTGGTGGTGGTTGGTGATCATTTGTTATTATGTCTGTCCGTCCATGTATGTCTAAACACATTTATTATTAGGTGGAGCGTGTAGAACACGGGGCAAAACACTTTTCTCTTCTTTCTGATCATCATCAGCATCATCTTCATCGCAATTATTATTATCAGCATCATCTGCTCATATAGAGAAAATGCGGGCCGGAGAGAGTTTATCGAAAGCAGGGGAAGTGAGCGGAATTCCATTTATTATGTTTATTATTAAGGAGAAAAGGGGTATCATTTTTTATACTTGTTTTTGCTCTGCTCTGCTGCTTCATCAAGCAGCAAGATGAGAGAGAGTTTGGTGATGGAATTCAATACACAACTTTGTTCTCACCATCATCACCGCAGAGTTTATCAATGGGCTGTGAAGCAGATGATACTGAAAATGATGAAAAGCGCCTCTGGATTGTTATAAATGGGTGGAGGGAGAGATAGTATGCCAAAAGCGGAAGTAAATAAACACTTATTTTTCACTGTCAACTTGAAATAAAGCTGAAAAGCTGCTGTTGCTGCTGCTCCTCCTGTAATTTTTTTTGTAAAGTCTTTTCCTTTGGAAAATTTAAATTTCCTTTCTTAAAACGTGTTGACAATAAGTTTTCTCTTCAAGTCAAAAAAAAAGTGTAACCGAAAAAAAATAACGAACAAAAGTACTAAGTAGTTTATTGATTGGTGAATAAACCATCAGACAGGAGCACGCGTTAGTATAGCAGACATACATATATAGAACCATAAAAAAACCAAGAAAAAAAACTTCCATCCATATCCGGTGAAAGCGTAATAAATTAGGCCGGTTTTTTTTGTATTGCGCTAAAGCAGAAGATGAAATGAAGCACTACTTCAATCTGTCAAGGAACACGACTCTCTACGTTGAATAAACGATAAACTTTTTTTTTGTCGGCTCCCATCTACCAAACTTTAAACTTTCCAGTTTCCTTCCTTTCTCTCTACAAAAAAAAACTTGTCCAAACTATTCTCCTCTCTTCTCTTCTTTTCCAATAATAACTTGCGCATTACTTTTTTTCCACATTCTATTCCTCTGCTCTGCTATATAAACTCTCATCATGAAGGATGATAAAGCTGACGATGAACATCATTATCATGATGACTATCCTCATCCATTTTTTACACGATTACTTTTCCCACTCTGTAGATATTCCTCCAATTCTAGCATCAAACATTGAAATATTAGAAAAATGTGTGCGGTAGTGGAATGAGGAAGAGAATGGAGCTATAAGCTGAGGAAAGAATGTAACATGTAACCCAATTATGCTCCATTCTTTCTTTTTATCTCCAATAACCGTCTCACAGTACCACCACTGGGCATGATGATGAATATAAGATGACGATTTTATTGATAACCACGTATTTTTCCCATTTCTCCAGTTATTGTCCCATTTTTGCTTGTTTACACAGTTTATTTCCAGGATACCCTCCACAATACTTGAGTGTATGTATTTTGTATAGCTGTATGGGTTTATACGTATGTAATATTTGCTCACAGCTTCCTTACCCGGACGACGTCCCCTGAGCAGATAACAATGGCATTTACTCACTCACATCACACGCTGCTGTTTGGTGTGATTTTGTTGGCCAACAACAAGCCAAGATAGCCACATATCGTGTCTTTTATTGTGTCATCTTGTGAAACTATAATACAAATACCAGAAACCTGCCTTGCCATCACATCACAACCACCACCACCACAACCATCATCGTCATCATCATCATCATCTCCGCAGCAAAAAGTAAACCAAAAAGACGAAGAAAAGCCACATGCATGTCATCATGATGATGCTGTCTCGTCGTGCCACCCTACCACCACCACCACCACACCACTACCACAATATTGGCAAATAACACTAACGACCAAAGTGGCGTAGTAATAGATGTAATGGTATCATCGTCATTCTCATCACACGAGAATCATTATGCTTGATGTTGTGATCATCCTAAAAGAAAGCTGCATGACAGAAGAAAGAAAAGCTGTAAAGGAAAAAGTACTTAGCACGATGCTGTCTCTGCCCATCTCTTCCTTTCTCCTTTCTCTTTTCTCTCTCTGTCTACTTGCCTTGTACTTATTTTTACTTGTCGATCCATTTCTGCAAATCCATCGTGTTTTTGAAGGCGAGAAGGAAAATAGAGAGAAAAGGCTTGCTTGCTTGCTCTCTTCCTCTTCTTCTCAACTTTTACTTTTTCTCGAAACGTCCTTTTCCCTTCTGAAGGAGTAGTAGCAGTGGTTGCCCATATTATGCATTATACATACACTTAATCTATATTATCGTGGTGGCAGCGGTAGTCTTATTGTTAGGAAGCCAAAAACTGTATTTACAATTTCACTAGAGAATAAGTAGAAAGCCTTATTTTTCTCAAACAACAACAACAACAGCAGCGCTCTCATATTATCTACTCATCTTGCATCTCTTCCTACTTTCTTGTTCCTTTTGGTGGCGATCTGTTTAGCGTGTACAGCAGTTATAGGAGAGCAAACGAGTTGAGTGGTAAAGAAAGTGGAGAGAGAGGACATATCCTCTACTTTTAACCGTTATCTGTATAATATATAGTCATACTTGCTTGCTCACTTTTCCAGTGTGCCGATATACACATCATCAGACACAACACACATTTTATTATTATTATTTTTGCAAATACATTGAATACTACTCAACTTTCTTCTTGACTACATAAGTAGTCTAGTACACACTTAGCGTAAGTAGTCCACTTACTTTTACCATCATCATCATCGCCATCATCTTGAGCAGGATCTCATCCGCCAAAACCACGCCAGAAGCTAACCAAAAAGAGAAAGAGAGAGAGGAACATTATTACGCCACCACATACACACGACATGCATTCACTGTGTACACAAGAGTATGTGCTCTTGTTAGTTAAAACCACATGAGCACATCATCGCCCTCATCAACAGCAGTAGTAGCCGAGATAGAGAGGGGGAGGGAGAGAGAAAGCTGAAGAAAAAGGATATCAGTAAAAGTGAGTGAGTGAACAGAACATGGTCGTAATTTTAAACATTCCGTTTTTCTCTCTTACAAAACCAGTTGTAGACTCACAAGGAGATGTTTCGAACAGTTGCGTTCGTAGGTCCAAGTAATTTGATGAAGAGATGTATATAAGCTTATTTGGAATCCCGAATAAATAACGCACATCAAAATTTTGAAAGTTGCTGGTATAATCACCTAACCGTATTGGCTATATGCAGTTGACAGTTAACTTACCAACTTGCCTATAGTCCCATCCCAGTGGTGTCGCTAGAATTCTGAAGATTATTATATGACTTGCCATATAACTTGTTTATGGAATCGTTGTTGTTAAATGACACCATTATTTCGTAGTCTCTCTCCTGCGGCAACCTCTCCAGAGGCACTTTATTCTCCACCAACCCGGAATACTATTATATTTATAGGCGAGCACAAAAACTTTCCTTGTGAGCGTTTTTGGACATGGCGAGTAGTGGTTGTAAATTGTGTAAAGCATGTATGTTGTCTTTTACAATTCATTTCACTGGTTTTGATGTTGAGGCCATAATATGTATGCCATGTGCCATATTATATAACTTGTCTATCTGTCGTTCCTTGTGTGCACATCACTCACTCACTCCACCAAGTCAAATTCACACACAAGCCAGTCAAGTCTCTAAACAACGACATGACTCGACTGTTGTGGGACGCAACTTGCTCTCTTTCCAAGAAAATACATGTACCTAAAAGTATCAACCCAGTCCGCTAAATATAGAGTTGTAGTAGTAGCAAAAACACAAAAAGCATTTCCTTTTAAACTAATTTGTAAAATGTGTGTGTGTTTATCACAAAAAAGTTTACGGCTCAATTTTCACCTTTGCTTTTATGAACAACACGCATAAGGTGGTGTATCCATTTCATTCCATTCTAAACTCTTATTAGCTTGTCAGCAGCTTAAATATAGCTAGGCTCCCTTTCCTCTAAAAAAAATCTCATATATCCCCAAAATTCCTCTCACGAATGCCACTTTTGTGAAGAAAGCCAGACCGGGTTTTTTGCGTTTATACTTGTCTGCTTCCCATTTTCGTGTAAATCAGCATATCCCCGTTATTAACATCCATATCTACGTCTCATATATTCATAAAGTAAGTAGGTGTGTGCTCACATTTTCTACTTAGAGAGCAAACAACATCAGCAATTCCTCCTTCCTTCTTCTTCTCACTTTCACTTTACTGCTTTCCCCGTTCCATCAGCATCACCACCACCACCACCACCAAGCTACTTTATTGCTTTACCCTTTTTTTCTCCCTTCTCCCTGCCACAACCGCTCAGCTCACTCACACACAGTCAGCCAGCCAGCATGGTAGTCTCATCTTCTAGTCCATAAAACCACACACGTTTTTTTCGTGTTTTCTAAGTAAGCTTTGGCTTAGCATATTATTATTTGCTTTGCGTCTATTACACAAGCATATTATATACATGGATAGAGATACAAAAGACAGAGAAGGAAACAGAGATAGAGATACAGAGAGAGTAGCACAGCATCAGACACAAAAACCCATCATCAGCCAAAACTGAGTTGAGCTGACTGATTCTCAGAGCTGAAAGAAGAGGAAGAAAAATACTCCGCTTTGAAGTTTGCGTTTCGGATATATTTCCACAGTGAATGGAATGGATGGATATACATTTGACAGCTCTCTCTCTTCTCTTCGCCTCCAATAATGCTTTTTATTTGTCTGTTTTGCTGGATACAAAACGGATGTAGTATTTTTTTTTACTCAAAGGGGAAAGAGGAGAAGAAAATAAGCAACTTGTACAAGCACCTCATATTGTAGCTAGTTTTCCTTCCTCCGGTTCCCCTCTCTCCGCTCCACCAACAAGCACAGGCAAGAAAAAAAAACTATATATGGACCAACAACAACAAGACACACACACACACGCAGTTACAAATACACAATACATGCTTTCTTCTTCCTTTTATTTTATTTTTTTTGGAGAAAGAAGAAAAAAAAGAGCCAATATTCTCGTTTCCCTCTCCCATTTTGCGTGTGTCTGTTTCCCACACAAATAACAACTGTAATAAGGTATTACGTGTACAATGTAATAATACATGTTGTTCTTGTTAGCAGTAAGTAGAGAGAAAGGAGCTCATGAGACACACAAGAACGGAACAGAGAGAGACGGGGACATACACACACTCTCTCTCTCTCTCCACCAGTTTTGAAGGAATGCTATACAGATATAGGTATATATACACATACACACCATTTCTTCAATGTAAAATGTGCATGGAGTAATAAATACAGAAGAAACGACTCCGCTACTCAAGTATTATTTTTTTCATCCTATTTTCCTACCAGCATATACCATCATCAGCTTTACATTACACACACGGAGAACTGTAAAGACATAGTCGACGAAGCAGCGGAGAAGAAGAGAGAAAAAAGAATGCAATGGAATGTTGTAGATAGATAGAGAGAGAGAGAGAGAGAACAAAAAAGAAGAAGAAAGAAAATGTAAAAGCAAAAACTCTCTCTATATAAATGTATATAATAATATGTTTGTAGTAATGGAAAAATGGCTGTTGTATTGTATGTATGCGTTGATAGTGGTGCCTTGTTCGTATATCCCGAGAAAAAAAATACTCAACTCAGAGTCAGTCTCATCCTCTTTTTTTCTTCTTCTTCAATTCCTTTATTCTTTCATGAAAAAACAGAGCGAGAAAGAGAGAGAGAGAGAAAATAACGCGATAGATTTACTGCTGCTTTTCCATCCACTACTGCTACACGACTGTCTTTATAAGATGTGTCTATATAACCTAATAATATAATATCTGTGTAGAGTATTAATGCATCAGGATCATGTCCCAAGTCCCCAGTCTAATGCAATGTTTATATACATGTGAATGAGAAGAGTGGCGGTGGTGTTTGCCTGTGTACTACTCACTCCCACATGCCTACGTGGTGGTTTCAAATAATGTATTTATGTATCTCTCTATCACTATCATCATCATCGTCAACATTATTCTTTTAAGTAAAGAGAGAAGAGAGAGAGAAGGTGCTCCTTACTCTAATGTACATACAGACATTCATAATACGAGCTTATACAACTCTTGTAATAATGTGTAATGGTAGCCAAAAAAGTATAGAGGCATGCTTTTTGGAAAGAGTACACGTTGCGCGTAATACAAGGAATGAAAGTGAAACTGAGAGGGAAAGAGAAAGAGAGAAACAAGGAAGGAAGAAGCAAAAGAGCATAAGAGAAATTTGCACATGTATATTTGTATATTTTGTTAGAAAGAGTGAAAGTAACGCAAGGAGAATCAGATTTCTCTCTCTCTCGGTGTGTCGTCATTTGGCTGGCTATAAGGGAATAAAAAAAGGCTGGAGAAAGAGAGAGAGGAGAAAAAACGGTACCACATTGGAATACAGAAACACGTACAAGTGGAAAGGGAGAGAGAGAGAGGACATACGAGGACACGAAAATGAGAATATTTGTCCTACTAGTTGTATGTATGAATACATCTTCAAGGCAAAAACGACAGAGAGAGAGAAAGAAAAAAGTAGAAGAAAAAATACTCTGGTTTTTTTTCTGGGCCTGGGCTGGTTAGTGATGCTGGAGTTGGAAACACACACAAAAAAAAGATTTTTTTTTCAGTGTGGCACTGTTTTTGTTGTAAGTAGCGGGCAGGGAGATGGATAGAGGGAGAGAGAGAGAGAAAAAGGAAGAGAAAAAAGTAGAGGAAGAAGAAGAGAGACGGAATCTGGGAGAGAGGAAGGAAAGGCAAGGTTAGATGGTGACTTTCTCCAGCAGTGGCAGAAAAAAAAGAAAGAACGGCAGCAGCAGCAGCAGCAGCATGTAAGTTGAACAATTTTGTAGGTCTGTTGTGCCTTGTGCTGAACAAAAAAAAATGATGCGAGAGAGAGAGAGAGTCCCTTCTGTTTTTTTTCTGCTGCTGTTGGAAGTTTGCAAACGGACGAGAATGGGGGATATAATGTGCAAAGTGAAAACGCTTTGTAGGAAAGTCAAATGGCAAGTAAGGAGAAGAAGGACAAGGAGCAAAGCAGCAGAAACAAGAGAAAAGCAGAGAGCCAAGTAGCGTAATAAATGTGTATAAAAATGTACCTACATAAAATATCTTATACCGTAAAGCCTTTATTTCGTCGCCCGGTACCGCTCTGGTGAAAATACAGACAAAAAAAAATTGGTAAAAGTAACCCGTCGCTAGACACAGGAAGCAATAATTTCAAATTTGTTAAAAAAGAGAAATGCCACGGTAATTGCAATGGTTATTCATTAGAAATTTTACGTAATTTCTAATCGTAACTAGTTTTCCCCATTGAGCTTCGACAGAGCGGCAGGCAGGAGCAGAGAGAAATTCATTCCTCCAGTTGTCCTGGTAGTCCCAAAGAGCAGAGGAGAGAAAGGACTATAAAAAGGTATGATGCTTTCTCTAGCTTTCCCTTTCTCTCTATCTGCCTGCTGCTGGTTCCTTCATTGCTGCTGCTTTCTCTATTTTAGACCGTGCGTTACACAAACATACTCACTCTGCTTGCTGACGTTAGTTAGTTGTTACCCGTACTCCACGTTCTTCCACAAAACAGCACACACACACACACACAAAACTATACACTTGAGCACACCAGCAGCATCAGCATCATGGTCGCGGAGAAAGTCACTTTCTCTCTTGGTTTCGCATATGGGTACTCCTTTTAACTTGCTCCGCTAGAATGAGTCCTTGCTTTTGGGAGCCACCATTACAAGGGAACAAGCAGCAGCAGCAGAGGAAAAAAAATACTACTCATGTTGTTGCTGGTTATGTGCTGCTTGCTGCTGCTGCTCCCGTTGATGATGATGATGCTCATGGTGAAATGAGAAGCAGGGGCAGAACAGGATCTGGAATCAGAAGAGTGAAAGCAAGGAGGCAGTGAACAGCCCATCTTTTTTTTACTCTCCCGAACATCGTCGTCCTCAACATCATATATATTTTACACAGAGTGACGAGAGTCCTGCAAAAATTATTATGCACACAAGCAGCAGCAGTAGCATCAAGGAGAGAGGTACATAGAAAAACTCAGGGAAAAAAGGAGCTCATCATCAGCATTACATTTTTCATTGCTATTCTTAGCTTTCCAGTGTGGCTAGGACCAACAAAAACTATATTGTAGAGAAGAACCACAAGGCCAACTTGCATTTTTTACTCTACTTACTTTTCTACATGCTACTAATGGAGCAAAAAGGCAACATCTGAACAAATTTTTTTATTTTGCTGCTGCTGTTGTTGAAGCCGTGTAGTTTCTACTCTCTTCCGTTATATATTTTTTTTCTCATTCTTCCGCCAAAAAAGGTCTGTGAGTGTGTGTAATATTTTTTAATCATATTTTTGTAAACAGCGAGCGACCAGTCCTGATTTATGAGAATCAAGGTGACTAAAAAAGTTGTGCACAAGTGAAAACTCATCTACTCAAACACACACACACAAAATAAGTGTTTAAAACGGAGAAAAGGCTAAAAAGGTATTCAAATGCGAAAGCTGACTTTCATCATCATCTCTCCCCGTCGTCCGCAACTAATTGCCTAAAAATAGAGTAAATTAATCATGCAAATGAAAAGAGGCTAACGAGAGAAAAGAGCTTTTCCATATTTAGCCGCCATAGCACACAAACACACACACACGTAGAGAGAAAGTATCAAAACTCACTCAGTCAGTTTTTTTTTGGATGGATATATATACATTTCGGACCATTTTGCGGGTCTATACGTGAAAGCGTGTGCCGTGTATTTTAAGTAGCTCATGCATTCCTCATCTTCATCATCCTCCTCGTCATTCTCATCCTCCTTAACATCCTCCTCGTAGCAAAAGAGAAGGAAATATGGTTGAGCTGTTCTTCATCTTGTTCCACTAAAAAAAATTTCCCCCCTTTTCTCCTCATCCCTCTCTCTCTCTCCTCCGCTCCTACTTGTTATTCTAAAGTGAGCGTACATGAAAAATTGTTTACACTCCTGCCGTGTGTGTGTGTGTACACAGAAAGTAAACAGAGCCGATAGAAAACGGTGCTTCTCAATCTGACGAGTGTTGGTTTGTATAAACGACAGAGCGTTTAAAAGGTACTCTGCTCTTTTTCTCCAGACTTGTTATATTATCATTTATATGCCCTCTTGAAATTTACTGAAAACTGTCAATAATAAAGAACCAGACAGAGAACCACCGCCACCATTCTCATCATCTTCGATACACGCACACACACACACTTAACAAGTTTAAGAAGATGGAAAGATAAACAGTGAGAGAGAGAGAGAGAGAGAGAGAAAGGCTCTCAAGAAAAAGTAGATGCGGCCGCGGTTATTTTCTCTTCTCCGGAATAGTACATGGCCGTCTTTTTATAAGAGAGTGTGGTGATGGTGGGTTCTCCATATATGGCCTGCTTTTCTATCCCTGCCGCAACATCATCAATCATTATTAGATAGGCTCTTTATATACCAATACGGGCAAAAAAAGGTACCGCTACTGCCGTGCCGTGTACATACTCAAGTACATCACATCATACCGCTTTCTCTTTCTCGTACAAGAACATTTTCCCCATCATAAAAATTAGCGCATTTATTTTCCCCATATTTTTCATTTGATTTTTCGTACGGTTTTTGTGTAGGCGTGCGCGTGTGCTATAAAAAAATTATTGCCCGAATTGGTAAAAAATATATCTAGCTCATTATGATTGCACACATTATATATACCTATGTATTTTATAATAGAAGAAGACGAAGAAGAGAGGAGGAAGAAGAAAAAGGGGAAAAGACCAAGATGGCATAATAATGTAATAATAGCATTAGATATGCACTTGCTCTTCTTCTCCCTTTTCCTATTCTCTTTTCTTCATCTTCTCCATGCATCATGTGTTTATTCCCATTCAGACCGTTCCAGTGAAAAATCGGCAGAAAAGCCCTTGAGGTTGTTGTTGTGAATGTGAGCTGAGCTGTATGAAAAAAAGGAAGACGAAGAAGAAGAAGAAAAAAAGGAATAAAGGAGAGCTCAATCAATCATCATCGTCTTCAATGCGTGCATGCGGCAACCATTATACATTTACCATTATCTTCTTGGAAATAAGGGAACAGTAAAAAGAGAGTAAACGGTTTCTTCAGTTTTTTAAAAAAAGATTTAGATATTATTCTGCAAGTCTATCTGCTCTGTGTACGGTGGAACATTGCAAGTGTCTATAAATATATGGATAAAGTGAATGTGATCCTGCCTTCTTATAAACCAAGCAAGTAGACAGACGCACGATAAGTCACGAGCATGAGAGGAGTCAGCTGTACTTGTTTACACTCGCCATTTTTATTTTTTTGAAAATTAAAATTTTGACAGTTTAGCTGCTGGTAAAAAATTGATTCTCACTGCAAATTGTGCTAGTTAATTTATCGAAATAGTTAGCAGTAAAAATTCAACCACAAACACTTGGGTATGGACCGAAAACCCATGTGGAACAACACCATCGGTTCCAGCCTGTATCAATATAGCACGGATACCTGGCTGGACACAGCCAAGGGTAATTTTTAATATTTTTTTCCCTTGCTGTAAAATTAAACGTTTACATCCGAACCGATGACTGCTCGCGGACTAAAAAATATTTGCAGTGTTTCACTGGAAAATGGAGCCCAGAGGGGAAATCACTTGCTGCGTTTGCTTCCAAGTTTTTAATGATGGAAGGAGGAAACTGTATTGCACAACATGTGACGCAATAGCTCATCGTACCTGTCTTCCCAAGATGACCAACACATTGTTTGCGACTTTCAAAACAACTTGGAGTTGTGATGTGTGTCGATCTGCAGTTTCAATGCAACTTGGTGAGGATTCTTCAGTTAGTGATCAAGATCCTGGGAGCAACAGTACGAGAAATTTTGCCTTTCTGGACAGTGACTATTTTCAAGCAACACAATTGGAGACACCGGAGAATGCAGTTATTCAAGAAAACTACGTTCAAAGGTTACCAAAGGGATTAAAAATTGCACATGTTAATATTAATGGTATAAAAAGTAAATTCCATGAACTTAAAGAATTTTTAAGTAATGAGCTCAATGTTCTTTGTTTAGGAGTAACAGAAAGCAAATTAAGTCAGGTTCGAGACAAGACAACGGAGTTCGAAATCTCGAACTATTCACTATTCAGATATGACCGCAAAGTCAAAGATGGAGGTGGTACTTTAATTTACGTGCATAGATCTTGTGAAGTTACAGAATTTGAGCTTCCTTTCTTGAGTCCGGAATTAGTTGAGTGCAACGCTATATGTATAAATAAATTAGGGTTTAGTTCAATTATAGTTTGCACTGTTTATGTACCTCCTTACAAGGTTAATGAGACTTTTTTTAATTTTTATAGACAAGTCTGCGATTTTCTCAATAAGCAGAACAAAAAAATAGTTTTAATGGGCGATTTTAATGTTAATTTGTTAGAGCCCAATGTAGGCACAAGAAATATTTATGATATAGTCAAAGAGTTTAATTTCTCTCAGATGGTAGCATGTCCGACTAGAGTAGGCATCGTTAAATTGGGTGAGGTAATTAAAACAACAGTTAGCCTATTAGATCATATGTATGTAAATGATGTCAGTAATCTTACCTGTACAGTTTTAGATTTTTGTGGTTCAGATCATTTGTTAACGTGCCTAGTTTACAAAAAAGTCAAAGTTGCTTGTAAGCCACAAGTGTTTAGCTGTAGAAATTTTAAAGCTATAAATGCAGATGAATTTAAAAGGAGCATGGCAGAAGTTGACTGGACATTTCTAGGAAATGAAAACATTCATGAAATGAAAATTCCTTTTTTTGAGAAACAGGTGATTTCGGTTGTAGATAGTCATGCTCCATTAAAAACAAAGCTTGTGAATGGCAGGCGTCCAGAATGGATGACCTGTGAATTACTAGAAAAGATTTCCCAACGAAACAAATTACATGAGGAGTGGCGCAAAGGTGATATCACCAAAGCTGAACCGTTTAAAAAGTTGCGTAATCAAATCAATCAGGAAAGTAGAATTGAGAAAAAGAATTTTTTTACCGAAAAGTTTAGCAAGCTCAGAGATTCGACCCGAATATGGGACTTATTTAATACGCTCACTAACTTTCGTAGCAAGAATAGTTTGCCTGTTTCAAAGTTAGTAACAGTTACTGGTGAAGTAGTTCAGGACAAGGAGAGAATAGCAGGGCTTTTCGCAAGTGAGTACATACTCCCCTTTTCGTCAAGTAATGTAACAGAGTTGAACGAAATAGTGCTTAAGTATGAAAGCGAGTATGTTTATGAAAGTGAATTTGAGGAGCAAAGATCAAATAGCATCATTGATTCAGAGGTTACCAGTGCAATATCACAGATTAAGAAATGTAGACCGGATGATAATTCAATACCGAAAGTAATATTTAAAATGTTTGCCGATTCGTTTGTAGTTCCACTTACTATGATTTTTATGAGTATACTCAACACATGTGTTGTTCCATCGTGTATGAAAATGGTTGATTGTTATCCACTGTATAAAGGAAAAGGCAAATATACTCAGGCATCGTCCTATAGGGCGATATTTAATATTACATGTGTTACGAAGATATTTGAAAGGTTCTTATACAATAGGTTACTGGCACATTGTTGGAAACTAATGAATAATGCACAACACGGTTTTAGGACAGGTAGATCGTGCGAAACAGCAATCTCAATTTTTACTCAACATGTGCATGATTATGTAGATAAGCGAAATGGTAAATGTCTAGCAGTGTTTATAGACTTCAGGAAGGCATTCGATTCTGTCAATCGAAAAGTGCTAATCCTGAAACTAATGCAAAAGTTCAAAGTTCCGCCATATCTCATCAAGTTGCTAGTGAGTTACTTTACAGACAGAAAGTTCCGCGTTATAAATGGTGATCATATTTCAAATTACTATAAATTAGACAACGGAACTTTGCCTGGCTCCTGCTTGGGACCTTTGACCTTCACTTTATTTATAAATGACATAGGTGAGGTCATTGACCTTCCTTATTTGTTGTATGCGGATGACTTGGTTATTTTTGTTGATTGTACTGATGTTGAACATGGTTTAGAAAGAATGCAACAATGTTTATATAAGTTAGAAACATGGTGTACTAACAATTTTTTAACTATTAATGTTGATAAAACAAAAAGCATGTGGTTTTACAAAGCGAATGATCACAATTCAAAGAATGCTTGTTTAAATAGCCAACAGATTAAAGTGTATGGTGAGGCTATTGAAAATGTAAATACTTTCAAGTACTTAGGGATGATAATGGATTCTTCGTTAAACTTTAAAGGTCATTTTAATCATATTGAGCATAAAATGAACGCTGCGTTAAGTCGAATGTATTCTCTCCGAAGAATGATGCCAGAAAATGTGCTTAAAATTTTCCTGTCATCGTTTGTCATGTCAATTTTGGATTATGGATTAGTAATCTGGAGTGTCCAAGGTGAAAAGGAACTTCATAAATTACAAAGTAAGATAGGTAGGTTTTTACTCACATATTTTTTCAATGCATTCGGGAAGAGAAAGACATTCAAATCTTGGAGAAAGAACGTTGATGTTAGCTGTTACTATGTTAGATTAGGTTTATTAACAATTATAGAAAGAAGGAAACTAATGTTATGCAAATTTGTTTACAAATTCCGTAAAAAAGATTTGTTTAAAAATTGGTTTTTGCTTTCTGTTAATGCTACTGTTGATAGGCCGAAGTTAAATGTGTGTTCATGTTCATCCACTACATTTAAAAATTCAGTAAAATGGAATTGCATTAATGAATGGAACAATTTGTTAAATGACAGGAAATTAAGCATTATAGAGAATGATCCATCGTTTTGTTTTGATGATTTAGTTATGGAATATTTGTTAGAAATACGATCAGATATATATATATATTACAATTAGTGATATTGATAATATTGTTAAATGACTTGGAATTATATTTTCGGCTCCCATGTTATATTTGATTTACTTTTAAAATGTCGAATACTTATAAAAGAATAATTTTAATCTTTTATGTTCACATGCTTATTGTCTTATGGTTGGAAACCAGCTATGTTGTTACTGAATAAGACATAAATAAAGTCAATATCAATATCAATACGCACACGTAAAAAAATATTATGACGACGACGACAACGACGGTGGTGAAACATAAGTGAACACGAACAAGTATGTATAATAATGTGGAGTGGTGAACAAAGTGGAAATCAGGTACAGAGCAAAGGTCGGAACATGCTCAACTTTCTCAACTGAATTTTTTTGTGAACAATTGTCACAAGAGTGTCGTGTTGTCGTAGTGTGTGCTGTGGTGAAACGGCTGTCGCAAGAGAGAAAGAGAAGAAAAAAGAATTTGTTTTTTAGGACCAATCTCTGTCCTTGACGTTCGTTGTCATACATGCTTTAAATATTATATATGATAATAATAGAGGGGAAATAATAATAATATCTCGTCTGGGACTTGGATTCGCATTGCTCCATCATTCGAGTAGGCATAAAAATAGCGGTAATAGTTTCTGCCATATTGTGACCTATAACTGCCGCTTCGTCTTCATCTTGTTCTTCTGCTGTGCTGATCTTTTCTTACCATCTCTCTCTCTCTTGTGCAAATAAAGCAGTAGTAGAGCAAGATTTTTTTTGCACTCTCTTCTTCATTCTTCACGTTTTCCTTCTTATTTTTTTTTCTCTCCGTGGCGCGGCGACGGCGGCTGCGATACATGTTGGAGTTCGTGAGCTGCGAGTTCAATTGAGCTTGGCTGGTTTATTTTATTTTTTGCTACGGGGGATATTATGATTATGGGAGTTTATGCATGAATACGCGGTTTGGATCTGCTCCTCTGCTGCCGTTGGATGGATGGATCTGCGGATAGATATATAAAATATGAAGGCTGAAGATTAACATCTTTTTTTTCCTCCTTTTTCTCTCCTCCTCACATCATATCCTCTTTCCCCATCTTTACCATACACACAAACTTTTATAGACATCATAATCATAATAGACATACTTTCTTCATATTATTTATCGGCGATATTTACCATGTCGATCAAGTTATTGGTAATATATTTTTCTCCGTATTCGTTCCACACAGCCACTATATAATAAAAAAAAGTGTTCCGTTCGTTCCTCTCCGTCTCCTCTCTTTTATCTACTTACACACAGAGAGAGAAAGAAGAAAATTGTTTGTGTGTGTGAAAGTGTGTAGTAGGTATACATATGTCTCCTGAGCACGGCGAGAAAATATAAAATGAATAAAAACGGCTCACGGCTCATGAGCATCATCATCATCATCATCCCTTGCTTGTCTGCATATTGTGTGCAAGCATGCATGAATGAGTAACTAGAAGAGAAAGGGACATATATCTTATGATTTGTTTCTTTCCTCCGCGCGCGAAAAGAGTGAAAGCGAGACGATAAAAAAAAGTGTAAAAAAGACTAGGGGAAAATATATATAATAATAATATATCTATTTATTATTATTATTATAATAGCATTCAGTGCGGTGTCAGTGTCTGTTGATGTGGAGGGAGAAGAGCTCTGCTGCCTGCACAAAGGAATTTTTATTGATGGTCTTGTATGCCCTATCTCACTCACATGCCCTTTTGGTGTAGTTCCTCCATCCTATACTTTTGGGTACGTACCTACTTACGTCATCCGTCGTGTTGTTGGTGGTGAAAGTGGTGGTGTGAGTGCTGGAAGCAAGGTCGAAGTTTTTTGAGTGCCGTGGTGGCAGCGGTGCTGGTGGTGGAGGAGGTAAAAGAGGAGTCTAATGGTTCTAGCGTTTCATCATCATCATCATTTGCCTATTCCATCTACCTAAATACTTTTACTACTTGTAATACTACTACTACTACTACATACTTGTCTATCTCTCTCCTCCTATCAATATCTCTCTCCATCTTTTCTACATTTTATCAACATCTTCATCAGCATCATCATCATCATCGTCGTCGTCATCATCATTGGTTTTGTTGGTGGTGTTGGATGTTGGGAGACTTAAAAACATTATTGGAGCTATCTGTCTGAAATGCTTGTTGTTGTGAGCCAAGAAGAGAAAGCTGTTGTTATGAGAAGATGAGAGAAAACTGAATTTGAGTGAGTGGATCACCAGCAGCAGCAGCAGAAGCAGCAGATGAACAAAAGGTGTTCTATATAATCTAATGGTGGTGGTGGCGGAGTGACGAGGATGAGATCATGAGGATGCTGCTGATGTTCCTACTTATCCAATCCACTCCTCTTACTGGGTCCTCCTCGTAAATAACAAGTTGGGCTGGAGAGTATTATGCGGGTTTCCATAAATAGAAAGTTTTGTTGAGAGTTGAGAAGCAGGAGAGAAAGCAGAAAGCAGCAGAGAGAAAGAGAGAGAAGAGGAGGAGAGAAGGAAGAAAAAAAAAAGAAATTAATAGAAAGTTTTTGGTGGTGGCGGTGGTGGTAGTGGAGTGGAGAAAGCTTTGAGAGCCTTGAGCCGCACTGACAAAAAAAAAAGAGAAAGAAAATCCATACCACTGCAGCAGCGTTTGTTGTTGTTGTTGTTAACGTTAGAAAGCGAACCAGCAGCGGTATAATAACAAGTTTGAATGTAAAAAAGCAACATACGGAATTATATTAGCGGAGGAATCGAGAGACAGGAAGGAAATATAAAAGGGAGGAAAAAAAAGGAGCGAACGAGGTGGATCATCATCATCATCCTCATTGTAATCATCGTGGTGGTGGAGTAGTGGAATAAAAATGGAAAGAAGTATGAATAGAGCGTATAGAAAGATGTAATATGTTTTTGGATGATTGTATTTGGAGTTTAGCTGGCGGTGCGGTGGTGGTGGTGGTCTCGGAATGATCTCATGCTATCATCATGATATGGTGAAAAAGGAAAGGCATCATCTACCAGCTTGAATGGAGGATTACACGATAAATTATACACGCAAATATTTACCTTCTATTTACTTACCTTAGTCTGTGTGGAGGAGAGGAAGGCAGAGATAGAGAGAAAGAAAATGATCATCCTGATGGGGATGATATTATGATGGTACATGTTCCTCTTGTTGTTGCCTACACACACATACAGTCAGTAAAATGATGAGATAAGCAGGAAAAAAGATATTACGGGAATAAAAAAAATCGAGTGAATAGGAAGCGAAGAAGGAAGACGAAGAAGGTCGTCGGCAAAACTCAAGAGATAGAGAGAGAGAAAGCGAGCGAGAGCGACACAGGAAACACCGGCAAAGTAAAAACTTTGTGATCTGCGGGTGGGTATAATATGTAAGTAGAGAGGAGAGAAAGTGGACTCTTGCAGAAACAAATTTCATTTTCCCATCACCACTCACTGGTTATCTCTCTCTCACTCGCGCATTTCTGACCGACATCACACACCGACCACCTTGTTTCCTTGATTAGATCCATGCAGAGAAATTTCACCTGCATATTATACACCTTTTACTACTTACTACTACTCTAGGTTAGTAGATTGAAACGAACAAGAACAAGGAAAAGGGAAATAAAAAGTTGTTCTTCTCCATTCTACCTTTTGCCAGGTAGTCCAAAAAGGTGTGGAATGTGAACAAGAACAAGTAGAACTGTAAGAGAAGGAAAAAGGGGGACATTTTGCACCGCTACTACTACCACACGAGATTAATATTTTACGATTTGTTCAAATGTAATTTTCCTGAATTGGATTGGATTCTCTACCCTTCCTAATACTTTGTATGAATGCATCAGTACAAAATTACGGAAGACTAAAGAACCGTCGTCGTGTACGTAATAATCTCGCATATAACAGCTTTGTGACTTTCACCTTGACTTGAGCCATACTTCTCATCCTCAACAGCACCAAGAGAGAAAGCAGAAAGGGAAAGCAAAAGGGGACAGGTACATGACGGTACAACTTCCGGTGTGCTTCTCTCTTCTTCCACTCCAGAGAAACCCGTATAAAAAAATCCGTGTATTATGAATGGATCATCATGATGATTCATGAATAAAGAAGAAGGGATGCATGTCGTCGTCGTTGTCGTCTACTTGTTTATGCTGAACAATTGAGCATCTTGTTCATCTTCACTCCAGAGAGAGACCACACACGTTGCTGCTCCCGTTTGTGTGCCCCACATTTTGGCTGGCAGCTTGGCTTACTTCTCTCAAGGAGACCCGAAGAAGAGCAGCAGCATAATAAGCAGAGGGGCAGCAGCAGCAGCACCAAAATCTTTAGCGGCGGCAGGGGCACCATCCACCACACAAGCAGTGAGTCGCGTCAGCTGCTTTTTTTACACGATGCAGCAGCACCACTAACCCAATCTATCACACAACCCATCTTTCTCTCCTATTTTTCAGCCTTTTTTTCTGCTAAACTTTCAAGTTTGTGGAGCGTGGGAGTGAGTTTGTGAGTGAGTGCAATACAGGCACATCACGTGCTTGGTCAAGTGCATGAAAATAATTGCGATTTTTTTTGCGTGCAATTATTGTTATTGTTATTATCTTTTAGGGTGTGTGTGTGTAGTAGACTTAAGTGACTCATGTCATGTGAGTCGACGAATTTTGTAAAGTGACTCATTAACGTGTAGTGAGAAGGTGTGAAAATGGACAGGAGTTGGGAAATAAACAAATAAAATTTAATGAGTTTGATTAAGTCATAAGACTAGCAGAGTGAACATTAAACCCGACATCAGCAGATCACAGAGAAGAGCTGATGAGTATGAGGAATAATTTTTGTTTATCTCTGTGTGCGAGTAATGTGTGAAGTGAACAGAGCACATGACTTGGTTTAATCACATGCTTTTTTTGTCAGAGAGCTGTGTGCTGAGATTGGTAAAGTGTAGTTAAATGTATTTAGGTGATAAATTGTAAGTTGGATTTAATGTGGGAATTGGAAAGATTAATTGATACTGTTTTTGGTGGAGATTGAACGTGTTGAACTGGTTAGTTTTAAAGAGTATAATAGAATGTGTTTGAAAATGAGAGAATCTTTAGTGTTTTTGAGGATTTGAGGCAGTGGAGTAACTGCTAAATGTATCTTGGTCGAGTAATTAATTGTCCAGTCTTGTATTAATCCTCAAGTTTTATCCCGTCGTTAATGGCCCTTTTGTAAAAAGGGGTCATTTCCAACCGTCTCTGCTTATATGTCCACTGTGGTAGCTCTCGGTCATTTTTGTGAGGTCCATGGCCCTCGTCTAGTGTTTTACACGATTCGTAACATTAACGAGCCTCAGTTTGTGAGCCAGTGTCCCGACCTCAAGTTTTGTTCCGGTTGTAAAGCTCCGCTCCTGGAGGGCTACATCTCAACCGTTCAAACTGTCCACAGCACACAACCTGACCCGCCGTCCCCGTCCAGACACCACCCAAGGGATGGTGGAGGGGATCATCGTCACGACGATCAGGAAGGCTCACCTCTTGTCACCAACTCTCACTCGGCTCCGGGTGGATTCTCCAGCTCAAAGGGTTTGAGAGCGTCGTCGTCCTCCCAGCACCTGTCGTCCATCGCCAGTACTAGTGCGTCCGGTGGATTTGTAAGTCGTGGTACGTCCACAAATAACTGTACTGGTATTGACAGTGATACAAGGGAAAGAGGAGGTGGCGGTGGTGGTGCAGTTGCATCATCCGGCGGCGGGGGAGGTGGAGGAGGAGCTTCCGGCTCCAGGTCCACGACAGAACCTTCTGCGGGAACAAAATATTATTGCAGTCACAGCAATTACGACCATTCTCATCTTTCTCACCTGCAAACCTGTATTTCTCGTACACTGTCCTGCGAGCTAAGTCCCAGCAACTCGGTTGCCTTCACTTCATCTGACATTTGGGTTATCGGAACAGCGTTCTCGCTCAAGGACTCGCAAGCGCGTGGGTTTCATCGTCGCTACTGCCTCATTTTCACATTTCTCCCTGAAGTACCTCAATGTTGTAGGGACCCTGACGCATTGGACCAGGACCAGGACGAATGGTCAAGAGCAGGTGGTGGAGGATCAAGTAAACACGCCACGAGTTCCAGTAGGGGTGGCAGTACCAAAGGTCACGTTAGCAAATCTTCAAAAAAGGGAAGCAAAGGTCGCATGCCCCCACATCCCGCTCAACATCATCCTCACCAACATCGGCAAGGCTGTTCGTCTCGAGACGACTACTACTCTGACGGAGACTGCAAGGGATATAGCAGCTATTACGGAGGAGGTTACCCCTCGCTGGTGCCCTACTACGACTACATAACCGAAGAATTTTATAACATTGCCAAGAATCTCCAAAGTGAGTGCGACAAGGTCTACTTTAAGGAACAGTCCATATCCCCACAAAGAGCGATCCGACTAAGCGCTTTCCTGGACGGGTCCGTTCCCGGATCCTCCCTCTCAGCCGGGGCGAGCTCATCCCTTGGAGGGCACGGCAAATCCAAGGTATTCACCCGGAGTCATTCAACCGGGGCGCGAAGTCTTCCCCTACTAACCGCTAATCCGCACGTGTTTCTAGATTTGCACGAAAAGTTTGCCAAGATTCTTCACCATGTTGACTTGTAGTAGCGGAGCGGTCTCCTCCGCGCTTCTTCGTCAACTTCCGTCGATCATGACGTCGTCGTCATCGTCTTCGAAATCTTCATTATTGTTATTCAGCCTGAAGCAATGTGTTCACAAAAAACTAACGACTTTTCAACAGTGTTTCCTGTCAACTGGAACGGTAGTAGCTTCATCATCTTCTCTGACGAGAAAGCAGTGGCGTTGTTACCCGGCACCTCGACGACAGGACTACCACTGTTGCTCGCTCAATCTCAATAATCATCACATCACTTTTCATTATATCAATTCTTCCATTGTTACGTCTACTTCTACTTGTACGATTCATCATCAGCCACGTTCTTGTTTTATTCATCATCAGTCAAGCTCAGCAGCAGCACCAACAACACCACCATTCCCGGCGGCAGTAGAGGAGAACGGCTCAAAATACATCATCACTTCTAATTCTTCAAGGACTAATGATAATAGCCCATTATTAGGAGCAAGAGATGACAGCAGCGCGGAAGACGAGGATCAAGTGGAAGGAGAGGAAAGTGAAGCAGAAAAATTAGCTCGTGAGGAAATGCTACAAGAGCAAGTGTGGAGTAGGGGGCCAGCGCTCATTCCCACTTTCAACGTGGGCGCGTACGCTAATGACTCCGAGAACGTGAAGAAGCTCCTCCAGTTCGGCGTGGATCTCTCGAAATGGGAGCCAAGATATGGAGCAATCCCATTACTGTACAAAAGCAATTTTGAAACGACCATGCAGCCTATAATACAGTAAGCTCACGCTCCATTTTATTATTATGCATCATTCATAATGTGGCGTTGGTGGTGTTATGTGGCGGCGGCAGCGGTGTAATAATGTAAGCGCCGCGTTGTTCGTGTGCACTTGGTTATTCTTATCACTTTTTTATGACAGTACAATTTTCCTCTCTTTGAGGTTAAGTAAAAATAATGTGAATATTTTTTTATTTCATTATTTTTCTCTCAAGATTCCTTATGGATCTGCAAGTGCCGGAGCATGATCTCAGTCGCATTCTCACCCACAACCCTTACATCTTTAACGAGCACGTCAGCAATCTGAAGAAACGGGTCGAGTATTTGAAAGTTAAGAAGTTTGAGGAGGAAGCCATTCTTAACATTATTGCGAGAAATCCTTATTGGCTGTCGTTTAGGTAAGCGATCCTATAATAATAATAATATGCTCTCTCGTCTCGTATCCTAGAGCATGCTGGGGCATGACTGATGATAATATCATTACTTATTTTTTGAAAAATCGTTATAATATTTTTAAGGTATCCTTCTCGAGAGATAAGCCTACTCTACTCCTCCTCGTTAAGAGGAGTTCATACCCAGTCACTTTATAAACCGCTTTCATTATTTCTTCCGCTCTGGGAAGAAACAGTTTGAAGACGAAAAAAATGAATTCCATTATTCCATCCATCTAGCAACCGCCACCACCGCCGCCATCCGTACATATCATCATCAAAGCATTTTCCAATCTTTTAGAGTAAGTCTAAGCCTCTTTTCTCTTCGTCTTGTTCTTCTGGATGGAGGAGCTTTGGCTTGTTGAGCGAATTGAATGGAAACAAGAGTGGTGTGTTCTTTGCGGTGGTGCTGGTACTGGATGGAGGATATGGAGGGGCAAAGTGGTTATAAGTAGTTGTGTATGTGGAGTTGACGAGGACGAAGAGGAGGAGGGGAGGGGAGGAAGAATAATGGCCAAAAAGGTAATATATTCTTCGTCCTCAGCCCTCAATCCTCGTCGTCGTCGTCGAAGTACTTGCTTCTTCTCGTTTTTCTCATCCAGATTTCGTATTACTTACTTTACTCATGAGTCACTAGTCTCTAGCCTTCTCATTTCCAAGTGTGTATCCATTTTGCTTTCAGTGTGCCACGGATCGATCGTCGCCTTGGGTTCTTCCAAACCTATTTTGGTTTGACTGGTGATCAAGTGCGAAAGCTGGCAAGTGTTGGCAGTAGCGGTCCTAAACTAATAACTTACCATTTGGGACGTGTTAAAGATGTCACGTTCACAATCAAAGAGGAAATGGGATTCACTTCCGAGGAAATCGTTAAGCTTCTCCTCACGCGACCTAGACTCTGGCAAACAGGTTCGTTTCTCTCCAGCAATGTACCATAGTGGTTCGATGATGATGATGCTTACTGCTGCTTCTGCTGCTGATGTCGTCAAACGATCTTGTCTTGTCTCTCTTCCTTTCTCTCTCTCTCCTCTTCTTCCTCCGTTGACGAGGCTTGATTATATTGTTTTCATAACCTAAACATGTTGTGTTCTACACAAAGTCAAGCACAAGTCGAGAGACTACACTAATGTTGATGGAGAAGTGCTTTGTTTGGGGGAATGACTTAATGGTGAATGGTAACTGACAATTTTCTCGTTAGGTCCTCCTCTAACCAGAGAGAAAGCAAAGATGCTTACATGAGTGATTTTGCAGATTTATATTATATATTTTTTGTTCTTCGCGTCAATTCCCACTTTAGTCTTGAGATCACTTCATGAAAACGAGGAAGAAGTGGATGGAGAGAGAGAGAGAGAAAAGGAGAAAACTCATTTAGTTGATGATGTCGATGATTATAGCAGAGAAGCAGCAGCGGGAGAAGAGAGAAAAGTTTTTACATTTTGTTGTTGTACGTGTTGTTGTCGAGAGTAGAGTACTGATGATGGCATGTTCTTCTTGTTCTGCTTTCCTTTTGAATTTTATAGTTCCGGCCACGCTCCGACTCCGGTTTGATTATCTCCATAATGAGGAAAAGTTTTCCCATGCTGATTTTGTGCGCTCGCCTATGCTCCTGCTGACGCGAGAGAGAAGGCTCCGAGAGCGGATAGGATTTTTGAAGAAACTTGCTCGAGCTCAATTTGACCCATGCCAGCCCAACTACATCTCTCCTGAAAGATTGTGCACCGGTAATGATGCGGAATGGGCAACCGATGTGGCCCGAGTTTCTGTCGCAGAGTATAATAATTATCTCAAGACTTTGTAAAAAAAATATTATACAAAAATAGTAGGAATCATTATAATAATAATAGGATTATATATATTTATGTATATAATTTACATACATAGTGCTAATCAATAGTTGCTCTGTATTTCTATATAATCGACTGTTTTAATTTATTATTGTTATTATTATTATTATCATGGTAGACGATAGGTACACGTTATTATTATTAACTAAATACCAGTAATAAGTTTCTTGCTGACTGCTTCACACTCGGTTTGAATCAAGAAACCAATGAAAATTTAAAAGTTCCTTGTGAAAGCTATAATAATGTTAACATCATCAATAGGAATACATTTTGTAGTTTTCCATTTCTGTTGATTGACACAAACATTGGGGATGCGATGTTTCTTTTTTTCTTCTTCTTTTGGATGCGATTGCAACAGCAGAGAATATCACAATAACCATCTTAATTCTTTCATTAGTATTTATCGTCTTTGACAGGAATGGGATAGGCCTAAAAACATGCTAGCGGTAGTATCAAAAAAATGAAATCACTATGTAAAATCAGAAACAACGAAACGGTACTAAAATATATACGTAAAGTAGTAAGTCCATTCATTATAACGAAGAAAGTTTCAAGTTATTCACTAAGATTCTTGTACGCACTACTAAAAGATGAGAAAGGGTTAGCGTAAAAGTTTGTCGTTTGTTTTGTTATTAACGTACACCGTTGTGATATCTGTGCACTGTCTGTTGTAAAAAATAAAAATAAAACTAGGGTCGAGATGACTTTGAAAATTAGGTAGGAATATGCGTGTCTGAGAATTTTTTTGTTGTATTGTAATTTGTTGTCTTTACTATATAATCTGGTAGTACTTTGTAATCTGGACTAAAAAATTGAATCGAACCAAAAAAACTGCCCAAAAATGTTAAATGTTGATGCTTGACAAAAATCGAAAAATCGCTACTGATGATGAAATATATACCATTTATTAAATGTGACATGATGTGTCTTCTTCTTGATATAACTGCGAAGAGTAAGTAAATTTAATATCTAGCTGCCTAGTTTAAAATGCAATCCTTTAAAAATGTAGGTATAATATTTACCTAAAAAATATCAGAAGAATATTGAATTGATGATGGTGTAAAGATTTTTTCAACTGTGCATTGATCGTCGTCGTGTCGTGCTGGCAAAAAATATACGTAAAAATTAATCAATATTAATTACCCATGTCTGTAAAATACCTCCTAAAGATTTGTATAAAAACCAGGGAACTTACCAAAATAAACCATTAGAAATAAGACTCCAAAAATGATTGGTATTTCAACAAATTAAAACAACTCTCCTGTACTGCCCACAAAACTAAAAAATATACTTTGTACTATATATACACATAGTAGACCAGTTTTGTCGTTTAGTAGAAAAAAAATGTCTTTGTTACATGCGTACGTACGAACATTTTGAAATCTCCGTTATTTGCAAGCAAGAGTTGCAATAATGATACCGTAATAATAATAATAATAAATTGTTAATTTTTTGTATATGAAACTCATCGTCATACCCCAAAGTAAATTGTTATTAACGATAATTTAACGGCGGCGTATGATGATGAGATTACTAAATTACTGACGATATAGGCTATTATTATGTACAGCTATTAAATATACATATACACACCTAAATATTATTGAAAACTACTGCCAAAATGTAAAAAATGTTTCCCACTGTATGTATGTAAAAAAAGCAAATTTACTTTAATGTACGTAGAGAAGAGTGATATGATGATTATGATTACTACTACCACGATGATTTCTATGATATTACTGTAAAAAATATAATTAACATCACATATATACATACACACACATACACGGAAAGAAAACTAGGAGGAATTATGCTAGACAATATGTAGACAGAGAGTCATGTCGATAAAAATAAAAAAACGCTTTATTCAGTCAGAAGGAAAAAATATGAATATAAATACATGCAATAATTTCAGAAGCTTATCAGCACTAACCTAAAACCTTATCAATTACGCTCCACATGAACATTTGACGCCAACGACGCAATTTGGCTTCATGATTAATTTGGTCTAATGATTAGCTTTTCATTTACTATTACATAAAATAGATTAAATGGCAGATTATGATGAAAATGTGGGTATTAACTTTAACTTTTATGGTAATTACATATTATTTTGTCAGTTTTTTTTGTCTTTGTTGGCGTTCGATGTCGCTGTCCCGTCTTTCCTGCTTTTCGTCCAAAAACGCAGCGTGGAGGAGGATGGCAAATGGCTGGTTTAAAGCGAGGACCGGGCTGGGATTTATGCGTTCTAATGGCACGAACTTGTGAGAGCCGCCTTTAGTACCCTGGCTCGATGGTCTAGTGGTATGATTCCTGCTTCGGGCTGTATTTCACGTAGACGAATTTGCAGGAGGCCCCGGGTTCGAATCCCGGTCGAGCCCTTCAATTTTGCATCTTTTTTTCCCACCAAAAAAAAAATTAGCGGTTCTACTTAATTATTTTTGTTTACCACATTTTTTTTTAGCTATTGGCTTATCAAAAATCTCTGGCGTTTCCAGATTACAAAACAAGTTTTTTCCTGAAGCCCTACTGCGCTGCATGTAACAACATACTTTTTTATGATTTCGCATGGAAAACTGGCATTCTATTTTCAATAACAAAAGGATAAGACAAGTAGTACAATTATGGATTGTTAAGGACAAGGATAACTCGTAAAATTAAAGTGTTTATCATGTTCATTAACTTTGCATTTAACTATTAATCCGCCGTTTGCATTGCGCACAGTAGTAAAAATGCATAATAAAATGGACTTGTTCGAGGCAGCAGCTGATGTTGTGTACTTTGTGTACTCTCTGCTCCACTGCACTGGGGTGACGTAATCACATGCTCTACTTTTTTACTACTACTTGCATTGCAGTTTTAGTTGAGATGATCAAGTTTTGGAATAAGGTGACGTGACTGACGTGTGATTGTGTGATAAGCTGGCCAACAGCTTCACACTTCGTTTTCGGTGATGATGAAAACGTTGCCTTGTTTGTGATATATTTTTTGTGCTGTTGCGGCACAAATTAATAATTGGCTTAATTTTCGGTAAATCACGGTTCTCTGTGGAATGGATTGGAGGAGGTAAGTATAACGACAAGTGTCACAAATTGTCCCCCACATGAATGATGTATATAATACCCTATCTACACCTTAACTAGCTACTAGCTTACAAATTTAAACTTTTAATTTTCTTGGTCTTTTCTTAGACAGCTCTCTGCTGCAACAACACCCATAAACTCTGCCCAAGTGACCTCATCACCGCCTCCACCAGCAGCATTTAGCGATCAAGTCAATTAAGATCATCATTATCATGTCTCGAGATTGGTTACAGGGCAAATCCGCAAAGATGTGGGTTAATGAAATCTGCGTTAAGCAGTTGATAAGGCCTAATTGGGATGTTCGGGATGCTCATCCGGGCCAACAACCTCCAACGTTTATTTGTATGTGTACGATTATGTATAAAGATAAGACCCTTGAAGGTACAGTTCCAATTTTGAATGCACTTTATATGAACGATAGCATTTAACTTGACTAGCATGACAAAAAGTGTTAATTGTAAAATTAAGACTGTATTGGTATTGGTATTTGTAGCTCAGGGTGTTGGTAAGACGAAGAAGGAAGCGGAACAGGAAGCAGCTTTGGAGATGCTGAAAAACAAACTGGAAATGACGCCTGCGAAACTGCTGGCGTTGAATAATGCGGCAAAGAAAAAGTCTGGAAGTAGTAGTTACTCAAGTCTTTCAACCTCAACGGCAGCCCCAGCATCCGGTGGAGGTGACGGGGGTGATGTTTCCGACACCGACGACGTAGAAATCAATGCGGCCGCTGTCAATCCAGTCAGTGACCTTATGGCAATTTGTGATCAACAAGAATTTGCAGAACCTGAATATCAGGTATTATGTCCACATTATGGTATGGGTATGGCTGGGGTCAAAGGCATTGTAGACAACCGATTATTTTCTTTGTTACAGGATATACTTACCGAGGGACCACCTCACAAAAGAATATTTACCGTTCGCTGCTCGTTACCCGACCTAGGTTTAGAGTTCGATGGTCGGAGGCCCACGAAAAAAGTTGCGAAAAGAGTAGCGGCCTTTCGGGTTTTAAGAGAGGTGAAAAAGCGGGGATTCAAATACACTCCTCACGTAGAAGAAGGTGACGGTGTTGAAAAGGAAGCTGTTGTAAAAGGAGACAAGTGTACTGAAATGGGCAAGGAGGTATGCTGAATGCCAGTTTAACATCAGCGTCGTACTTACGCTTATTGCAATATTTATTCGTTCGCATGCGCCCTTTTTTAACTCCTGTCTAGAACTAGAACTGAATGCTGCCAATATCAGTGCTTCTAGTATTAGTATTTCTAGTATTAATTTCTTGTAGCTAATAGATATACCTATTGTCTTTTCAGGATATGGCGCGTTTCCAGAATATGTCATTGGAGGACAAAATAGTTAGTGGACTCGCCGGTCCGGGAAATCTTTTTGCATCGGGCGGTAGGGCGTACTGTGATGATAAGTCTGAAAAGTGTGTCCAATATTGCGTGGATTATGCACACGCGTTTCAGCACCTGCCAAAGTCAAAGACTCTGGATGAAGTTTTGGTAAGTGGAATGCAATATTTTTATATGCTCGCAATATAACAACCAGGAAGGAAAGGAACATTTTAACGTTGAAATGTTTTGTAAATGTTTGATAGAATATGCAGAGTGCGGACTCCTACAACCAGTTTGGAGGTGTAGTTCCTCTGCTGAGACAAATCGCCTCGGAACTCGGAATAAAACTCTGCACCTACCGTGAAAAAATAACTTCCGACACATCTTCACTAGGAATTACGTTTATGCAGCTGAAATTTCCATTTCGATTCAAAGCAAAAGTTCCCAACAAGGCTGTTGTTCATGGCGTTGGACGGACTGAAGCGGAGCAACGGCAAAAGGCTGCGGAGAAAGCTATCGCACTTCTCCGCAATAGTTTCACTGCGTCAGTAGAACGGACCAAAAATTGAGGTTCTTTCTGTCCACGGCCAAAAAAAATTGTTTTGTACTTTTTCTAGAGTGGTTTTTCAGCCTTCATTCCATAATTTGTCTCAAGTGATACAGATTGTGAAATAAACAGAAACAGAGTAACGGAGTCACTCAATTTCTTGCCTGTTTCTTGTAAGTTTACGTTATACCTAGTTGAAAATTGAAATATGTATATTTATAGCGTTGAATTGAATTGAAAAGACCAGAGGCGGCTTTGTATGTATTTATCAAAAGTTACAGTTACACACACTAATGCATGATTATATTATCGTGAAGTTTACCTATGTACGTATTTACCTTTGTGAAAGTCATGTTCCGTAAATTCTTGTTAGTTGTTGATCACAAATTGCCATAAGGAGACTGGTTGGATTGTTGGATTGGATTGCATTGGCTTACAATTCATGTCGTGTCAAACCTTTTCCATTGTTCAGATTTTAGAGTGGAAATAAAAAAGCAATACGTTTGTAATTTGTACTTTTTGCAATTAAATACATTTATTTGGCATCATACTTCATATATCCATATAATTCGCAAAATATCCGCATAGTAAATACACTTGTGCATAAGGGTCCTTACATAATAAGAATTTGCCTTTTGATAAGTTGACGCTGTGCAGCATGCCGATGTAAGTAGATCAAGATTGGAAGACAATTTAGGCACCTAAATGAGTACCTATGCGAAAAAACGAATTCAGATTGGCACGTCAGCGAAAGAAACGTTTTCAACTTGGCTTCCTTCTTGTGCTAAAGCTTATAAAGTAACGTAACCCTATCCCACTATATTGCATATTCGTATTCCCATATGCATCCCAACAAGAAGTGCAAAAATGGCATAGCAGAAACGCAATTGCGAAAAGCCCAATCTTAGTAGTTGTTTTGCTGAGTGCAAGCAGAAAAGGGAAGAAAGTGCAAATTTGCAAAAGATAAATAAGTTCTTATCTTGTTTTTTTTCTATTTTGCAAATATCTGTACGTTAGAGAGGAATTGGCAACCCACATCCTGTGGCAATTTAATTTTCTATTTGCACTAACTACTTTCTTTAAAAATATAATATGTTTCAATGCTTTCTCAGTTAACGCTGTTTTATGAAATATATTTCAAAGTAAAAAAAAGTTCATGAATGACAGATTTTGGAACAGTAAGGTAAGCTCCACAAAGGCCAAGCCAGGTAAGACAATTACTACATATTAGTATGCAATGCAATCAAGCTTGGCAATAAGATAGGTAATCAGTGAAAATTGCGATAAAACGGACTTGAGACAGATAAATTGAGCTTCTTAAGGTTCATTCACCAAAAAAACAAAGTGAACCCATCATTAAGGTCATTGGTGCGACCGAGTGACGACTTGTGCTCACTACTGTGGTGCTGCTGATTGTGCGGACTTGCGGACCACGACTTGACTTGGCAGTTGGTGAAGTGTGAGCTTTTGTTTTTTTCACGCCTCCGATCCGACGACATTTGCATTTCCTTTTGCTCCATGCAAATGCAATTAAACAATGTCCTGTTCTAACACGATTGCAAAAACCCATCACTTTTGGTACCAAAATATCACCCAAAAGTTTCTGCAATTTCGTGTTACTTGCAGTCGCAGAAGTTGAAAGGATAAAGTCGGATAGTCGTTCGTGTATCCTGTGATACTGATAATTAGAGCAATATTTTCATGGTCACATTTTTGGAGTCAATTTTTTTAGCCTTTTCGTTGCCCTTTTACAACTTGCCACCACATTTAGTTAAAGCATTTACTCTAAACGCCCGTTTTGGCTATTTAAAAATCTATTATCAATCCATTCCAAGTAAACATTTTAAAATCACAGCTCCTCAATTTGGACACAATGGCATCCCTTTTCGATAACAAAAACGCTAAGACGATAGTCGTGGAAGTGTGTTCCAAAAAGGGATATAAGGCTAACTGGGACCACGATGAACTCCAAAAGGCCCCTCCTGTGTTTAAAGTTGTGTGCAACGTGGGTTTGCATGGAGGAGAGCATAAAGGTAAATTGGTCGATATATGGAAGACTGACTCTCAAATTGTTCCACTTGACAACTTTTAGCATTTAATTTACCTGGATTAATTTTGGAATGTGGTTTTTAACTCCACAGCCTCCGCTGAAGGGCATGGATCCTCCAAAAAAGAGGCCGAGCAATCCGCAGCAATAAAACTTATCCCGCAGCTCGTGAACGTTACGGAGCTGCTCCAAATGACGGGAGCTTGGAAGCTGTTGGCGTCTGAGGAGAAAAGAGCTACCGAGTCACTGGCCAAGGCTTCAAACCAAGAGGCTGGAGTGGACGACGAGCCTGTGTCCGACATAGATCAGATTACTGGCGAGCCAATTGGTCAACTTATTACAACTTGTGCTCGATTGAAATTGGCCCCACCTCAGTACACTGTAAGTTTTTTTTAAATAA
The DNA here is from genome assembly GCA_004115045.4 of Sinella curviseta. NCBI lineage: Eukaryota > Metazoa > Arthropoda > Collembola > Entomobryomorpha > Entomobryidae > Sinella > Sinella curviseta. The sequence continues at coordinate 73,023,158 of CM023199.3, forward strand.
TTGAATGTTATAAGAAAGATTATTATCCATGAATCATGAAAGTTTCATGTAAACTGAGAAAGTGCCCGTCTTCATTCTTTGCTTCAGGAATCGAGTAAAATGAACAGCCAAAGCAAGCCCGTATTTACAGTGACTTGTTCGGTTGGCTCGCAGAGTACCAAATCGGGAAGGGCGTTCAGGAAGCAAGATGCAAGGCGCTGTGCAGCTTTTCTCGTTCTCCGCGACTTGGAATCTCAAGGGTACAAAGCTGAGGATAAAAAGGCGAAGGATAAGTCCGTCGTGATTGCTGAGAAGACTGTTACTGAAGTGACGTCCTCTCAATCTGGTGAGGTGCCATCAAACCAGTGCAATATTGTGCTGGCCATGGACTCTGACATCCCGGATGACGCCACTCCATCATCATCCTCCTCCGCCCCCTCTGAAACTCCTCCAGCAACTTTGGGAACTCTCAATCCCGCCTCGTCCTCGTCATCAGACACGAAGTGTGAGGACGAGACAGTTGTTCCCCAACATATGGAAGTAAAAAAGATGAAATTAAGGCCGAGATACAAGTCTAAATAATTTGTCTCTCCATCTGTCACAAAGTATTTTTTAATGGGTACTTACTTGAATATTTTATGTAATTACTTTTTGTAGATTGAGGATGATAATAATGGGTTTTCCAAATTGAAACGAAAGTGGGAGGAAGAAGAGGGGGAACTCGGTGTTCTTTCATCTTCTCCTCCCCCGACTGACATTAAACGCAAGTATGAGCTCGTTTGCGGACAAAAGCTCACTTGCGTTAACCAGTCTGAAAGTTGTTTGCGATTTGTTAAAGATTACACCCATGTTTTCCAACATCTTCCTCCAAATCCCGGTTTGGACGAAGCCTTGGTAAATGGTTTCGTATTTTTATTGCAATTTCCCCCGCATTTGAATCATTTGGGTTTTGTCCTTGTCACACCATGTTGTCTAGAACGTCATTTTTTTTTATTTTGTTGAGACGTTAAGTAAGTAGTTTGACGATTCCGTTATGTCATATAAATTGCTTGGATCGCTTGTTTTACTGGAACGGGTTGACATTTGAAAATATGGTTCTAATTATATTTATTTTATGAATTTGCGTTTCAGATGCCAAAAGAATTCCAACTCCACTTACAAAAGTACGGTGGCCCTCTGAAGACACTGCAAAAACACGCATCAGAGCTCGGTGCAAAATTAACCATCTCTCATCTTCAATCAACTTTAAACACAAAATCTAAAAAGAATAGATTAGTTTTCCTTGTTATTAAGCTTCCCGTAGTTATTAAGGGCTTGACCAAAGTTCATAAAAGACACGCAGTGTATGGTGTAGGAGCGGATGCTGCCGAAGCAAAAGAAAATGCGGCACTAAACGCATTGGGATTCCTTCGGTCAATGATTTTTTCTGACGATTAAGTTATTATTAAACTAATAAGTTGTTATCTAGCTTAGATTAGCTTAAATATTGTACAAACATATTAAATATAATCATGATTATGGTTCTAATGTTAAGTAAGCTGTAATCAAATCAGTTAAATTTCAATGGATCACATATTATATTAATTATATAGTGTTTGCGTTTGATTCATGAAAATAAACGAATTATAAATAATAAATTAATTACAAAGTTTCATATTGCCCCATATTGGTGACACCTTCATCTTTTGGTTCATGCAAATAGTTTTTGCTTTTTAAGGAACATAAAATCATAAAATGAGTCATGTATCTAATATCCAAAATCCAACTGATGAATGTAAACAAACCAAAATGCGGTTAATGGATATAATAAATAATAACATGACAAATCGGAGATCATGAGAATTTTGCATAATTGCGCATAATTTGTTATTATTTATTTTGAACAAAAAGCATCCATCATGTCATGCAGTAGTCTAAGGGAAAGTTTAGATTGGAACTTTGGAACTAATCTCGCTACATTAATTTTTCCATGCACTTTTGCTAGTGACATGACGTCTCTCTTTGCAGAAGAGATGCATGCTTCAACTTCGTGCTATGATCATATTCATAAGAAATGTTTATTAAAGCAGAGATATCGCATCAGCAAAAGCTCCAATAAATGTTATCCCGTCAACCGTTCTCGTTCAAGGCCAAAAGCATTGACTACGACTCGTCCCATGTTCCCATCTTGAGCGTCTTTTGTACGTGGTCAGAGGGAGATCACGTTGCCCAACTCCACATACGGTATGCCCTACGCATGAAACAGAATAAAAAGAGCCGGAGCCTATCAGGTAATGTTAACGTAAAAAACTATTTTGTACACTTCTTGTCCATGCATATTTGTCTGAAATATTATTATGAGAAACCTCCTTGCTCACATTTTCCATTCTTCCATAGATTCTCGCTACTACTGGCTTTCTGCTCCCTACTTCTCCTCCTTTCCTCTCAAGACATTTTTCCACAAACACGTTTTTTCTGTTAATTCCACACTTTATCTGAATAGAATTTCCGATTTTTCCAACTTTCACAGTTTAAAACTTGGAGCATATCAAAGAAAGTCTTAACTATCATGGCACTCAATAAGTTGGCAATTGACTCTGTGGACTTGGCAGGAAAATCCGTTCTGATCCGGTACGTTGTTTTTTTTCAATTTATGTAACAACTGAATTAAGACTTATGTCGAGTAAGATAGTGAATAATATTATGAATTAATTGTTTTTGCATGTAGAGTTGACTTTAACGTTCCAATCAAAGATGGGAAAATTACCAATAACCAACGTATCGCCGCAGCTCTGGACACCATCAATCATGCCCTAAAATCAGCCAAGAAGGTCATTTTGATGTCCCATTTGGGCAGACCTGACGGCACTCCCAACGCAAAGTACACCTTGAAACCGGTTGCCGACGAGTTGAAAACTCTGCTGAACCGTGAAATCTTGTTCTTGGATGACTGTGTTGGAGAAAAGGTTGAAAAGGCGGTCGCAGACGCCCCCGAAGGGAGTGTAATCCTCCTGGAAAATCTTCGCTTCCACCTCGCCGAGGAAGGCAAGGGCGTTGATGCGTCAGGAAACAAGGTGAAAGCAGACCCGGCTGCTGTTAAAGCATTCAGGGAAAGTCTCCGGAAGTTGGGGGATGTGTACATCAACGACGCGTTCGGAACTGCTCACCGAGCTCACGCCTCCATGCTCGGAGAAGGATACGAGCAGAGAGCCTCTGGATTTTTGCTGAAAAAGGAGTTGGCGTACTTTGCCAAAGCCCTGGATAATCCAGAGCGACCCTTCTTGGCAATTTTGGGAGGTGCCAAGGTGGCCGACAAGATCCAACTGATTGAAAATCTGCTGGACAAGGTGGATGAAATGATTATTGGAGGAGGAATGGCTTTCACTTTCCTCAAGCAGACGGCAAATATGAACATTGGAAGCTCTCTGTTTGACGAGGAGGGGGCAAAGATCATTGGAAAGATTTTGGAGAAGGCGGAGAAAAACAAGGTCAAAATCCATTTGCCTGTGGATGTCGTCACAGCAGACAAATTCGCTGAGGATGCGCAAGTCGGAAACACAACCGTTTCCAGCGGCATTCCAGACGGATGCATGGGTTTGGACATTGGACCAGAGACGATTAAAAACTACCTCGAGCCTATTCGCAGGGCCAAGGTAATCGTGTGGAATGGTCCAATGGGCGTCTTTGAATTTCCCAACTTTGCCAACGGTACAAAAGGTCTGATGGATGAAATTGTAGCTGTGACCAAAACTGGCACTGTGACAATCATTGGAGGAGGTGACACCGCCACATGTGCAGCCAAATGGAAGACGGAGGATCTCGTAAGTCACGTCAGCACTGGAGGTGGAGCTAGTTTGGAACTTTTGGAAGGTGAGTGCACACATGATAAACTTGACTACATCGTTCCACCTGAAAAATCGCAATTAAAATTTTGATTGTTTTCTTTACATTTTCAGGCAAGGTTCTTCCAGGTGTCGCAGCTCTTTCCGACGCATAAATTGGTATACTTTTCAAATGAGGCAGTGCAAAGCGTTTTAAATTTTGGTAGCAGACTGATCGTCGACTTTAATTGTAATCTGTGGTATAGAGTTTAATAGATGCATGCAGTGATTGCAATGTTTAGACAGAATTCCAGTCACATATTAAAAATCCATTAAGTAAAAAGCTTTAAAATGTATGAAATCAAAAATAATGTCATATAATTATGATGAGTACGAAGAAATAAATAGTTTCATTATTAAAAATTTATTAATTCTTTCTTATTGCTCTTTACTATCAGCAATAAAATTATTTCAGTCATTGTTGGAAAAAAATTAAAATAATCAACAATTTTCATATTTTAAACAAAAAAGGACTGACAACATAAAAATCATAATTCATAGTAGTTTACTTATAATTATTTGATATTGCTAAACAAGAGGTACACAGTGTAGGTATTAAAACTTGCAAAGTTGTAATAATAATATTTCAAGGAAACTTTTGTTATTTTGAATCCATTTTGCGGTAAAACTTAATATAGACAAAGCTATTTAAGTTAAATATATATTATTAATAAATTAGCTCTTTCGGTTTTTTTAACAACTAGTCATTTTAATACTTGAACAAAATAGCATTCGATGGGATCACAGAGCTTAATATTTTCTTTTTTAAATTCTGCAAACTATTTTTTTAAGCACAAAACAGTTTACTGAATATTATATTGCAGGTTACAAATCAACTTTAACTACCTAAATTTAAAAAAAAATCTTTATAAAGATTTTGATCGTGTGTTTGTCATTTTGCTCTTCATTTTGTGTTACATATGAAGCTGTATAAAAATAATGTGCTTTTTTAAAACTTTTACATTTAAACGCTATAGTGTTTACACATGACATGTTTATGATTATAAATTAAAGGTAGAGGTATTTACGCACAACTCTCTAACTATTCATGTTAATATAAATAGAGCCTTGTTGTTTCTGCATAGTGCATATATTATCAAGTTGCATGTTTTGTCAATGTGAGTCCTTCTTCGCCCAAGACAAATTGTTTTAGAAAAAAGAACTAGTCATTATAAAATGGGTACAAATACTCTAAAAAGTGGTACATATATGATCTTACTTGCCGATGTATTATCACAATTGAACGACCCTGATGAAACCAAGTTCATAAGGTCGGCAGACTATTCTAATTTTCCCTACCATTACAATTTGCTATTATGAAAGTACTTACGGATCTATGCATATATGTACCTATGTATGTATATACGTATATTATTAAAATGTACGATGTGTACATTTTGTAAAATGCGACAAAAATATTTCAGTAAACCACAACAACATATCTAACTACGTTTAGCTTAACTAACTAACATCATGTCTTACAAAATATATGACTTGGTTTTTTTGTATAATGAAAGATGTATCCAGCCAGAATTCCACTGGTGAAGAAGAACCCTGCTTGAATTGAAGTATGGTTGTCGTTTATTATTTTATTAAATGTTATTTTTTTATTAAGGGATGTAATCTTGAATCTCCTCCATTTGGAACGTGACAAAGCTGTCAAGTTTGCCATTGTCGTTAGTGACTTTGGCAAGTTGTACGTATCCCTCGACAAACTCTTTGATTTTCTTGATGAGCTCGTTGCCCCCGTCATTGTCTTCTGTGGACAAGCTTAGCGTGCTTGCACTTGTACTGCTGGTTGAACACGCGTCCTCAGCCAAATTAAAGCTTCTCGTCAAGCCGGATCCGTACAGTTCTATGATTTTCATGAAATTGACATACTCCATGTCGTACGACACCTGACCAGGCTTGGCCATGACTTGGCAAAAGTAAAAGGGATTGAAGTGGTTATGTTCCGTGACGTAGGTGCCATTGCAGTGGTAACAGGGTGTGTACTTGATGGGACAAGCGTCTCTCAGTTTGGAATCGCTAAAGCTCAGCTTTATTTCCATAGGAGGACGCTTGATGGGACTGGGTGTGATTTCCGGTTGGGGTTCGCTAGCTGTGGACTCTATCGAAGGTCGCCTTTCTCCTTGCAGTCTTGTCAAGTCAATTTCGCCCAGGGCCAATTTGGCTTCGGACTGATCCACGTCTGCGTCACCCAAGTGAAAGCTGACTCGAGCACAGTCGCCTTCATCTTGGCTGCTTTCTCCACCTCCCAAGTCACTGCCCTCTTCAGACACAATGGACCATTTCCGCCCGCCTTGGTACATGGACGAGGATGATACTGCTTGCAGTCTAACGCTGCTGGTTCCCTCCAACTCGATCCCTGAATCCACGCAGTCCAGCTCATTCGTTGAGGTAGCTAGTGATATGACATCAGTTCCGGTTTCCACAAGACTATCTCGTCGCGAGTCTAACAAACACTTGCACACACAAGTTCTTATAAACATTTTCATAAAGTAGAGGATCGCCTTGACCTCAGTCCACTTTTTCAAATTGAGCACAATGCAACTGTCCATGTTTGTCAGAATCAACTCGAGAAACTTGCAGACTAGTTTAACGTTCACCATGTCGGGAAGTGGTGGCTTCACGAGGTACAAATTGACCACGTGAGGGTTCGTGAGGAAATCCTTGAGGTCGTAGTTGAGGGTGGTGCTGATGTTTTTGAGGCCCGTGGCAAAGTGATTGCTGTTGTGGTAAAAGTTTTGCGTGATGTTGGAGAGTGGATTGAGCATGAGCTTTTCAATGAGAGGTGACAAGTATGGAAATGGTATCCTGACGGCTGGGCTATCAGCACCATCACTGGAATTGTTATCCTGAGAAAGAATCCACACCAAAGCGAGGTTAGTCTTGTAACTGTCTATGCGGCCTGGAAGTGACCTGGTCTGCGGAAACGCTGATTGGCTTCCACTTTGCGAAGATGGGCGTTGATTGAATAAAGGCAATGAGAAAGTCTTGGCCGCTGCACCTGGGCCTGAGGCGGCGCTGGAGGAGGAGATGGCGCCTCCACCCGATTCGTAGCCTGAGGAGGAGTGTTCAGAAGAAGAGGATGAGTAATCTACTGTCGTGGCTGCATCAAACAAAAACCAATTTGTTGGAGAAATCAAGCCAATTTTGTAAAGGAATAATAAACGCTCAAGGTTGTTATTATATTGGGAATAAACTTACCACGATTTGGATTTGTACTATTGTTGCGGTTGGAGTTATAAGATCCCAACTCAAATATTTTGGACCATATATATAACGTCTTGTTGGGCATATCCTGCCCTTCCAGCTTCCACTTGCAGAACCGTTTGTGTCCAAAGTTTGGAGGTAGGTCCGCCGCACTGGAGGTCGAGGCGAGGGGTACACAGCCGAACACATATTCCCCCAATTCTTTTAACAACTTAGGATCAGTCGGTTTCATATAAACGTAGTCAGAGCTGACATGGTCACTGTCAAAGAGAATCTTGCGGCCACGACGATCACAGTCCCTGTATACTATCAGTCTACTGGAAACTTGGGAGGATCTGTAACAAAAAATAGATAACCAACACGTTTACACATGAATCGAGAAAGAATGAGACGAAAGGATGAAACGATAACTTTCACTCATTTTCACTCACCCCTTGGAAGACGTCGTTGGAGAGGAAGAGGGGTGACCACTGTCACCAAACGCAGCCAGCGTCTCAGAATCCAAATGATGAATAGGAAGCCCATAATGACAACGACTAGTTTTACAACAGTGGTCCACACCAGGGGCCACGTCAGACGTGGGTTCAATGTTGGCTGCCTCGACGATCAAGTTTTTGAATCGGGTGAATAGCTTGGAAAAGGCATTTGGAGATTTGCTACCACTAGCACCACCACCTGCATCGCCGGGGATACTCGAGGAATCCCCAGCTCTGGCGGATGGTGATGATGGCACTGACGAAGCATGTTGCTGTCGATGAGCCGGAGAATTATTGGGTGTTTGACTACGTCTTGTTGGGGTCAAGCCATATCCAGGGAATTCCATATTTTAACTCCTCGCAAAAATTGACTACTAATGAATCTTCTTCATTTAAACTTATTGGTTGTAGTAGTAGTAGTGGTGGCGGTAGTCCAGGAACATTGGGCGTCTCTGGGGACAAATTAGAGGGGGATCCAAGGAGAAAAGAAGGATGCAACGACGAGGAAAGTGGGATATTTCCTGATGAACACATTCACAACAAATTTCCTGATAATACTGAAACTGTCTATTTTCCTTGCTTTCTTTTTTAAGCTGCTCTTTCAGCTCGGGCGCTGCTGGTGGTGCTCGCTGATAGTCAACGTGTGCTTCAAAGGACCTTATCATTCCTCAAGTATATGGAATTTTATCAACTTTTAATTGCATCGTCGGACACACATATATATAATTTGTACGTATACTGTCCAGAGTAGTAATCAGTGTCGCGGGGCAAGCTGGTTCAAAGGTAAAAAAATAAATCATTCAGCCAGCCAGGTAGGTTGTTGTAATAGGTTGTCGTCCAGCAAACTTCAAAATTAGGAATTTCCTTTACAAGTTGGTGAGAGAAACAACGCGTTTTTTTGCTGGTTATATGACTATTTGCCACACGAGCTGAGGCAGGTGATCTCATCCCTTTTTTTCAGTATTTCATTCGCCTATATATGAAAATCATGTGGTGTTAGTAATAAACGCAGCGTAGTAGACTACAGAGATGATGATGAGGAGAGATAATGAGGGAGCTAGTAAAAAGTAGGTAGGTATACGCTGCTGAATAGATAAATGTTGGTGCTACTGTGCAAGTGCAAACTCTACATGATGATGATGATGACGTTGTTTTCCTTGTTGTTGTTGATGATGATGATATTGACGAGGAGTCTTGTGACTCGGCTTGTTCATCAGGAGGAGGAGGATGAGAGGAGATGATGAGATAACTATCATGAATGAACGCTGCAGAATGAATGGACTATTGACTCTGTAGTCTCCTCTCATATATCATAAAAAATAATGTTCCACACAAGACCTTTTTCTCAGGTATGGGGAATTCGTGAATGAAAATTTGAAAACTGAGGAGAGCGACAGGAGGGGAGGATGGATGGAGGGTGAGCCAAGAAAAAAACAACGGTAAACGGTAACAACACACAATGACGTCACTAGAACATGAACTATGAACACTCACGCACAAAAAAACTAAAGTTAATATATTTTGCCTGTCATAGGCCAAAAATATTTTTGCGCTGCAAAATTCTTCGTGTATGTATTTGTGTGCATGGAATTCTGCTTTTAACAGTTTGGGTTTGGTATGTAGTTTTTTACCACCGAGAAGTTTCTACTAATTTTTTTTCTCTCCATCTTTTTTTATCATCATTCATCGATTAGCAGAGGGGGATCATTTTACAGATCATCATGACATGAAAAATACTTTGTGGCGAGGTGGATCATGATGATGTTGATGATGATGGGCAACCTGTTTACAAGAATCTTCCACCATATTTACTCGGCGTCATCCAGATCACATGATGGGAGCTCTTTTTCCTTTTTTCATATGACTTTTTTTTCTGCCCGAGCCGAGAGTCTCTCTGGACAAGTTAAAGTGGACACATGATCCAGCTGCTCGTGTAGACAGAACAGAAACGCTGCTGCTGGCGTGGCTGGACTCACGCGCTTCTCCGCAACTGCTACTGGAACTCTGGCTATCTTATAAATGTATGTGTATATATGTGCAGCGCACACGCTGCAGACTACGACTACCTTTTTGAGGAAATTATTTTTTTATGATAGCTTCCTCACAGGACAATTGTTTTATCCAATCGAAAATTATTGGAAACAATGGAAAATCAAGTGCCCAACAAAATGATTACACACGCTTTTCACAAATTATTGTTCTCCTGTCCAATGAATTGGAAACACACACATAAAAGGAGAGAGACCTAGAGAATGAAAAGCATAGCATATTTGTTGAGTTTTATTTGTGCATTTCTATTGTACACAGTTATTATGGCAGTGGTAGTGGTAAATAAACCGTGCATGCTGCTAAGATGCATGACACAACCATATAATATATATTTCTGTATATGCAAACACACATGTAATCATCTTACTACTTACTACACACATATTAATATCATGTCTTTTGTGGATTTTGGAAGCGTTTGATACTACATACAATGCATATTACGTTACAAGAGAGAGCATGAGGCAATGTACTCCACCTCTGATGCTTCTTTCTGGTGGTGGTGGTGGTGGCATCGTCATGTGAATCAAGCTTGTTGACCGTGTCTCGTGACTTGAGTCAAAAAAGTGTTTCCTTTCCGACATCCTTGATTTTGGTGCTCATGGGTTGTAAGTATGCCTCTGCTGCGTTAGCTGTTACAATATAAAATGTGTGTGGGTCTCTGGATGTTATAGCTCTTCTGCATTGTAGAGCGAAATGCATTGCTGCTCACAGTTCAAAGCTTATAGTTTGATATTATTAATGGTAAATTGTATGTAAGCGAGCCGATGATGGTATTATGACTCGGAATCAGTATTTTTTTGTGTGGAAAAACTCACATGACTCAAACGAAAGTTTGCATTGACTCATAATCACAAATTTTTCGCTGGTACTATGAATGAGCCACTTTGCAATAAAATACAATTTCGTGTGTAGTGGAGAGCTCTCGTATCGTTTTCTCATGAAACTTATTTGCTGGTGTAATATTTTTTATAGCTTGGATCATGATGGGAACTAAAAAAGAGCTAACTAGAGAGGAGCTTGTCTCTATAATCGAGAGTCATCAAGTGTGTATATAGCGATAGCAGTTAGCTAAGCTAGCCATGTATGCGAGATGGTCATGAATCACAAACGAAACGGTTCCATAATAGCTTCCAAGAGCTCTAGACGCTGCTGCTGTTGTTGTGCGAGGAGTAAAAAAAGGGTTATATGCATAGATGGATGGGGGAAATGGAAAAAGCGATTCTCTTCTTTTTTAGAGAGAGATGCGGTTTTTGTTGTTTCTTTTTGGAGCATTGAACTTGACTGGGAATCTGTATCTGAATCAAGTTGGGATATATCCCACCATCCCCTTTATACACGGTAACGTGGCCGAGCGGTCTAAGGCGCTGGTTTTAGGCACCAGTCTCTTCGGAGGCGTGAGTTCGAATCTCACCGTTGCCAATATATTTTTGCAGAATGCATGACAACGCCAACAAGTTGGCGTCCGGAAACACGTTTCCAAGCTAGCGAGAACTCTATAGTTTATTGTATTAGTACGGAAACACAATAACATGATGAGTGAGAGAAAGGTTTACAAGTAGGGAAAATATATAATAATCACATTGATTGATAATCTCTCGTCAAACTAAATAACATAAATATATATATAGCGAGTTTTAAAAAAATATTCAGAGATGGATTGACAGAAACAAAAAAATAATAATAAGTTAAAGTAACAAGAAGTTAATAAAATTATTTTTATACCACTTTTGGTCTTATCGAGAAAAATATGTTATCTGTGATGATGATAACGTGTTGTCATTACAGGATACAAAGTTTAAATATTGTAGCTTAAGCATCTACTTATTTATAATCGTTGCAATTTTTTTTTAAATAAATGTACATAATGATCGAATACACAAACAGAAATAAATATTTTCATAACCTGTTACCAGTTTAAACTATAAACTATATAATTCCGTACAACTCGAGGAGAGAAAGTACTGCGTTGGAAATGAACAGAGTGTAAGCACAAATGTTTTTTAAAAACCGTTAAATTTAGGTCTAGAAAAATGAATAAATTAGTTATTTCCCCAGATATAGGAGTATTTTGTTGTATTAAAATAAGATATAAAAACCATTTTTATGATGAATGACCTATTTTACACAAATTTTCTTAGTTTGCCCCATATTTTTTTTACAATTACAAGTAGTGCGACGATGCATAATGTCCGATGATATTTTTTTATAGTACAAAACGTAAAAATGTACAAAAAACTGACTACGTACAAAGTATTCGACAAATTTTTTTAAACATATTAAAAAAATAAAAATGTTCATTATAATATATTATAGTACACGAGAAAGCAAAAAATATTAAATGACTCAGACTGCTTCTTTTTTAACAAACTCAACGAGGATAAATAAGTGCGAGTGAAACATGAACAGAGAGACAAAGAGAGAGGGAGAGGATGCGAGAAATTCCAAGGAGAAAGGGAAGGCAGCTCTTTCATTAGCTCTTCTACCTTAATTTTCATAAATATTTTGGAAACATTTTAACTGTAATGGTTTTATACACGGTTACAGGGAAAAGACAAGTAGTGAAATATGTTAATAATATAATAATATGTAGTTTATAATCATTTGTATTTTTAAAACACTTTCTTTTATCATAAATACCTATGCAGCTATTATTAATATTTTAATCATTTTTTTCTAAATACTATATAAACCAACATTCTTTGAAACCATAATTTCATTCTCCCATCATCAATATAGCAGGGCCACATTAGCAATTTTTTTGAAAGCTCATATAAAATTATCAACTTTTTTTAGCTTTGTTGGAGAATCTCATTGGACATTCCCCCGATATCCCCTTTGTTGTCCATTTCGCTGTCAGAAGATGATGCACTGCTTATTGATGAGTGCATCATCTCTGCACGCTCTGGTCTTACCGGTGGCGGTGATTTGAAGGGGTCACCAATCACAGTTATGGTTTTCCCGTCGCCATCTTCTTCGCCGCCTTCAAGGCCCCTTCTTGAAGCTGTTTGATACAGAGTAGCGGTCTGCTGAGTGTGATGATGATTTGCTCCAAAAACCGCCGACCCACCATGCCCTGTGCTACGATGATGATCGCCCTTGATAAAGCAAAGTCTAATTTCCAAATCCCGTTGTCCGTTAAAGGTGCCAATTTGAGTTTCCACATTTACAACGGTGGCAGCCGACGAGGATGACGTGTGAATGCCATTGAATTTTGCACCTCCTGGTCCAAGATTAAATAACCCTGATGCCCCTTCGTTATTACCACTACTACTACTAACATTATTACCACTGTTTAAACCACTACTAAAACTATTGTGAAAATGGTCGTTTGGAGGACCGACTTCGTTCAGGTCTGGCTGCTGTCCACCAATAATATTGTTATTCGAATCCCTCAGTAGGACACCTCCACCCAACCCATCCCCATTTATACCAATAAAATTATTATTACCATCCACTAAACCAAAGTTATTATTACGCCCGTTTGCAAAAAACTGGTCCACCATCATGGTCAAGGTCGTTGATGTGGCGGAAGTAACAGCCGATGGAGATCCACTCCCTGAATTGGTCCACAGGGCAGTAGCATTGGCTGAGTTGTTGAGGTCCAATAAATCTGCAGGAGTCATCCCGACCCCAGAGCCATTTCCACCCCCATCACTGGATGGCTTCCAGTGTTCGTCTAGAAAGTAAAAGTGGTCCAGGTCTTTGTTGCCATCAGTTGAGTTGGGCGAGGAGGAGGAAGACGTTGACAAATTGCTCGACGTGGATGGAGACGGCGAACCTTGTGGGCCGGGCGATGAATTGTTGCTAGATGACGACTCCCCATTCAAGGTTGGCGACGACGACAGCTTCAACGGAGATATGTCCAGCTTCGCTTGTGTTAAGGGGCTACCTGTTGGGGACTGGAGGTTGTTCAGGTGCTCGTTGCTGCTCGAGCTGCTGCTTGTCCCGCTGCTGCAACTCCCTCCGATGATGCTCTGATTATGGTAATGGCTCGTATTACCAATTCCCCCACTTCTGCTACTCATGTGGTGACTGTGATGATTACTATGATGATTATTTCTGTGCTGGTGACTCTTAAACGCTCGTTTATTGTTGCCCAGTCCCCCTCCCCCAGAACCCGCCGACGCAGAAGAGGAGGAATGGTAACCAGTGCTCCTAATCAAAGGAGACCCCGTGTACAATCTGGTTGTCTGGTTGGAGCCACCCCCACCATACTGATGGTGGCCATTTTGATGATGATGGTGATGAGGTGGCCCATGATGATTATTCAAGTGGATCACTCCTCCTGGATGTTGAATGTGAGGTGGTCCCGTTGGACATGGTAGATGAAAGTGGCCTGGATGATGGGGTGGCAGCGGCGGCGGCGGATGTTGCTGATGATGGTGGTGATGGGGATGATGAGGTGGGTGCGGTGGAAAGTGATGTTGATGATAAAACGCACCAGACGTTGTGCTACTATTTGCCGAGGTGGTGTTGTTACTGTTAGTGGAATTGGAGGTGGTGGTGGAGTTGTTGTTGCTGTTGTTGTTGGGGTTAGCACTACTAGCACTCTGATGGTGACGAATTAGTTTGACTCCAGTGTAGTATGAAACCCGCTGATGACTGTTCAGCTCCGCTGTCATTATCATACCCCGAAGACGGAAACATCCACGATGTTTTCAGGAGACCACGCGGAATGGTCACCGTTCCACCCTCAAAAATATAAAACAACATGACACGGAAAAATTAAGCACATGCAATGTCAAAACACATTGTACCTTACACGACAATATAATAATCAACTACAAGAAAAAATGTATGTACAAATATATTGAAATCAAAACCCATGACCTACTTTCCAAACGTCAACAAAGCAAAAACGCGCTGCGTTTACGCAATTTTTTGTATGCAGTTCAAGCTGTTGTGCACTCTGACGTGCATTCCTGTTGTACTCTGCGTCAGGATAATTGCTTGACGTGTATTCATACTTTTGCCATTTGCTGGCGCATTTTCTGACTATTATGAATTATTCAATAAAGTTAATTAGTATTGATTGATTGCTTCTACTGCACTATTATGGTGCTAAATACTACAACATTTAATGAGCTGATTTTTACATGGCATACATTTGCTTCCGCCATTAATCCAACAAGACCATATTATTATTATCTGCTCTGCTTAAACTGTGCGTTTATATCGGCAAAAAATTAACACTCTCTGACGCGCATATTTTATTACCTACTCTGATTATCTACACAGACTATTTTTTTATTGTAGTGATTATTATAATCAAAAATGATGAATAATATGACGGTCTATGTGACAGCGTACCTTCTAGAAACAAGAGAAATCCACAAAACGATACCGATTATCGTCTCCAGCTTTACGATATTCGTTCCTTCGCCGAGGAAGGAAGGAATAAAAAAAATGCTCTACGTTGTTGCTTTCCCGTTCCGTTTCGCGTTGCCCCACTGCGGCTTTCCAACTCGCAAGAATTTCCTTTTTGTTAATTTTCTCGCACAAAACAACACTTATTCTTGAGGAGTTTTCTTTTCAAAGCTTTTGACATCGTATTATCTTTTACAATATTTGTTCACACATTCACACATTTATTTCGTTTGATTTGGCTTTTTAATGAATGAAATTCCGGATTGATGAAAAGGATATCGAGCACACGACACTTTTTTATTTCTTCCTGTCACACAGCTTCACTCACAAATACCAGTTTTTTAAGGCTGCTTGAGCCGTCGTCCAAAATAACTATACAACAAGCAGCTTTGTTGACTTCTCCTCATGATGAAATTGCTCTCCTCCGTTCCCTTTCCAATAAGTCATATCACCACCATCATCACTCCACACACAGCAGTAGTCCACACGAATCCCTCCTTCCTATTGTACCGCTCATTACTCCAACTCCAAATTTTAAAACAAACTACAAAATCAAAATCCAAACTTCATATTTCCCCTAGAAAATAAACCAACACAAAATCTTATTTCTGTATAGGCCATAAAACGAAATGACATTAAAAATGTCCATTATTGATTGCCACTTACTAGCGCTTACTCTGCTGTCGGCTTAAAATAATAGGCAGAGCAACTAGTGGTTTTGTAGTATAAAGCAGGGCAAGCAAACAGGACCACATCCACCATCACACTACCACTTTAGTCATGTCACCACCATCCCATTCCGAAAATATCTTTGCAAATGACAGCCGCACTATTTGCTATAATTTTTTTTCTCCTCCTCAACCATACATGATCATCTTCTTCTTCTTCACTGTGTACACACAGATATATGTGACAAAGACGAAAAACAAAAAAAAACAATAATAACAACAACAACACTATCACAACAATGACGAGATGATATGTCGTCGATACTACCAGCTTATTTGACTAGCACACACCAACAATGATGATATTGTTGTTGATGTTAGGAAAGTGTAGTGTGTCGAGTGACGATGATGATGATAATGATGAGACTCGCATCATTCTCATCTCATCCTCCTCATCTGCTTATTATAGAAGTAGTAGTGGTCTCTGGTATCAGCAAAAAAAAAGAGAAAAAGTGATTTTTGATGATTAGTACCAGTCCTATATAAGCTTGCTATAATAATATTATTATAATATGAGCAATTTGCTTTTCTCTCGCCTCTCTCTGAGAGTACACGGCAGAGTGTCGTGTGTGTGTGCATGCACATGTATGTATGTACATACAACAGGAAAGAGAGAGCAGCAATAATCAATGTGACCAAATACCAATACCACCACCACTACTACTGCCAAAACAGCAGTCGCAATAGTAAAAAAAATAGTTAACTAACTAATAATAATACTGCAATGTGATATATTCAGTTTGGCTCTCACTCAAACTTCAACCCCAACCCCCTCCACTAGTAGAGGTACAATGGCAAAAATGTGTGCTATGGTTGACTCTTCTTCTTCTGCTGATGGTCTTTTCCTGATAAGTATACTATCTCTGAGTGTAGTAGTATTTAGTGTGCTCCTATATGGCTAATACTCCCTTTCTTTATTCAGCAGTGAGGAGCAATTAGAATATTAACCAGGCCATCGTCAAACAAACAAAAAGGAAAAAAGAAATAGCACCATAACTTCTTCTTCTTCTTCGCAGCCAAGCCAGCCCACTGTATTCTCTCTCGCCGTTTTAGAAAATCTGTCACACGTTTGACAGGCACAAAAACACTAGCACTCTTTTGCTCCACAACATCATCATGATGATTATCATCATCCCCCACTCATTTCACTATAAAACATAATGTGTCTATATATTGCAGAAACTCATGCTACACACACTCATACTACTACGCACACCTTTGCCAAAAGGGATGAAAACATAAAATGTGTCTGTGTGTGTGTCTGTATGTCAGTAAAGTAAGCAGTACGGAAATGATTAAGTTTAAGTACAGCGCTGATGGTGGTGTGGTAGTATCATCATTATCATCTCGATGAAGCTTAGTTTGGTTAACGCTTTGCTTGTTTTATTCATCATCATCGTCAGACTATCATCATCGCTGCGTGATGCAGTTGCATATTAGATAGATGAAAAAAGAGCGTATCAAACAAAGCGTTCCCTTAAAAAAATTGTGCGAATGGCTATACTACTGACAAGAAGGCATCTTATACACAATGTATGCATGTATGTATGTATGTGCATAAATATTAGAAAAAAGGAGAGCATCATCGTATTAGGTATATATTGCGAGCAACAGAAAGCCTACGTTTTTCTTTATTGAGACTAGGACAATGCTAATCTAGGATCTGCAGCTGATCATCATAATACTGACTGACTAACTGACTGACTGACTAAACAGGTAGTGATGGTGGTGGTGGTGGTAGTAAAAAAGAAAGGTAGCAGCGTAGAGAACAAAGCAAAAAAAAACACATGCCTGTTTTCATCATCATTGCAAAGTAGCATAGTCGCACGGATGTGCCTGTTGTCTACTACTACTACCAGATATATAGGTATGTATCCAATTTGTACTTTTGTGTGCAGTTTTGTGTGCATCCTCTTCTCAATTCCTCATCCTCCTCCTCCTCACTCACTCACTCTTGGGCTTCGACAACAACAATGTGTGAAACTGGTGAATAGGGAAAAGTGTGTTACTTTACTACAACAAACAACTCGAACATGCATACATGGAATTCCTGATACATCCCCACCTTCTCTCTGCACACAGAGTGAGAGAGTATTAAAAAACATACATAAAAATTTTTGTGCAAAAGTGCACACATTTTGCACTGCATTTATGTACCATCACTCCTGCTTGTCTAGTCAGTCACTAGTGAAAAGGAGAACAATACCGACGGATGAAAACGTTGATCATCATCATCATCGAGATGACTATGTCGAGTAAGCAGCTTTTTTCACTGATTTGAAACTCAATTCATTTCAGGTTTGATTTTTGCTTCACTGCATAATCATTCATATTGCACTGCTTTTTTTCTCAACTTGAAGAAGGGAACAACAACAAGATAGATAGAAAAAAAATCGCTTGATCATCGTGATCATCGTTTTCTTCTTCTTTTTCAGAATGACGCTGATACTCAGTCAGAGTGAGAGAAAAGAGAAATAATATATTTTGAAAAGTCAACCTGCTTTTTTTTCTTGTTGTATTGAAACCATGTCCACACCTACACACTGCACCAGTCTATGCACTCTAGAGTTGTAGTGCTCTGTTAGTCTCAGCAGAACTACTTTTTTTACATTTAACATTGCCACCGGCATTGTCATCTCTGAAAAAAAAATCTCCTTTTTTCAGAACGGTATCATCATCAACAACAACAATAACAAAACAAGAGCAACAGATATAGAGGAACTAGATGTGATGATGACGTCGTCGTCGTCGTCGTGGTATATGGCTTGACATGCTATTTCAATGACAGCTTTATTTTTGAACCATTTTACCAAAAAACATACAGTCAGCAAGTATAAAGTTAGAGAAATGGTGATGGTAATAATAAAAGGGGGAGAATAACAATAAGTCTAATAATAATAATAATAAATGAATGTTGTCTTGTTCGCTCTATTGCTAATGCATGCAAAAAGAGAAAAACGTGCAAAACATAATGTATGAATGCATGATCATCTTTTTTTACTTCTCAAAGTTAAACATGCAACCTGCTTTTACCATCTCGGTGTGATATGAAGATGACGAATGAGTGATGATGATGATATATTAGCACATTTGCTTGCATATGCATATAGCTTATTTATATATACTTTTTTTTGCAGAAAAATGTGTATGAGTTTTAAAGTTGTGTGTGGTGGTGGTAGCAGTAGGTAATCTTATCGTTGCTCATCCTGTGTTTACCCTACAAAACGCTTTAAGAAACCTCATCATCAAGAGTAATAGATCACGTTGTTGCTACCACCATTTTGCCTGTCTGTTGTGAGCCGAGCAGTATATAGTGTATAAAAAGGTATCATTATTCTACCGGCAAGTGCAGCAAGCAATGCAATGCACATTTTTTATTCTTGCATGCTATATGGCAAATATGTATATGGTTTTTGCAAAAAAACCAGCCACGCAAAACAACGCATGTTTTTGGTTGAAAAAGTGGCATGCACGCTTTCTGCTTCTTTTTCTTCGTCTCTCTTCTTCTTCCTTTTTTAAAAATAAAAATGAAGAAATTGCAATTTCGGTAACGCCAGCAAATGTGATTATGATTATTCCTTATTGAGCTCACGCTGTACAAGAGCAAACTTTTGAAATCATCGTGTTCGCCTGTATATCAATTCACTGCCATTTGAAATGTGCATTTTATAAGTTTGCATTGCATTGTGCAGTGAGCATGCATTATTGGCTTGCAGAGATGAATTGTAGGTAAAGTCTTGTTGTATTTTCTTGCCTAAATACCCAAAAGACGTCAACCAATATAAAATGTGATGTATCAAGGAAAGAAGATGAAGAAGAAGAAAAAAAAGGTATAATATAGAAATTTGCCCTCCTTCTCCTTCCTTCTTCTTCGACGTCTTCTTGTGCAAAAAAAACCACATATTCATCACATCAAAGAAGAAGAAGAAAAAAAAACTCTTCTCTGACGATGTTAGTACATGTTCCTAAACATCACATCATAAAATGGTAAAAGACAAGTTTTAGTTTTTAGGCTGTTTTTATTGAACCACAAGAAACGATGATCATCCTGGTTTTAAAAATATACAGAGCTGCATTATTAAATACGTATAAAGAGAGAGAGAGAGAGAGACACGCATCACTTGAAAAGGATAGAAAAAATGATGATGATGCTGATAATGTGATATGATAAGATGAACAAAGTCTTATTTACTTCATTTATTAGTCATACGAGACGGTATTGTTTATTGAATGATCATACAGATATATTCATTGTCTGCGTTGTTTGTTTGTGGCAAACAAGCCATATATATTTGATGCTTTCTTCGTCCAAGAGACCGACCTCTACAACTCCACAACGGCTTATTATATTCGCTATCTCTTCTTGGATCGCTGTTTTTGAGATTTTTGGGCAGAATATATTTTAAAAGATGAGAAATGAGGAAGCGTTCGAAAGGCATCATCATAGTTGCATGTACGCAATATAGCTGTAGGATAGCTGCCGTCTTGTGTCAAGCTCTGTCAAATTCAATCTGTTTCTATTTCTTGACTGATTTTTTTCTGTGGCTTACGGCATTAATAACAATAATAATATGTGTAGCAATACGTTTAATGTGGTTTTGGCAAACCCAACAATGATAATGACGACGATGTCTATGATAGGACGCGCGAGAGAGAGCTTTGCTCATAATCATAATAATAGCACGGCTGGTCGTGAAAATAGTAATGTTGTTATTATTGCTATTACTATATTACTTTACTTCTTGGTTGACCCGCTGACACACTAAAACAGAGAGAGAGAAAAGAGACACACAATTTGCACAAGACTCGGAATATGCCAACCATATACATTGCATTGAATTAGCTGCATAAATACAAGCACACACACACACATACACCACTTATATATATCTTTAAGTGCTTACGCATAATTTTGTACGCAATGCCACCATCATCATCATGATCATCAAGATTGTCGTGTACATTGCAATAATGGTAATGCGAAAGCTTTAACTGTTTAGAGTTTAAAATGACAACTGCAGATTGTAGAACAAAGTGCTTGATTATCACTGCATTGCATAGCGCTCGCGTGTATTACACACATCACAACAATAACAACAACAAGAGAAAAAATAACTCGAGTCCCTTTTTGCAGGAAATAAAAATGTGTTTGATGACTTTTGTAGGCGGAATAGTTGATACGTGCACGGTGAGAAAAATGGGCACGAGCACACATTATGCATCTAGGTACTCTCTAGTGCCCATGTACTCACATGTAAATGGTGACATTTTTATCTGATTCTTCTTCCTCTCTCGCTCATCGTTGTTGTTGTTCCATTGTAACCCTTTTTACTCTTCTTATTATTGAGAGTGTGTGAGCGATACACTTTTTTTCTATCTCATTTGTTTCATTACTAACTACTGCAATGCACACACACTTGCATTATGATTGCATTTTTCATGACGACGACTGACGCTGCTGCTCTTCGTTCACACGACATTGCATTGTCATTTTTTCTGTTTATGTCTGTGTGTCAGCAGCCATTTGACCAGTTTCACTTTACATGAGGATATGGTGGGCCAGATGTACAAAAGAGCAGAACAAACAAACGTGTGTGCAGCAAACAAAGCCTAATTAGTTTTCTGTATTCAAGCAAAATAGAAAAGAAAGAAAAGTCTACAGAGAGAGAGGAATTTGAAACTGTATCAGTAGAACACAACCTGGCTTTAAGCTCTCTCTCTCTCTCTCTCTCTCTCTCGAGCCTCTTCCTTCTCTCAAATCGCTCACTATTTACTTTTTATTATTTTTGCGTGTTGTCTTGTCATGTCGTGTGCATAATAATAGTTGGTAAAGTTTTGTAGTAGCCATCGCCATCGTCATCATCATATCGTCCGCTTCTATTTAAAAAAAATTGTCTGTCTATATATTATCCTATTTTGCTCCTATTATTCTAGCACATTTTAATGGCAGTAAGGGCCAAAAGGCAACAAAATGATAATAACAATAATGACGAGGAAAAAAAGTCGTGCTGTCAGTCGTGTCATCTTGAGGAACAAGGAGTTTAAGGAGAGAAGAAGAAGTTGGTCTTTCAAAGTATAAATGGATGGAGGAAAGGTCTCATGGTTATCGTTTATTACTATCGACGAGTCTTTAAAATGAGAACAAGTTGGCAAAGATCTAGAGAGGGATTGCGTTGCGAGTAAAAAAACCGGCACGATAGTAGTAGTACAATTCTACATACATACATAAATACATTATATTATGGGGGGATGTATGGGGAAGAGAGAGATGAAGACGATAAAAGGAAACCAATCAAGAAAACAAGACTTGCCGACTACCACTACTCACTTTTGACTTTAACTTCTTTCTTTCTTGTCGCCCCAAACGCGAACCTATCGTCGTCGTCATCAGTATCATCTTGTTTTTTTTATTTTGTCTCGCAATAATAATATGATGAATAAAGTAGCAATGCCATAAGGGATAGTGAATTTTTTTTTATCATTTTTTTCTCTCCTTTTTCGCATTGCATGATGATTATTATATATTTTTTTTTATTATTGCTATCATCATTACTTATGCTATCATAGAGCAGAGATTATAAATGCATTCATTGGAGTTTGAAAACGCTCACATTATTATTCTTGAACCTGAACCAGAAACACAGTTTACTTTTTATTTCATCCTACCAGCCAGCAACCAAAACTACTACTACGCAAGTGTGTGTGTGTGTGTCTGTCCAACATACAATTTCGCAAAAAAAAATATATTGAGAAAGATGAAATGTATCATCATCATCATCACAGCCAATTGATCTTGTTTTCAATACATACTATATATTTAAATTCTAATAAGCTTTTCCTGTGGTTTATTGGGTACATCCCAGTCTGCTTTTACTATTAAAGCTGTCCAACAAGAAAAACTCTTTTTTTATTCTTCTTCTTCTTCTTCTGCTGCTGATGATGGGTGGACGGGGATGAAGTTTGATGATTATAATGATGTGTCTGTGTACTATTGCTGTTTTGCTCTACGTATCTATTCATCTAATCTGTCTAACGTATGAATTTTTGGGCTCTGAGCCAGAAATTTTTTAAGGGGATCCCTTTTGCTTTGATTTAATTTAGCGATTATTATACGGTTGATGCAGTCTGCTATCTTTATAGCGTGTTATTAAAAGGAAAATGATAAGGGGAAGGAGAAAGGATAAGGGATGGTGATGATGATGATGATGATGCGCTTTGATTTGATGAATCCGAAAAATCTTGCTTTGTACACACACACACCTCTTCTCTATACTTGTTCAACTCTTTTTTTTAATATATTTTTTTTAGTTTCTAATCAAATCTTGTTTTATAAGTTTGCTTGAAAAATTGCATACTGCAGTTTTGCATTTGTGCATTTGATTACCTTTTAATTGGCCCAACTACTTTTCCTCTCTAAAATGCTGCAAAATACATTTTCAACAGATAATAAAAACTGTTTAAAATTTTTTAAGCCGATATAATTCATCTGATAATGTTATCGATCAAAACTGGGCTATTTGCGGCGTACAGTGTTACACGATTTTATTGATGAATTCCAATAAAAATGCATATTATTATTAGGTATTTGCTCTTGTTTTCGTTTTCTTTCAATCATCTTATCATATATCACTTTTATTTTTGTGTGTGCAATTTACATGTAATTTGAAATATCTTTTTTTTATCGTGTCTATGTAATGCAACTGAAGGAACAAATTAGTACATTAATTCGAATGGCAATATAATAAAATGCACTTTCGAAATGTTAATCATCATCATATCACACTCGGCGGTATCATATCATGTCCATATCGTCAAAATGAGCTCTGGGACGCCTCTTCTATTTACAACAGTTGCAAAGTTGTCAGTAGCCTCAATAAATTAATCGTGCACCTATATTTGCATCACACATCTGTACTGCTGCTGCTCATAATAATAAATGATGTGCAATATGCAATGCCAGTAGTAGTGGGAACGCTATTGTATATATTTGTTGCATGTTGCACTGAAATAAATAAAAAGAACAATTGGGGATTATGCAAAAAGGGAACCAGGAAGTAAGTGGCACACGACGGCGACACCAAAAACAACAACAACAACTTGTATATATACGCGTTCTCCCTCAACAAAGTAACGTCATCATCATCATCACCAAAGCTCGAAAAACAGTGCGTGCGTTTATTATACTGTCCTCTCTTCTGTTTTCCACAACACTCGCACTCCCATTCAGCAGTATTCTCAAATTCTCTCATTCGTTTGAAAAAAAGTCACAAATCCCTTAAGATGCTTATAGGAATTGTCCCTTTTTCGTTACTGTTGTTTGTGGTGGTGTGGGGGGCTGATACAGCGTTTCTATGTCCATCATGCGTACACACAGCAGCGCATAATCATGTGTGCAATACCATGAATGGAAGAATAATATGCAATGCCATTTTAGCGACATCAACAACAACCAGTGTTTGAAAGATAATGCAATTCTATCCCACCGTCACGAGCAAACGCAATTCTCTGACAACTGTAAAAAACGGTACGAGACGATACCCCAACAACAACAACAAGAAGCAATGCGCCACAGAGTTTTTTATTTTTACGATGTGCCAATATGCCGCGTATTATTGTTAAAATGCGTTGTGATAATAATAGGCCAATAATAAATGAATGAAACGGTCGATCGCCATCGCCATTTATGATAATCCATTTTTTATCTCCATCGCCATCTTCTCCTCGGCTGTCATCAGTCAATTCTCTCACTGTAGTACCTTCAGTGCAACTCCCAAAATCAAAAATTGACCCGAGAAGTCTTCTTACTCATTGCACAAAAATATATATCCTGTTAATATTTTTAGCACCCAAGTACATAAAGTATACTCAAAAGCTAATAATAATCAATTGTTTCTTGTTGTTGTGCAAGCAAATAAGTCAATATGCAACTTTTCTTTTCTATATTGATTACAACTCTTTTATTGGCAGCGCAGAGAGTGAGGAGGGGAGAAGAAAAACGAGGAACAACTTTTGCTATTCCAATTCCGTCATTCATATTTTCAAAAAAAGATTGCAAAACGCAACACACACTTGAAGAAAAACGAAAGGGAATGTAATCAAAGTAATCATCTTTTGAGCTTAATCTTGATCTTTTTAATGTTATTCTGATATTTAAAATTGAAAAATCTAAAAAATCATCTATCTTGAATAATTACTATCATTATAGCCTGTTCATATGATACACACACACGCTTGGCAAAGCAAATTCTAAAATGAAAATGAAATGTAAACAAACATTTTTTTCCTACACTAGAAAAAAAAGCTCGTAATAAGATGCTGTTGCAGAGAGAATAAGGAGGGCACGAAACAATGAGTAGTATATAAAATTAGTGTAATAGAATTAGCTTCCGATGTGTTCTTTTTTTTTGCAAAACGTTCAACACGGTAAAGGCACACACAATAAGCGCTCGGCTCATCATTTAATGCTGATGTTGTAGCAATAATAAAAGCGTTTTCAAAATAATCATGTTGATGATGGTCTGGTGTAATTAGAGCATCGCATCCATAACAAAGTAGAAATGTAGTTCACCAGCAAAGCAGAGAGTCATCATTCATTCACTTGCTTAAGCATTATACCTAAATAAGTACGCTTTATAGTACGTAGCAAAAATATCCATCCCCCTTGAGTAATAATAATAATAAATAGGATTTTTTAACAAAACTCGCCCATCAACAATAACAACAACAACAATTTACTATTCCGCGTATTGCACCGCGTTTCGTTGTTCGTCTTCTTGTGTGTACTGCTTATACCATGTCATGATATGATTACCTTTATGCTTATTTACTTATTATTGCAATAGTAATACCTGTAATAATATTTTCTTGCATGCATGCATGTATAGGTATTCACTCACTGTGTCATTATTATTATTAATGCACATTTTGCTATAAATAAAAAATAATAAATTATTTTCACATTTTTATGCATTGTTTATCGCTTCCTTTCCCCTGTGCCATGTAAAATCTGCCCAAGCGCAGAGCGCGCTTACCAGTGAATATGCTCAATACGCTCATATTGTTGGGTTTGGTAGTGAACAAAAAAATTTGTAGAATGCACTTCACTTTTTTTCATAAAGTGAACGCGCGTAGCAGGACACAGAATTGTGTGTGTGCGAGCGAGAAGGGAGCAGTCAAACGGGGAAATTCACAATCAGTGATAAAAATCACAATAATGTATGAATATTGTGATGGCAAGAGCAAGTCACTCATTTATAAAGTTATGATTATTATTATAATACCACCACCACTACCTCATCCGCCTATTTTAATATGTTCAGGATGTGCTCAAGCATATTATTGCAGAGAGGTACCTATAATGCAGTTTAGGTATACCTGCGCGAGTGTGACGATGATAAGCTTGTGTTGCTGATGATGATGATGGTACAAAAAAGGGTTTATAATTCGCCATTTAATGCAATGCTAATATTATGCACATAACATTAACCTGGCTGAACAAAACCAACAACATAAGTCTTAGTCAAAATAGATACATAAAGAGAGAGAGAGAGAGGCAGACTTGATATTGTGTCTCATGCTTTTTTGCACACATGAAAAAGTCTTACTTTACTTACTTACTGACTTACTTTTTTTCCTTTTTGTTCAACCACTGCTTCTGCTATTTGCTTGCTCACACCTTTTACAGAGAGCTGCTGCAGACAAATTTGCACAAACTATAAGGATCAGAGAGACTTAGACATAAAACTCGAAAGAAGAAAAAAAATAATAAAAACTCGATTTTTTCTTCTCTCTCTCTCTCAACTTCTCTGCTCGTAAAACACACAAGCAATAAGGGAACATCCCTATAAGCAATCCGCCTTAAAAATGTAGCATTTTACAAGGATTTTTGCTTGTCACTTTGTCATCACGTCGTTTTCACAATGCCCCTTTTCGTATGACATGACACTTTTTCTTCCTCTTCTGTCGAATCCAAGTCCTCTCTGTTTGGTTTGTCGAAGAGAATACCTACAATTGCTAAAGAGAGAGAGAGAGAGAAGATCGTCACATGTCATTAAGCATTTATGTAGCTTTTTCTTCGCTTGAATTACGCCTTTGTTAATGACGCGATCATGATGATGATGAGAATGAGAAAGAGGAATAAATAATAATGGTGTTTAGTTAAAAAGACGTCGTTTCTCTGTCTCTCTGTCACTCTTTTTTTTATTATTTCTTGAGTTGTCGAGTGGTATTATAGTTAGTAGTAGTAGGTAGGCATATCGGCCTGTATTGTTATTATTACGCAGAGAGTAGTGGTGTGGCTTTTTTTTAAATAATGGTATTGTTGTTACCTGCTCTGCTCTCTAAGCGCGTATTTTTATTATTGTTACGCGCAGAGAGAGGAGGAGCGCTTTCATGCTGTAGATGCTCATGATTCTGTCATTTTATAGGAACAACTTCACTTTGTCATTTCCTTTGTTGCTCGCAATATAATGGTATAGTGTATAATGGGCTATATTTAACCTAGTGTATTCATTTCATTCCCTTTTTTACTACCCTCACGAGCGAAAATTGAGGAGAACCATATTATCTACATAATCGCTAATATGTACACACACAAAGGGGAAAATG
Organism: Sinella curviseta; assembly: GCA_004115045.4. Classification (NCBI taxonomy): domain Eukaryota; kingdom Metazoa; phylum Arthropoda; class Collembola; order Entomobryomorpha; family Entomobryidae; genus Sinella; species Sinella curviseta. The sequence goes on from CM023199.3 coordinate 73,050,443, forward strand.
GGAATGATGACAGGCGTGTAAAATGTGTTGTTTTCAGTCTAGCGGATGATGATGGAAGACTAATTGCGTTGTTTTCCGGCTAATCATCACAAAAAAAGGAGCAAATTTTTTCGCTATGTAATATAATTTCACGTGTCAATCATCATGTCACGTAAAAGGTAGAGGAGAGATGAAATACGACGGCAGAAGAGGGATGAGATTATAGCGTGCCTAATAATATATGCGCCTATACACCAATTTTGCATACGAACATTTCACGGTTACCCAGAAACTTTGAAAATTGCTCTTTATTTATTACACAAACTGTAAATTCGGGTAGGCAAGCAAAAAAATAAATAAATAAAAATGTTGTCAAACATCTTGTCATTTTTTTTGTTGGTGAGTAACATGCCTTCCCTACAAACTAGAGGAGTTGTTTTGGATGGCCTGAAAATAATAGTATTATTTTTGACATAAGCGTTCCCGCTTACCTTTGTAGGATACACCTTAGAAATTAAGTGAAAAAAAAAATCCTTGAAAACCCAATAAAAATCGGTAAAAATGACAAAATGTACAAAAAACAAAGTTTTTAGTGGGTACGTTTCGCAGTCTTTTTCCCAGTCGTATCAACAACGAAAACTGAAAGAAAAAGGAATTATTAAGTAGAGTAGCTGTCTCGCTCGTTGGATGATAATAAAGGCTCCACTGTTTTTTTACTGGAAGCACTTATCTTTGGAAAAAAAGAAATAAATAATAATTAAGTATACAAAAAATAACAGGGAACGGAAAAAAAATCACTAGGACTTTAATCAAATTTTTATATGGCGGACTGCAAGACAATGATGATTCGAAGAAATTCGAGGGACTCGATAGGGCCGTGTGGGAGTAGAAGTTCGGGAAGTGGAGGTCATCCTCCGCCCCCTCCACCCCATCACCATCATCACTATCACAGGAACAGTTCCAGGTCCAAGTCCTACCACCACCATCAGCACCATTACCACAACCAGTGTCAATACTACAATGCGGGACCTCCATACTCATTTCCAAATGGGTACGGGTACATGTCACCATCCTCATCACCGCCCCATCCCTCAACGGCGTCAGACCTGCTTCAACAACAACAGCAACAGTTTTTAGGACAGAATGAAAACAATTTTAATAATGGAAATGGTCAGCATACTCCGAGATATCAACAGTTACAGCAAGATCCCCCACCTCGACCGTGGATTCAGTTGGCGCATCATAAGCACAAGAGGACCTGTTTCACAGTTCTCTGTTACAATATCCTATGCTCTCGATATGCCACCCACGCAATGTACAGCTATTGCCCGAGTTGGGCCCTGGATTGGAACTACCGTCGCAAGGCTATACTTCAAGAACTGGTGCACTACGCTGCGGATATTATTTCTCTTCAGGAAATGGAGACGGATCAGTATTACAACTTTTTCCTGCCTCAACTCCAATTGTTGGGGTATTCTGGAATATTTGCTGCCAAGTCGCGAGCCAAGACCATGATTGAGTCCAAGAGAAAGCTGGTTGATGGGTGTGCCATTTTTTATAAGACCAACAAGTTTCGACTGTTGAGCGAGCATTTGATTGAGTTTAGTCAAGTGGCCATTTCGAACGCAGCCCGTTCGGCACAGTGTTCAGAGGAAATGTTAAATCGTGTTCAAACTAAAGGCAGGTAGCATGTCAATAAATATGTACTTTTAAATTTGTGAATCTCTACCCTTCGTGTCAGTTATAGTATGATTATAGAATGATATTAAAATTTGCTTTATAGATAACATTGCAATTGCTGCGCTGTTTGAAACAAAAATGGACTCTGATCAAGCAAAAGGTTTGCGTGGACTAGTGACCCCAAGACCGCGACCACTCTTGGTCTGCACCTGTCACATCCACTGGGATCCCAACTATTGTGATGTCAAGTTGGTACAAACGATGATGCTGATGCAGGAACTGAAAAAGATTTCGGAAAGCATAGAGTTGGAGGAAACCTCCATTTCTGGCACTCCGTCGAGTAGCACACGTCAAAATGGCAAAGGTCACTGTCACAACACCCGGTCTGGTTCTTCATCCTCCTCTGGATCCTCAACCTCATACTCCTTTTCAACTAGCCAACAATCTTGTCCATTGGACAAAGTTAATCTACTTATTTGCGGGGACTTTAACAGTTTGCCCCAAAGCGGCGTTGTTGAATTCATGCAGAGTGGCAACATTAGCAGTACACATCCCGACTTTAAGGGTCTCAGCTACGAAGGTTACATTGAGAGTAGCGGCAAACGTGATGACGAAACTGGTGAAAGTGAGCATGGTCGCCAGAGGAAATGTTCAAAAACTGGGAAAGGTGGTGGTGGAAAAGGTTTCGTGGACTCTTCGACAACAACGGAGGAATTTCAGCACGACTTTAATCTCAAATCTGTGTACTCCCCTTGCACGATGCCATTTACAAACTATACTCTGGACTTTCAAGGTGTTATCGACTACATTTTTCATTCGGTCAAGGGACTTAGACCGTTGGGACTGCTGGGACCTTTGGATCCAACTTGGCTGGTTCAGCACAATGTGGTGGGAGCCCCGCATCCTTGCATTCCCTCAGATCATTTGCCACTTTTAGTCGAACTGGAAATGATTCCGGCCATATAAAATAAATGGATTATATACAATTACTTTTTTTAAATACAAAAAAGTAATAAATTACTCTTCTTCAATTTTATAAAAAAAAATGGTATTTTTTGAGAGAAATTACAATGTCAAAAAATTTATGATCAAAATCATGTGATAAATAAAAAAAACGCTGGTTGGACAGTTTTGAACATTTTTTATGGATTTTTTTTTCGCTACGACACGTTCATTCACTTTTTATTTGTTTTACTACACATTATTATGCGCTTTCACAATTTTTTTTGCGTGAAAGCCACAACTTAAGAACTTCCACAATCACAACTGGTAATTTTTAGTAAATTGCATTAAATATCAATAAATTAAGTAGATTCTCTTGCAAATGTATGAATATTTTGTTTAATAATTATCATTTTAAATAATAATTTCGAATAAAAACGTGCTTTTTTAAAAACGTTTCTCTTAATTGTGCAGTTTTGGCTGTATACTGAAAACTTATATACCAAAATTCACAAATATTTTATTTTTTAGATTGACTTGGACCGGAACAAAAATTGTGTGATGATTTTTTTGTCTTCGTCTTTCAGTTTCACATTGCAAATAATGATCATGCTGGAGCGTTTTATTTCTTTTAAAAACAATACATAAGATAACCTCAAAACGGAATACAGAATATTTCAATGCAGCAGCAGTAATTGAGTACTGTACAAAGACTTTATGATTATTGAAGAACAAGAGTGAATTGAACAACAACAGGAAGTCACGAAAAGATTTTGCAACAGACATGACATTATCATTTTTTTCTGACTATTTTTTTTGTCTCATTCCTTACATTTTTATACAACTTGACGCTTTTATTCCTTATATCGTTATTAAAGTATGCGACATTTGTTTAGAATGCCAACCCTTGATCTGCATAAGTTTTGAAAATCTTTTCAATTGAATGCACATATGCTGCAGAGCGAAGATCCAATCCCAGGTTATATTGCATTGCTACCTTCATGATATTCTGCAAAGAAAAAAAGTAAAATGAGTCATAATTAGTGAGTGGTCTGGTGAGTAATTATCAGGATGCATCATAAAAAAGTGCATGATTAGATAGTATGCATAATATGTAATCTTACCCTCGCACTCCTTTCCATGGTGTAATCCAAACCAGAGTGGACAATATCTTTTTCGCTAGCACCTCCCATTCGCTTGGCGAAAGATTCGCTGGGAGTAATGGGGATCCTTCCACCAACGCGTCCAAACCTCCTCTCCAGTGATTCCTGGACACTCTCCAGAAGGTGGTAGTTGGATTCCCTGTCGTACTTGAATGTGAGTCTGCCGTAGGACACGTGGTTCAAGTTCTTGAGCCACTCAAAGTAACTGACGGTCACACCACCGGCATTAATGTACAGATCTGGAATAACGAGAATGTTTTTGTCCTGGAGGATCTTATCGGCTGCGGGGGTGGTGGGGCCGTTGGCGGCTTCAGCAATGATTTTCGCCTTGATTCTATTCGCATTAGCCTTTGTGATTGCCTTCTCCGTGGCGGCCGGCACCAGGATGTCACACTCTTCGAAAATGAGCCCATCACCCTTGTACTCCTCAGCATCAGGGAAACCAACAATGCTTCCGTTGTTCCTAATTTTGTAATCTTCCAGAGCCTTGGGGTCGATACCGTTCTTGTTGATGATGGCTCCATCTCGCTCTTGAATACCGATACAGGTAGCTCCAGCCCTTACAAGATATCTGCAAGTGTGAAGACCTACGTTACCGAATCCCTGGACAATGAAAGTTTTCTCGGCCCATCCTGGCGTGAGACCAATCATTGACATGTAGCTGGCCTCCATGATAAAGTTTTCAAGACCGTGGAATACACCTCTGCCGGTGGCACTCACACGACCGTGGATACCTCCCTGATTGATGGGCTTTCCGGTGACGCAAGCGTGACCGTTGATGTCCAAGTGACCAATGGTTTTGGAGTAGGTGTCGGCAATCCAACTCATTTCTCTTTCTCCAGTGCCCATGTCGGGAGCGGGGACGTCAATACCGGGTCCAATGAATCCCTTCTTGGCGAGCTCAAGGGTGAAACGTCTTGTGATTTTCTCAAGCTCGTTGACGGTGTACTCCCTGGGATTGATCTTGACGCCAGCCTTGGCTCCACCAAAGGGTACGTCCACGCAGGCGCACTTGAATGTCAAAAAAATGGCATTATATTTTTTTCTGTAAAAATATACATACATGCGTATGTATTATTATAATTATTTTCCTATATGTTCATATCATTCCTTCAATACTCATTCATTTGTTAAACATATACAAGTTTACCTTGAATGTCATCAGGGCGGATAAGGCCTTCACTTCATCGATGGACACGTCGTCACTGTACCGGATACCACCCTTGGTTGGTGTTCTATGATTCGAGTGCTGAGCTCGGTATGCGGTGATCATTTCATATGAGCCATTGTCTCGCTTGAGGGGAAAGGCTACTTCCAGAACGTGATGGCAAGGTTCCAGCATTCCCATGATACCGTGAGCTTTCTCCCTCTTTTGTTCAATGGTGGCCAAGGGGCCGAGGTTAAGGTCTTCAACCAATTTGGGTTCGGCCAGTTGACAGGCTCGATGATAAAAATACTCGACCATTTCAAAAAAGTTGGGATCGTCAGCGTCTGGGATGCCTTTGAGACGATCAGGGACTTGATGTTGGCTGGGACCGGCTACAGAGCCCGCTTGCGCAGACATGGATCTGGAGGATGCAGGGGAGGCGGGACCTTGAAGAAGGCGAGCAAGGGCTGCGGCAGCAGCGCCATTGCTGACGCCAGGTGTAAACTTTGTCAGCATCATTGAGTACATGTTGATTAAGTAGTAGGTATAGGGGTGATGATGATGAGGAGCCTTCCTGTGTGAACTGCTCGGTTCAGTGATTTATTGGCTTTGGAGAAATAATACTTTTGAATTTTTGACTAGACACGTCACTGTACTCTTATGGACTCCGGCTCGTCTATGCCTGCAACAAAGAACGGGTTTGGAGCTTTTATTAAAAAACCATGGTCAAAAGTCCTCTTCCAGATTTACAGCGAAAATGCATGGCCCTACAAAAATGTGTGCAATGAGCTGCAAACTATAATCCAAACTGCACTTCTTGAGAGCAGCCACTTGTGTGAAGATGGAAAAATGGCACTACTTATGTACTACCTACATGCTACATTGAGGAGGTCCTAACTCCTAACCTACGAAAAATGTGTGCTATATGAACATTATATGAGATTATTCAATCAACACGTGTATGATTGATTGCTACACAAAGTTGAGCCAGGGTGAAGGTGACTCTTTTTAGTAGTCTGCTGCTATGCCATTCAAAGCGACGACGACAACAAGATCAAAAGGTGTGTGAGAATGTGTGAAAATTTGTGAGCCGACTGTCCACTACACGCTGTAATTGGCCGGCTAGCCACAAAACTCTTGCCGGTCCATTCCTTATCATCTTACGTTCAACTTACCAGAAAAAAGACCAAGACCAAAAGAAAAAATTAAAGTTAAATTTCTTTTGCACCGGCCACTAGATACACCACCACCACATACGACAGTAAAAGTATAAATGATCTATTGTTACTTCAAACAATTTCTCAAGGAAAAGTGACCACTCACTCAATTCTTCACCATTACCACCTTATCACGTTGTAAATGTGCAAAAATGAAGGATGCAACATGGATATCGTCAATTGCCTATATATCAGCGTGACTATTATATACTTTATATCCCTATTGCAAGAGCAGCGTGTTTTTGACTATTATAGCGATTTATAATCCCATACCACACACTTATATGAGCTGGCATGAGAAAATGTATGAAATCGAATAAAATTAATATGGAGCTTCTGAGGCTGATATGAGTTGAAGGAGAGAGAACACTTAACCGAGCAGTAGTAATAATATTAGCTGTTGTTGCGATTTTTTAAGATTCTTTTTGCTTAAATGCTTCACTGCTTACTACACAGTTCCATGCATGCATGTAGAGATGTACACGAGAGCTCCTATTCCTCTGTTTGTGTCAGCCAAATTGTGTGTAATGTATGACGAAGCAAATGTAAATGTGCGTATCGTATCGCCATTAAAAACGTGTCATTTCCCTAACTGAACCGTAATCCTGACAAGAGAAATGAGGCAATACGAGACAAGCAGGATTTCAATATATATATATTTGATAAGACTTACACAATTTTTTTTATAGCAAACAATGCCGATTGTCCAAGTTATATCGCACACGGCCGAACTGATTGTGAGTTTGTCCCAAACTGTTTTCCGAATTCAACTTGATTGTTGTTCGAAAAGCAGCCAAAATGAGAGGAGATGAGACGAGAGGCACGAAAAAGCACAAGAGAAGGCAGTCAGCCGATCTCTTTGTGTGTGAGGAAAAGCACTACTAGTCTAGTGAGTAGAGTGGTACAAAATACAGATGTACTTTTTCTCCTGCTCCTCTTTTTATCATCTTCATTCCCACACACAGCTCTACTCACATAACATCCTTTTGTATTGTTCTTGGCTCAGAAAGGTTATATCATATAAATGCAAGTTATTATATTATATGTACATTTGCACGTACTTTTTTATGTCTGCTGTCTACAACACTATTATGGTGATGATAATGGTGTTAGCAATATAATAATTTGCATATATAGAGATATAAGATGGAATAAATGCTGCCAGAGCAGAGGTTAGAGTTAGAGTATCCCACGAACAAGAAAGAAAAATTAGCTACACGATTCTTGATTCTCCAAAAACTCCTTGTACCATGCACATTGTACTTTTACAACACTTACATTTCTCTACTCTCCCTTTTTACATACCACACTTGTGCATTTTTCCATAATATCCAATATTATTTTGGCCAGAGAGCCATACAAAACCGAGTACACAGTAGTCTTCATGATCATCATCATCATCATCGTGCTCAACCTGGTCCGATAATACCGACTACTGGCAAAAATCTACCGAGAAGTAGTGAGAGTTAGCGACACACGAGCAAAACCTTTTTTCCCTGCCTATCAAACTCGTCTACCTCCTCACCTCACTTGTTTCTTTCTCGTTCTCTACTTCCATAGTTCCACACTCCATACAATAGCTTAATAGAGAGAATGGACAAGGATACGGTTGACGGTTGGATTTTGCCGACAACATGATGATGAGTGCATATACAGCGTTTCTTGTTCACACAAAAGAGAACTAAAAATAAGACTTCTTTGCCAAGTTGCCACCTTAAAAAATACACACGTCTCATATATGCCATTACACAAAATGTCTATGTGTACAGACTAGACTAGTTACCTATATCCATACAAATTGTCCCTACTAACGTGAGTGATGTGTGCGATACCGAATTTCCTTATCCAACAACTTTCCATAATATGCACAGAGATAAGAGTGCTATACCTACACAATAAAAAACGGTAATGTACTTACCAGTTAGTGCTTTCATGAATGTGCCATGCAATTTTTTAAATGGTTATAGCACTCATGCAGCGTTTGTGTATGATGGTGTGAGCAAATATGTACTACAAACAATGCTGCTACTACTAGCCAATAATCAACCCAACAACAAAATCTTTTACTGAAGGAGAAGGAAGTTTATAGCCATCATCGCATGAATCGCATCAGTAGAGTAAATTGCCTCACATAATGAATGCCACGCATATTGCTCTATGTGAAAAATGATAATTTTCATGGACTTCATAACAACAAAATTGTTTTTTAAGAATGCTCCCGTGTGTTTGCGTTACGTTACGTATGATTTGCGTATATATTTTTAGGGAGGTGGTGTGATCGAGTGAGGCACACACCACGCCTTCCCGTTTAAATAAGCCGTGTGCGGTGGTAAATGGCTTAACAGCTAGTAACAATGCGCTCATCACCACTTACAACATTCTCTCTATTCTCTAAGCAGCAGATATAGAACAAAAAAATGTTGAAAAATATTTACTGCTAAAATTAATTAGCATATGACGGGCAGGTGACGACGCTTGCTTAGATAACGCTGTAAATTAGGATCATACATCCAGACAGAAAGCCATTAAATTCATATTTCTCTAGCTTTTATGATTGCTAACCACGCGCATCATTACAATTGCTTCAAGATCAGAGAGTCTTACGTTTCCCCATCATGAATAACCCAAAAAATTATACAAGAATTTATGACGCAGTTTTAAAATAAATCCCGTTCGCATCTCAGCTATAAAAAGATGAGCCATCGATTTATATATACCTACGCATAATAATAGTATTTTATGACCTCTGCAAAACTAACGAGTTTGTGGCTTCAAGTAAATTAAACAGGTTGGTTGTAACAATTCCATCATTGAAATTTTCCCTTTTCATTTGAGAGTAAAACTATACGGGTTATGTTAAGCTTACGCAAGCTTAACCAGATATTTCCAATTCAAAAATACAAAAAGTCGTGTATTAAAACACCTGGGTGCTGTATATAAAGTCGAAAAGCTGCTTTTAACTCTGTTAAAAGTTTGCATAAAGCCTTTTAGCATTGAAAACTGGGATTAAAAATCAAAATGTGATAAGTCAACTAAAATGACATGCGTGTTGTTCGCCATATTTTTTTATGATTTTCGGCTTTGCTATATGATAATATCCATCTGTAGAGATATACACATATTATAGTAATTTCGCCTTTGATCAAAGTGAAACTGGTCATGAGCCGGTTTGCGATTGCTTGCCAACCTCGCCATCATCATCATCGCTTCATCGGGTATCATATAAAACTTAACATCTTGTATCAAGTTGTAAAACAGAATGCTATACCTCAACCAAGTTTACATTTTAGTACACCTGCGTGGTGGATACTCATATTTTTACGTAAATAATTTGCTGATCCAAACTACATACATTTACTATGAACATGAGAGCTCTTACTAAAACTGCATAGGAAAGTGCATATTATTATATGTCCTCTAAAATAATCCAAGTAAAATACTCGACATTTTTGTTTTGACACTGACACAAAGAAAACGAATCACATTATTGGCTAACTACAAGATTATATATGTGATTAAATTTCCTTCAAATTTATTCATTCTGAACAACTTTACAATATATGTATGTGGACATGACATTCCCCCCATTCTTCACAAAAGCATGCAATTTTTTTATCAACTTTAACTTCCAGTAACAATAAATCGGACAAAACGCACTTATGCTTTATGATGCAAACCACTGCAATAGTTGCATCAAAAGGTGGTTTTTTAAAAGATGTCTTCTTCCAACTCATCACTTTGCAACTCCCTCTTCTCATTTTTTTAAACGGTACATTATACATTCTCTTATATCATGTATATATTTATATACAGTGCTCGATCATAAATTAAACATTGACAGAGTTAGGTATTCATTTTAATAATTTATTGTTTATTTTATTTAATGAATGGATCAACTAAATGACACTAGAAACACGACAATTCCCTGGATGATGAACAATTTGAAGCAATAATTTTTTGTCGCATTGTTTATATATATATTATTTCTTTAAGTCACTGCTTTTTACATAATTTTCATCCTCATTCACAAGAAAAAATACGAAGAAAAAAATCACTACAATATTATACGCTGTCTTAGGGCTCCAGGTCGAGAGCAATGCCAACCTTGTGACCTCCAGCTTTGAAGTTTTTACCGTCAATGAAGGTAGATAATGTCAATGTTACACCTGCGGTAATGAAGAAAAGACAACTCAAATTATTTTTCCGTCTCATCATGAAAGGTCCTTGCAAATTAAGAAAATGTTTCAAAGATGTTTGCTTACCGTCTCTAATCTTTTGTTCAAATCCAAGACCAACTTGGCTTTGGTTATTGACCTTGGCCCTAATAGCTGTGCATGGGTCAAGCAAATACCTGGCTCCAAGACCAAATCGTGTAGTTGACTCTCCACCAGCGGTCCAACTGAGCTGGACACCACATTCTAATTGTTTATTTACTCTCTGGTACAAGCTACCGCTAAATGTCTCTCCGTTGTCACTGCAAAATTTTAAAACGCAAATTAGTGTCGCCTTTCATGGAACAAAAGCACATCGCCAGGAGTTCAAATTTGTCGTCAAAATAAAAGTATGCATCATCACTTACATGGCTGTGCTAAGTTGGAAGTCACCAGCAGAAAATCCAGCAGAGAAGTTGTTCTTCTTCAAAATACCAGCAACCGTATCAAAGGTCATTTGGTATCCTCCGAGCCATCCTTGGTAGCCGAGAACAGCTGATCCGTTCACCAAAAGACTGGTGTCATCAGACCCGCTAACATCGACATCTAAAGTGGCGTTGGTGGATTTATGCTGACCTTTTAGCTTTCCGGATTTTTTTCTAAACAAGTACCCAAATATTTTATTAGCGTTTTTGCAAATTTAAAGCGAGAAAATAATAGTGCAGTATAAAGAGGGTAGTATCATCTAACAGGTACCCTGAATCTGGGCTGAAGGTTCCCTCCAGAGAAATCTTAGCCCCAGGGGCAAGCTTGTCTTGACAGGTTATTTCAGTAACGAGAAGATTGTTGGTGTTCCACTTTTCAGTGATGGTGATCCCTTGGTTCGGCAGCTTGTACTTGGTTTCCAAATCTCCGAAAACCTTGCCCTCCTCAAAGGAATGGTGTCCTCCTGTGCTGATATCAACTCCGCCAACAGTGGACGTCTTGCAGTTGAGCTTGAATACTCCGAAATTGTAGCCCTTATTGAAAATGTCACGGCAGGCCTTGCCAAGGTCTGAATAGCTGGGTGGGGCCATTTTTAAATCTACAAAAACAAAAAAACGCAATTTTTAGTGCCACGTGTGCCAAAAAATACTAACTACGTCGTCCTCTCATCTGATCTCTTTCCAACTACGACACACGCACCACAATAACCATCCTACCACATATAATGATATCCCCTAGTACAACATTCCATGCTTATCAACCAGACAAGTTCCCAAACTAATCCATCCTAACAAACATTATGCATCATCATCATCATACCTTGTTACACAATTTATCCTTCTTTATATTTTTTGCCAACTAAACTCGAAAACAACAAATTCATTCTTTACAACAAAACTCTTTCAAGTAATGTACATATCCACAAGTTTTTTTATCATCAAGCCGCGATAACAAATTTATTTTTTGACAGACAAATTTCACAACTTGTTTTCCCTTGTTCAACTCCAGAGCATTAAACTCGACTTTTAACTAACTACCCATTAAATTTGCCAAGAGTCCGCCATCTATACATTTATTTGTATTCTCGTTAAAAAATATATAATATAAGGTCTACTTACCCTTTAACAAATTTACTTGGAAGAGAAAAAAAAATGTATGTACTCCTTGGAAAACTTCTTAAAGGTTAATCCTGTGAGTGGTTGGAAAAATTTAATTAATCGGCAATCAATTAATTACTACTACTTGTGCTGCTCCTGGAGGTCTATTGGCTGCTGAGAGAGAGAGAGAAGGAAACCGAAGGACAGCAAGCAGATCACAGGCGAAAAGAAAGAGAGACGAAGGAGCTTAGAAATAAAACACAGAGGAGAATGGAATGAATGGAGGAGACTTGGATGGAAAAGCTGCTGATGCAAAGAAAAGTAGTAAAAATGGTGATATGGCGAACAAGAGGGATATAAAGCGGTGTGGTGGTGGTTCGGTGTCGGTGGTGGTGTGCTCTCGCGATACATACATTTTTTGGGTATTGGCTCTGCATGACGACGACGAGGATGCGATGCGGCATTGGCTCACGGGCTAGTATATAAGCTTATATAAAACATATATTTCCATACTATCCATACTACTTATTACTTTACCATCATCACACCATCCACCAAAAGTCGTGGAGAATGGAGAAAATAGAAGAATGGGAGCATTTTTTAGGCATATTATATTATACACACGTTACACAACTAACTCTCTATGTAGAGATATAATCTTTCCAAGAATCTCTTCTGCTCCGTAATAGTATGCATATGAAAAGAGTAAAGTTATAAAATGGAGCAAAAATGATGTTTTATAGTTCTTATAATAAATAGCGTTCATGTTCATGCATTTATGCGTGTGTGTGTGTGCTAAAAAGATGTGCTGATGTGCACCTTGAGACTTGAAATAGACTGCTCTCTGTTGTGGGTGGTGGCAAACTTTGTAGAGTGGCCAAGGAGTGGTGGGGCGCAGTACGGGGACGGGCCGTTACGTTGTGCTGCTGCTTGGAATGGGAAGATGGGATGTTTGTTAGCGCTGGAGAAAAAAATGTGAAGCTCATTCATGGAAAAGTTGATAATGTTGAAAGTTGGATTGGATGCTGTGCGCTCTTTCTCTGTATGATGGACCAAAACCAAAAGCCACAATGATTGTACCGGTGATGCGGTGGTGGAAGAGTTCAGGTAGGTGCTCTATGCAAGAGACGGGCTAGATGTTTTATTCAGTCGCTGAATTGGCGTCATCGGAAATGGATGTCGTTTCTGAAGATGTGGAACGAAGGATGAGAAGGAGATGGAGAGAGAGAGAGAGAGAAATGGAATGGTGAAGAAGGAGGAAGAAGATCTGTGAGGTTGGCGTGTAGGAGGAAAAAGCGGAGAGATGTCTGAAAGATTCCGTTTTGTGAAAGTAGTTTTGATGATTATATGACGGAAATAATCTTTTATGGTGGGATTGGGAGAAAATTTGATCGGGATGGCGTATTATGCACTAATAATAGTAATATCTGCTGCCATGATGCTTCTCTCTCTCCCTCTGCTTCTTTGTCTGATTTGATCAGGCAGGATTTTGATTATCTGTATTAGGGATTTTTATTAAGGGAAATGAAAAAGGTGCATACCTACCTGCAAAGTTGGAAGTGGATAAAGAAATGAAAATCTTTTTAAAAATGTAGTTCTCTCTATCGTCGAGTGAGCAGCGTTTCAGCAAAACGTGCCAGGAATTGTCCTTGGGCTGAGGTAAAAGTAGGAGCGAAAGCAAATATATAAAGCAATTCATTATATTTCTGGTAGAAAAGATCACCTTTGCCCCTGAGCAAAAGTGGTTCTCCATGAAAATGAACAAGAGAGAGAAAGAGATTTTATATTGACGTCATTTGAGTATTATTACAAAATGTTTATATATTACATTACATTAAAAGACAGAAGAGAAAGAGAGCCTATATGATTGCCCAACATTGTTTGTGTGTGAGTCGTCGTCGTCGTTTTGTGAAGAGTCCCAAAAAAACTGTGTAACCACCACTTACAAATTTGCTCCTTTTGAAAATTATTTTAGTGCTCCATTTTGTTGCGCCAAGAAATTACACACAGGTTACAACCACTTATATTGGGACGATTCCCTGAAACAACAACCATAGGGCTCCACTCTTGTTTTTCAATTTTTTTCTGAAAAGGATACACATCAAAGGGTTGACTGAAGCCCTCTCTCCGTCTCCACTCACCGCTCCGCCACTCTCCTTTATTGCTCTCTCTCTCTCTTTTACAGCGATATAATATATATTGAGACAAAACCGGGCAACTTTCTCTTTTATAACCCTTGTCCTTGTGCCAAAACTAAAGTTAAAACGTGTCTATTCAAAAGTTCAGCAGCGTTACTACTACTAAAGCTGCTGGGAACGCTGCTGCTGAAAACGGTGGAATGCCACAAGCTAAAAAGCAAAAGCTATTTCATTTTTTTTCTCTGTGGTTTTTGGTTTCTGCCTCGTCGTTGTCGTCCTCGTTCTGATCAAGTTGGCTTGGCTTTGGTTTTGCTTTCACTTCTACTACTACATAATATGGCTTGTTCGCTTTTATTTAGTTTCAATTCAAGTATAATGTCATGTCGATGCCAGCTAACGTATATACTACTATTCCACACACACACACACGCTCTCTAAAATATATGCCTTTTTATCTGCCTGTTGTTTGTGCTGTTGCGTGGCTGGGCTATTTACTTTTCACAGGGAATGCCATCATGATCATGATCATCATCGTCATCATCATCTTGATTACAGCCGACAGTGTGTCTACAATACAATTTCAAGGCCCACAACGCAAAATTCCATTTCTTGACACAAGTAGCAGTAGCAGCTCGTCAGTCGCTGCTGGCTTAACTTTTTTTCCCATAATCTTCATCGGCATCCAATCCCTCGGCTTTCACTCCCAATTTCCCCAAGAAACCACAAATACTCGGAACATTTAACTTTTACTACTCTTCACAGTCCATTGCACTGTGCTCTTGTGTTTGCTGCTACCTCTGCTACTACTGCTGCTGAGATTGAACATTGTATCAAAAAAAAGTGCAAGCTAAGCTTATATAAATACATACATAAGTACTTTCTCTCAAACAAAAGAAAGCAGAAACTTTTTTTCCCAAACAATACAAACCATCTATACACATGTTCACCATTACTCGCCTCTTACAAACAATCACACAACAAATCATAGCTCCGCTCTCTCTGGCTTCTCGCTTGTGAATTTCCTGACACAAACCCCGCCGCAACCCCCAGTCTACCAATTTTACTCATTTCATTTCATACGCAAAAAAATACATAATACAGTTTTGTTGTAGTTTTTTTCTTTCTTCATCCATTTCCACATCAGGAGAAAAGCTGAAAAAGAAAAACCCGTTGAAAAAATAGGATCTAAAAACTTTTTTTTTATCCACATCCGACACGAAGGATAATCTTAAATCCATACTACATGTACTATGCATGCATATATGATAATCATGATCATCATGATGGCGGTGGCGGCGGCACCAACCGCAGCAGCACTGCCGCTGTTACTGCGTTTTGCCATTCTGCCGGAATAAAGTTTGCATAATAGGTAATAGTATTACTACTGCCATATCATCCATGTAATTCGCATTTGCATCATTCAACCTTCGTTCTATTCACTGAACAGTCAAGCACTTCTTCCTCGCTCAAACTATATACAGCTATAATATAAGTAGTTGTTATTGCCATGAAAAAAAGTCTCCTTCCTTGTTATATTAAATCTGAATAAAAAAATTGGATTTTTTTTGTTCGCCTCCCGGATGTGCTTCCATTTGTACCAGTGTGTGTAGTAGTATCAGGATCATCATCATCTTCAGATTACTGTGTAGACAAACTCCAGCTGCTTTTACCTACTACTACAACTACACAATGTACTTGTATGCAACATTTTTTATATTTTTTTATTTCTGCTGCTCTTAACTCTTTCTTTTGCCAGCTTTTCAAACATCCATTCCGCCCATCCAGCAGAAACGTGTAAGTGGATAGAAATAAAATCAGAATTTTTTTTTCTTCTCCCTCTATCGTGTCCTCGTCCTTCGAACGATTCCATGAAATGGAATAAAATATATATTTTATCTCAGGTTTTTCTCCAAAAAATCCTCTCTCCTCTTTTGTATCTTTCACTCACTCTCTCTCTCCTATTCTCTGTTCCAGGTTAAATGAAATGCTTTGCTTACGCACACACGACACGAAAAAGTCGGATACACTTCCAACATGCATTATTACTTTACTTACTTTTTATTAGACGCTCTGTGTGTGGTTGTGTGTGTGGGGATGGTGTGTGTCTTTGCACATCATGCCAAAAAGGTAGCAGCCGCCGTTTTCATCTTTTCTACACCACCAAAGTCATGTTCCTTTTTTTTCTTTCTACATTTTATTTTTACAAACAAATAAGCACCATACCACACACATGCCTACAACACAACATACAAACAGAGAGAAAGCAGAGAAGAAATACAGCAGCCAGCTACTAAACAAACAGAACATGCAACCCGTTTTATAAATTGGGAAACCTCTTTCCTCCTGAGAAACACCGGAATGAAATACCTCCACATACCACCTCATCGTCGTAGTAGTAGTTGTCGTAATAATTCTGGAATGGGGCTTCACCGGAATTCCAACACCACTCGTAGTTTGAGTTAAGTTTTTTGTACAATTCTGAAGAAGAGAGAGTGAGAGAGAGAGAGAAAAAAAATATCGATTGCTTTCTCTCCAGTAGTCTCACTCTCTTTCACTGTGATTCTCTCTCTCTCTACTTCTTCTTCTTCTTCTGTAGCCTTGTTTCTCCATCCTCATCTACTTAAACACACAACACACACAAACACGACAGGCAAGCAGCCACTTAAATGCTAATGGGAAACGAGAGAGAAGTAAAGTGAGCTTGGCATTGCCACTACTACCATCATCATCATTTTCAGCCTTTTCAAAAAGAAAAAAGCGTACATTTAATTATATGCATTGCATTGCATAAGAATCACCAAAAAGTCTACATACTTATATAATAATACCCTCTTTTCTACCACCACCACCATCATCATCATCATCGGCATGATGGCGAGAAGCAAGAGCACTATCACCGGAAAACCTATTATAATAATATGACTTTTGTTGTAGTGATTCCTTCTTCTCCGCCTTTCTTGGAACTTAACTACATGAAAGAGAAAAAAAAGTAGAGAGAATAAGAAAAAAGGATGAAGAATCTATGCGTTTACTATACACCCATTTTCTCTCTAGCACGAAAGCAAGGAGCAGAGAGAAAAGGGGTATGGAAATTGAAGAAGCAATTCGTGCCGAGTATGTAGGTAGGTAGAAGGTGAAGAGAAGGAAGAAAAAAATCCTCTCACATCTCCGTACTTTTTCTTTCCTTTCTTTCGCTCACATGAGAGCAAAGTAAGCAGAAAAAAAACGAAGGGTACTACTACGCATAAGAAAGGCATGGTGGGATTATATGGTACTGGGCTGGTGATAACGAGATATATTTCTCTCTGGAGATGCCACTGATGATGATCATCATCAGAGGATCGTGGTGATGATGATGATGATGGGAGGATATGCTGTCGGTGCGTAGGCGGTAGTTGTGCTGCTAGTTAAACTGATGCTGCTAAAAAGCTTCATCATTTTTATTAGTGCCACCACCACGATGCCATCATCATCATCATTTTCCCTTCTCCTATCTTACCTTCTAATTTTTTCGTTATTTTCTCTACTGGCAAGGCACCCTGTAGACTCTTCTTCTTAGTTTTTTCTCTTTTCTCACAATGTCACATCCTTTCATATTATTATCCTATCCACCAGCAGAGTCAGCAAAGAACATGCCAGTACAATGTTACAGCACAGCAGGATATCATACCAGCCATACTTTCTCTTGATTATCTTCACACACAAAAAAAAATTCATTCTCTCTACCCTTATCAGTTGGACCATCAAGATCATCAACATCATCGTCCTATCAGCAGATCACACACATCAGCGGAGCAGCAATGAACTCTACGTTGTTAGTTTGACCTGTCTCGACACTAGAATACTTTTTTTTGCTTTTTTTTTGTTACATGAGTATACAGAGTTATTTTCTTTCTGCGTGTTTCTCTTTCTTCACAACAGTCTGTCCGCATTATTATACTCCATCCATTTGGAAAAAAGAAGAGAAAAAAAACATGTCCAACTTACGCATGTTCATTTTTCACATTCAAAAGTATTACTACTACATGTTTGCTAGGAGAGAGGAAAAACGGAAGAGAAAACGGTTGTAATGCAATGTCTGTTTCGAGCGCATCAACAACAACGAATCTCTCTCTCTCTCTCTCTCATCTTCTATTAGACTTTTGCTCCGCTCGCCTCTGCCTGCCTGTTGTACAGAATGAAAATGAAAGCTGAAGTGTTATAGAGATAAATTCATTTTGAAGCTGTTGAAGATTTTAACATTGAGCCACCTCTAGCAGCAGCACCAACGCCGCCACCACCTCCACCACCACCCTCCTCACTCAGCTCTAGAGCTAGCATCACATGAGACAGCGGGCAATTTATACCATCACCACCACCATTACTACACAACTACTGCAGTATACAAGGATTTTGCCTTGGAAAAAAAAGAGAAGAGTCAGCACAACTCTTTCCCAAAATGTATTCAGCTCCAAACTCTGTTCATTCAGCAGCTCTCTCCTCACTCACTCTCTCTCCAACTGTCTCTCTCTCTCTCTTTCCAACTCTGCCCTGCTTGGAAAAAAGGTTCTTTTTTTGGGAACGGGGTTAACTTTTGGAATGGGAAGAAGAAGCGAGTTTAACAACGTACGTACTACGTACTATGCATATCTACTAATCTACAATGAGCATGTATCCCTAAAACACTCTCAAATATACATCCTCATAGTTGCTTTTGACTTTGTGCTTTCCCCGTTCCCTTTCTCTCTATCCTGCTGCTTACACAAATGAGCATATGAAACCATGCAGTTGAGTTCTCATTGAACCACACACACACACACACAACATCCAGAGAGCTTGTTTCGCGTGTCGTGTGCATGAGAGTGTGTCTGTCTGTCCTCTTTTGACTGAGAAGTCCTATTCCCATTACATTCGCATAAGAAGAACGTATGATGAAATTATACTCGTGTTATTCATACGGAGAAATTATGTGTGTCTCACTGAAAGAGGGGAAGAGAGAGGGAGTGTGGGTACAAACACAATACAGCTTGATGATGATGATGATGATGATGTAGCTCCTGGAGTTTCGATCCTCTCTTTCCTTTTTTTCACTAAATTACATAATATGAGCATGAGTTGTAGTAGTAGTAGTCTCCTCCGCACCATATAATATTATTGTAGTAGTAGTTTTTGTCCTCCTCCTCCTCTCTCTCTCTTGCCTCTGCTGTTGTTGTTGTAACTTTTGGCAGAAAAAGAATCCAATGCATTTTTACTTTATAACTCTCTCTCTCTCTCTTATCATCATATATCCTTTTTCCATCGTATAATATGTAGTCAAGAGTAAAAGCATAACAATTCAGTCAGCTAGAAGAAGACTAGTAGAGCATTATTATGAGCACGGCAGCATCATCATCATCATCATCCTCACAGCAGCAGCAGTAGCAAAATGTTGGTGCTTTACTTGTTTCACAGGACTCTCAGGACCCGGAGACCACACGACTCTCTAAGCCAACAAGCAAGACTCTCTCTGCTGCTGCTGGAACAAGACTCCCTGTCTTTCTCTCTTGTTCGCCACTACTCATTCATGATGACAGGAGCAGTCTTTCTTTTACCTTCTACTTATCCCTATCATCCTCTCTCGCTCTGCAAACCATTTTTTCCAGCATTAACTATATCCACCACCACCACCACCAAAAAAAACGTACATGCACAATTCAGGCTGATGCCGATAATAATATTATTATTGATACTACTACACAATACTGTGCAATATAGTAGTATCGGTGTCGTCGTATAATCTTATGTCTTTTTGGAGTAAAAGTATAATATTTATACATATATGCATATATAGAGAGGAGATCTCCTTCTTTCTTTTTGGAAAGTAGACGTACGTACGTACGTCAGGTAAACGAGAACGGGAGAGAGAGAGAGAAAATAGAAGGTCAGTCATTGCGGGACAGAGCACACAACAAGATTACAAGAGAAAAGTGTACAAGCAAGCACACAGACATCATTATCCTCTGTTCTTTTTATTACCGTAAATATTTTTACACACACACACACATATAGTAGTAGTACATATATAGACACACACGCAGGGAATTTTCTCTCTTTTCATCATAATACCGTGTCGTGTTGTATGCAGAATTGCAGACATTGTATGTTGTATAATACCTAGACTTGAAATAAAAGTATAGTATAGCTACTTTTTACTCCAAAAAAGAGATATTATAATAATAAAAAACATGCAAAGTAGGGAGTTTTTTTCCAGACTGTCAATAATGTACCAAGTGAGAAATTGTGTGAGGATGCAGAAGAATTAAATTAATTAACTGCTAATTAATGAGAAAAGTTGTTCCGTCAGCAAGGCACACAAGCAGAAGCATATAAGGTTGTGTCGTTGTGTGTTGGAGTAGTGTAAAATATTTTGTTGTGAATGTGTGTGGTGCTCTCAACAGTGAAATTGAATTATTGCGGTAGTGGTGGTGGTATCTAATAAAATAAAACCATTACACAGATTTTTTTGAAAAGTGATCATGCACCAGTCATTGGAATCATTAAGAAGGAAAATAATCAAAATATTACTATTAATAACACTTGACGTTTCCCGTTCACCCGCTACTTACAATAATGGCAATAAGAGACTGTTTAGCTTGAGGAGGAATCAAACGAGCATTTTATTTCAGAAGATTGGGTGAAGGAAGAATTGTGAAATCAAATTTCTTATTTAAAAAAGTGACAACAAATTTCATACATAATAAAGAGTGAGTACAAGCAAAGATATTTGTTCCTTTTCTTGAGATTGTGCAAAAAAAAACTATCTGAACTATCTGTTTATATTCCCTTCTCGTCTTTGTCTCTTGTCTCTCTCTCACATACAACCCATAATATAAATCTAATTGGCCGTACTACTCCATTCTATGTTTCAGGTACTTGGTATTCACCCAGCCAATCCTTGTCAAGTGGTATTAGTATCAACGTTACATTACATTACACCAATTTTACAGAGAGAGCAGCCGATGATGCTATTATAAAAAAAACACCACGAGAGAAAAGGATTGAAAGAGAGTCTCTTTTTTTTAAAGCAAAGAGCATATAAAAAAATACGCACATGAAACAGAATACATTTCGATACACACAACAGTAGAGATATTTTTGTGTGTGTGCTATTGACAATAATAATATAATACAATATCCCATCTCAGAATTACCATTTAGAAACTGAAGAGTGAGTGAATATAGTAACATGGTATATTATTGTGCATAGTCATTCATTCATATACTAAACTTTAAAAAAAAATACTCACCTATCTTCTTGTACTGCTACTTTACTTACTTATCATCATCGCATCGTCGGACATATAACATATTCATTGCTTGTTGTGTGAGTAAAGCCATAAAAACCCAATCCACAAAAATTTTACATTGACTGTCTGTCTATCTATCTGTTAGAAGAAGAGAGAAAAAAAGTGTGTCTGTGTGAGTGTGTGAGCTCTGAGAAGAGATATAGATGAGATTGAGCACTGCTAAATGTACATGTAGGTAAATGGATTGATATAGAGTGGTGGAGTTTACGTGAGAATAATATTATAACGAGTGAGGATATATAGGTATTCCCAGTGAGAAAGAGAGATAGATAGAGAAAGAGAAGTAAAGTAAGTAAATCCAATCAGCAGCAGAACATCCTTCTTACAATAAGAAGAGGAGGATAATAATATATTATGCCGTTGCATCATCATCACACCAGCAGTAATCATCATCATCATCACCCACACCATTCGTCATCATCGTCCACCACTTCTTCATCATCTTCAAAACAGTGTTCGTCGACGACCACAACAGGTAACAACAGCAGCAGTAGCAGCAGTAACGCCACGACCTGCAATAACACAGGAGGTTCCACCGCGACGACGACAAGTACCACTGCGGATCACCATCATCATCAACAACAGCAACAGGCATCCGGAACAGGAACTTCTGGAGGAGGAGTAGTAGGCGGTGGGGGTGGAGGGGCACAGGGTCACCAACAGACTGCATCATCGGCTGCAGTGACCTCTTCATCAGGAGCGGGAGCGAGTGGACAAAAGATGGCGAGCAAAGTGACTGCCAACAGTAGCTCCACCACAGGAAATGCAAATAATACTGGAAATAATACTGGAGCGCAGGCGAATGCTGCGGGCGGTGGGGGCGCGGGTGCTGGAGGGGGACAGATAAACCCTAATTTTTACACGGTGGAGGTGGGCGATACGAGGTTTACCATTTTAAGACGATACCAAAACTTGAAACCTATAGGTGAGTATATAAAAACTAGAATTAACAAATAATAAGATGCAGTTGTAGATTATGCAAAGACATATTATTATACATTATATCAATTAATCAAATGTTCTTTCTGTTTATAGGGTCCGGTGCTCAAGGGATCGTGTGGTAATAAAATGATATATATATCCGTTTTGTGCAAATTTGCACGCATAAAAATTGCACGTGAATTGTATGGTCATTTTTTAAAATTTTGTGTGTAGCTCCGCTTACGACACAGTAACTGGACAAAATGTCGCAATCAAAAAACTATCTCGACCATTCCAAAACGTAACTCATGCCAAGCGAGCCTATCGTGAGTTCAAACTAATGAAATTAGTAAATCATAAAAATGTAAGTGCATAAAATATCTTCATAATCTCATTAAATAAAAAGGTGTGAGAAAAGCACAGACTGCTGATATTCTGCTTCCCAAACTTTAACAGATCATAGGATTATTGAACGCATTTACTCCTCAAAAGTCTCTCGAAGAATTCCAGGACGTGTACTTAGTAATGGAACTGATGGATGCCAACTTGGGTCAAGTGATAAACATGGATTTAGATCATGAACGGATGAGCTATCTCCTCTATCAGATGCTGTGTGGAATCAAGCATCTCCACTCGGCAGGCATCATTCATCGTGACCTCAAACCCAGCAACATAGTGGTAAAGAGTGATTGCACGCTCAAGATTCTCGACTTTGGGCTTGCTCGAACTGCAGGAACTACGTTTATGATGACCCCCTACGTGGTGACTAGGTACTACCGTGCCCCCGAAGTAATTTTGGGAATGGGGTACAAAGAAAACGTAGATATATGGTCAGTGGGCTGTATAATGGGCGAGATGATTAGAGGCAGCGTACTGTTTCCCGGAACGGATCATATCGATCAGTGGAATAAAATTATTGAGCAGTTGGGCACTCCCAATCCGGAGTTTATGAGGAGACTTCAACCCACCGTTAGAAATTACGTTGAGAACCGGCCAAGACATGCTGGTTACTCGTTTGAAAGGTAATGATGAATGATAAAAAAGTATGAAAGGTAAATGGATATCAGTTCAATAATTTTATACTTGAAATTTGATAGACTCTTCCCTGACGTCCTATTCCCAAGTGATAGCTCAGAACATTCCAGGCTCAAAGGTGGCAAGTTACAAAAAAATTACGCATACATTTTCTCCTCCTCCTATCTAATAATTATCTTCTTTGTGTCCGCATAAATCGTACTCTGTGTATTAAAAGTGGGAAATTTGTGATCTTGACTTTTTTTACAGCAAGTCAAGCTCGAGACCTTCTTTCCCGAATGTTAGTGATTGATCCCGAGAGAAGGATCAGTGTCGACGAAGCACTCCTACATCCCTACATTAACGTGTGGTATGACGAGTCTGAAGTTAATGCGGTAAGTCCAACCCATTCCATTAATGCGGTATGTCTTTACACACACAAAAACTCAAAAATTATATAAATCTATCAGCCAATCCCTAAAAACTTGACACCAAAGTGCTAATCAATTTTCTGCATTTTGCTCGACAGCCGGCGCCCGGCCCTTATGATCATTCTGTCGACGAGCGTGAGCACACGGTGGAACAGTGGAAGGAACTAATTTACAGAGAAGTCATTGAATACGAGCGCAGTCATTCGCAGGAAGGTCAAGTGCAGCCTCCTTCAATTCCGGGTCAGGGCCAACCCCCTGTAAACTCGAGATAGACGAAAACTGTAGACTTTTAAATAAATCTACTACTACTATTACAACTACCCGTTTTGTCGTATTCGTCTCGTCGTCACTAAAAAATATACTAAAAAAATCAGGAAGCAAATCCCAACTCTCCAGAATAAAAACCAGTCGTAATAATAATAATAATAAAAAATCGCCTCTTCAAGTAAAATCTACATAGACTACTTTCACTCTGAAGACAAGTCGCCATCCAAATTGGAATTCAGCTAATCCTGAAATTTTTTATTAATACTCCACAAGAAATGTTTAATCCCCTTCGTCCCTCAAAATAAACTCGTCGTCTCGTCGTATTTAAAAAAAACAAAACTTGTTAGACATATTTTTAGACGTAATAATAAAAAATAGTATCTTTCAGTTTCTAAAGTGCAAGTGTTCTCTCCAACAAAAATGAAACAGAGACTCCAATAACAGCTCCGACAAAAAATGGCACAAAAAATAATAATTTTTTTTTATAGCTAATAGTGTGTCTCCCAAGAAGACTAAAAGCGAGAAGAGAAAAAAAGAAGGCAGTATGACAGACGATCATCAAAAAAAATATAAAAAATAATTATTATTAAAATAACAATATTTATCATCAGTTTTGGCTCCATTTAGAAGGTAGAAAAAAAAGAAGAAGCTATTTTAAGTATAAAAACGTTTAACCAATTTATGTAGCCTTTTCCACCTTACTATATAACAAGAGAGTAGTGTAAAAATGTGTGAGACGAACCGATATATACACAACACGCTTATATTTTCTATATATGCGTGTGCTTATATACAGAAAGATTGAAAGGATATATCATTAACAATCTCATCATCATTTTTTGTTGTCATTAAAAATGTATTGTTGGCTTTCAGTTCTTTTTTTATAAAAAAAACGGTGGTGTTAATCGCTGACTGAATGAGTGTGAAAGTATTTTAGAAAAGTAGCAGGTTAAAATATAATGCAACACCAAAAAAAGCACGGTTATGTTATTATCATTACATGTAATTAAAAAAGGGATGTTTTATGTGATTTTTTTAAATTATTAATTTTTCTGTGATTTGTTTGTGTGGAATAATTTAATTTATATAAAAAAATTAAGCAAAGATGGGGACAAAGCTGATATGAAGGTCAGAGATGAGGTATTATAAATTAATGTCTTAAGTTACTTAAAAAAAGCAATCAATATAAATAATTGTAAAAGTAATAAATTATAATAAGGGAAGAGAATCAAGGTGTGTTTTTTTTCGTTTTAAAGAATGGTTAAAATTATTATGTATATTAAGTTTACAATCTACAACCACCACCGTTATGCCACCACCTGAGAGAATATTAAATTTATGGTTATAAAAAAAGAAAGAATCCGTTTTCATTTTTTATTACTATTTTATTATGTACTTTATATAAGTTGCAGTAATAATAATAATAACCATTTGCTCTACATTCTTATTTGATTCTTCTTCTTCTTCTGCTGCTGAACAAAAAAAAGTGTTCGTTTTTTTGAACTCTGCTGGTTGTATTTAATCATCATTATCAGTAAAGTATATATATATATTTATAAATTTTAGTGGCTCCATAAAAAAAATAATACGCTAAATTAAAGATTAAAAACGCAATTGAAACAAAGACAGAAACACCAATAAACATAAAAAAACTGTGTGTCTGTGTGAGAGAGAAAGAAAGAGACGAGTAACAGAAAAGAATGTTTATAAAAAAAGGATATGAGATGAGAAACCTTTTTTTTTGTCATAAATTCTTTGGTTTCTTTTGTAGGTTACCAATCACATTCAACAAAAAAATATCTAATGACAATTTATATATATATATATCTATGTTTAAATCACATTGTTGTAATTGTTCATTTTACTTGAATCAACAAAGAAATGTTTATTATAGCTGTGAATACACATTTTATTGACTCTATGTACTTTATCTAAAAAAAGAAAAACAATATCCAATTATTATTATTATTATCATGTCCGGGAAAAAGTTGAACGGAACGTCTAAAAAATCGTATTAATAATCAAAAAACATTTTACTGTAATAAAAAAAATTGTAACATTTAGAAACAGGGAACCCCGCGGACGAGAAACATCATAACAAATGAACTGGCATCATCATCGTCGTCGTCGTTGTTGTTTTTATTTTTATTTATATATTACCTATTAGCTATTATACGAAATGGAGGTGTGTGTGGAGGGGGAGAGTAAAAAAAATGCAACTAAAACGCGTTTATTGTTGAGGTGAGGAGTTGGATTTATAGAACAGGTATATAGAGACTATGAAGATAATACAATAAACATTTTTAATCTGATATAATAAGCTATTATACTAAAAAATAAATAAACAAAACATATTTTACTTTTTTGGAAAATTTAGAGAGATACGTAATAAAAAAATGTAATTTTTAGTAAAATAGCGCGCGATGATGATGTTTATTATTAAAAAAATATTACTTGACAAAATTATAGACATTTATATTATCTATAAATATATATATATATAAATACGTATAATAATTGTACTAAGATTACCAAAAAAAACATAATAATGATCACATATAGTATACTACTACCGTACTATACATTATACAAAAGGTATTGAGTAATATTCATAAATAATAATTACACCCTTTTTTGAGAGGTTGTTCCCGTTTTTTGTACGAAAATAAAGAGAAAACATAATTGATGAAAAAAAAATTATTACATATGCATCCATTTGACTTTTACAAACAGTTGTGCAATCTCAGAATTGACTCCAATCGTTCATCATGATAACTAACCTAGACCGGTTTTAATTATCCAGGTAAATTTCCAACTATTTCCGGTTTGGATAACAAGAGCAAAAAATCCAGTTTTTTAGGTTTGCTGACAAATATGCAGTTTACAAATTTTTTATAATTGCCAACTTCCTTTGGTTTATGTTTGCAGTTTATGGAATGTCAGCACGCAAGCATCATGCATCAATCAAGCATAAATGGCCAAATTTTCTGCATTTACAATGTAAAATCGGAAGACAACTTTATTTATAGCAAACGAAATCACAAATTAGCCGACATGTTTATTGCTGACATTCGCTGACATCGTCACATCCCACAAACCTTGACATTGTTGTTTACAAAGTTTAAACATGCTTGGTTGTAGCAAATGGAAAATTTTTGGAATCAGAACACGATTAAATGTTAAGCTGGCAAGATGGAGTTTTCCCAAAGTAAAATTCGTTTAAAATCACTAATTCCATACTGCATAACGGTTTTTCTGCTTATATTTCCCGTGATTTCAAAGAGCAGTGATCATTTAGAAGAATGCAAAAAGACGGACGACAGTCACGTTACAAGAGGAAACTTTACGTGTTGTTCCAGTAGTCCCCGTAGCTTACCACTATCCACCCTGGATTTACAGGCAGGTTGGAGAAAGTGTGCCGTGGAACCGGAAAACGTGAACGAGGATCCGGTCATATCGGCTTGGAGAGTTTATCGGTGCATAATATTCCAAGGGATTCATGGAAAGCCACTTCTTCCATCCACATACACGGAGGTAATGACTGCCAGATATCCTGTGATAATCAGGACCCAGATTTTGCACCGAATGTCTGAACTGGAAGATGGGAGCATGAAATTTGAGGTGGACATGGAGTGCTTGAAAAGGACACCTTATCCCAAAGTCCATTTGCTCCGCAACATTTTTTATGATACGGAACAAGAAATTTGTGAAGCTGGAGACAATTCAACCATTTACGGTAGAAGTAGTCGTGAATCTTTGGTTTCATCTCGAGGTAGACCTGCCGTGAAAATGGGAAAAGTGAGAAGACGTCCATCATTGACCCCATCAGATTTGGCAGACATTTTATGCGAAACTTGCGATAGGACGCAGGAAATGTATCACAGGAATGGCGACTGTTGCTCGCACGTTTCCATCCCCTTCCCATTTCTCCACCTTCCCTACCGTTTCGGCAATGATGAGCGTGTTGGGCAATGCGCAGAGGATTTGGTGGATGATGTGGGATTGCCATCAGACACCGAGTTTTCCACTCATTTGCAATATCTTTGCTACTCATCTTGCGAGCATTACTTGAGCGGAACACTGGAAGAAGCGGATTTGTGGGAAGGGATGCAAGTTCTCACGAGCCCGAGCGGGATCAGGAACCTTGCCATGAAAATGACGCCAAAGTACTTTTCATCAAAATACAGGCAAAGTATCAGTCGCTACGTGTTGGCCAATTTCCGGTCGGCGTGGGCGGAAACTAAAACTTTTGAGAGCAAAATCCAACTGAGCCAAATGGACTCGAGGAATTGCGACAAGGGGAAGCTGAAAAATTTGCTGGCAAGCTGCAAAACTCACAAACTAATTGAGACTATTATCATCCTGTACTTGAATACCGTAAGTGGTAGTTCATTAACTTAGTTGAAATTCTTTTTTTGGATGTGCATGATTTTTTATTCATGTTTCGAAATGACAGCTTTGTCTGGAAATATACCCGTTGGACGATCCCAACGCGACCACTCCGCGAAGCCTGCTATTTGCGCTGATCAACAATACGACTACTCCGGCCAGTTCTGCTGTAAGCAATGACGAAGTGACTCTGAACTTTGATTGGGGAAAGCCGGGCAATAAAAACCATGCTGGTCATAATCACCACAATCAGAATAAGCATGACTCTGATTATGATGAAGATACAGGTCCTGGACATTCCTTTTCGGATTTTGGAAATAGGTCGTCAAGAACTCAGGGTCAGTGGCTGTGGCCGTCACCAATGAATTCCACACAGGGACAGTTCATTAGAATATATTAGAGTATGAATGAATAGAAAACGGTAAATGTAAGTTTTCATTGTTCACTTTATTTTTATCATCATTATCATCGGTATTTGTTAATTTTTACATGTAGATTTTTTAATACATGGCAATATAATATATATATGAGGTATGTATTTACATAAAATTACGATTAAATATATATTATATTCATTCATGCTGCTGCAATATTATTATGCACTGTTTGTAATTAATAATAAAATTGTCCTACCATATCATCATCTATCATAGAATAGCCTTCCAGTTTTCCAATCAACTGATTACAATCATATAATTGGCTCGTGCATATATATTTTAAAAACTAGTCTACAGTGACCTTCAAAACTAAAAATATTAGCTTCCATTTTTATCTTCTTATATTCCAACTACTCCTACTTTCCTTAGCTAAATAATAATATTCTAGTGTTGTTACTTGTAAAGTTATAAAATAATTAGTCAACAACAACGTAACATTTTTCTCTCTTCTATTTGTCAACATGGCATGTGGTAGTAATATATAATTCAATTAGTTTCAAGATTATAAATACAAATTTCACTACTGCTCTATATTCTGCAACAATATTCTTTCCACACTCCACTTTACTAACAATAATTATACATGTTAGATAATGATTTCATTATAACAGTTGTACAACCTATTAAATTAATAGCAAATTAGTATTGGTGGTAGTATACCTGTTTTTTGTGAGGATTTGTTTTTAGACTTTTTTAAATTCCTTAGAGGAGCGAACAATAAGTACGAGTATTTACAACAATAATACATGTGATAGATTAGAACAATTTGTTTTTAACGTTTTTACTAAATTAATCCTATTTATATTTAAGAGTGAGAAAGAGAGCACGCTGACTAAAAGATAATGCATTATCATTATTTTAGCTTTTTGCAATGTGATGAAAACGAAGTAATTCTTTGACTACGACATTTGAATCCATTTTTTTATCCTGTAAGCTAAAACTAGAGCCTGATTAATTAATTGACAGAAATGTGATGATGATGATGATGTGCGCAAAACATGTTTTAAATCGACGCAGTAAAGCTTGTATTGAAAAATTGTAAATTCCTAGCGTGTACTTTAATAAATGTTTGCTTGTAACTTTTTTTGTAACAATATATATATTATAATATTTAATTGTAAAGCATAATGTGTGTGAGGACGCGAATTACATATTCCTTTAATTAATAACAATTTTATAGTAATAATTGTTTTTTTTTCATATGTATGGAGAAGATGACTGATATTTGAACATTTAGTTTCAATGTATATGTATGTGTTTGCTTATCTATTTTTTAGCTATGCAGTAAAATTGCATACTGGATTGTTA
Organism: Sinella curviseta; assembly: GCA_004115045.4. Lineage (NCBI taxonomy): Eukaryota > Metazoa > Arthropoda > Collembola > Entomobryomorpha > Entomobryidae > Sinella > Sinella curviseta. The sequence continues at coordinate 73,080,535 of CM023199.3, forward strand.
CACTGGCTTTTTCCTGTTCTCAATTTAAGCTTAGAGATGGCGCGGCATATGGCTGTGTTATGTGCTTGTTTTGAAGACATTTTTTTCTTCATTTTTTTTCATGGCATTAGTAATACTTGATTTTGCGTGTGTGATATCATATATTTTTTTCCAGAGGGATAAATGCGGAATTTTTTGACATTGTTTATTTTTTTCAGTCCTCATAATCATCATACTCATTATTATTATGACCATTGTTATTATTGTTGCCGTTTAAAATGGGAGTGGGAGCACTACTGCTGATTGGGGGATGATATGCTGGAGGACGAGGACGGGAGCCACCGGGTGGAGATCCAGCCCAATTTCCACCGCTCAGACCACAACCCGCCAGTGGAAGACCGTCTGGACCTAAGTGATGCAAAAGATATGATAAGATACAGATACAATATTTTTTTTCAGATATGATCAGATAACCAATACCTAGAGGACATGGGGCATCAAGACCGGGCACTCCTTGCTCTCCCTTGGCACCTTGATCGCCTTTACGGCCTCTTCTCCCGGGTGCCCCCTGAAATCCAGACAAGATGAAATCCAGACAAATGAACACTATCTTTCCTTTTCAGAAAATTGAGTCGAGTTACAGCCATGCATTAAACTTGGCAATTAGTGAAAGCAAACAAAAGCTTATTGGTTTAGTACCGTATCTCCTTTGTCGCCTCTATCCCCCTTCGGCCCCTTCGGTTTCACGGGTTAGTAGCCAGTAATTAGTACAAGTAGTAGTAGTGACCCACAGTGGAAGAAAGTAGTTTAGAGGAGGAATTAAGGAGAAAGGTGAAAAAGAGGAAAGGAGAAGAGAAAATCCCAAAGGAATAAATAAAAATTGTTTCAGAAACAAAAAAATAAAAGTATGTAAGCTTTCATCAAGACAAGGTGAATCGTAAAAATGAAATGGAAAAGTGTAATATATTTTTTAAAGAAAGAGAGAAACAGAGAAAGTCAACCAAAAGGAAGCCAAGAGTAGAAAAAAACAAGAAGAAAAAGAAAGAAGGAGTTTAGTTTTTTTTAGTATCTGAGTCGCACCATTTCTCCCGGAATTCCATCAGTTCCCTTTTAGACACACATAAAAAAGCACAACAACAATAATATTATAGTGAGTGTAGGTAAATATTTAGTAAACATTTGTAACGATTCCCAGACCACAAAAAAAAATATAAAGCTGAGAAAGTGATGCTGCTTATGTTGTGGGTATAAATGGAAGTATATTTTGAGTGAAGAAGACGAAGCGAGAAAATGAGGGGAATAATAATGTATATGAAAAAGCGAAATATTTCTAAAGGAAAACTTACAGGAAGACCAGGCTCTCCACGTTCTCCTTTTCTCCCAATTTCACCTTGAGCTCCTTTCATTCCGTCCAAACCAGGAGGTCCCTGTGAAAATGTCAAGCATTCTAATAAGTAAGATGATAATGATTATGGTAATTAAGACATCATTAAAGCGAGCCTTTTCTCATGCCATTCCAGTTTTTTTTCGCAAAGACAGAACACAAAAAATAAATTTGCATGCAAAGCAACACACTTAACTATACTTTTGGATGGAAAACGTGCGAAAAGTTTTGCTAAAAAACTGAAAGTTGGGTCAACTTGAGACGTGTTAAAACTGATGAAAAACAAAAAAGAAACCCGTTATTTTCCCGTAAAAACCAAAAAAATGTTAATAGTAAAAACAAAATGTGAGATTAGTTTATTGGCTTTTGAAAATGTTCTTTGCTTTTACCATCGGTCCAGTATCTCCATGTCTTCCTTGTTCGCCTTTGATCCCCATCGGCCCAGGTAGGCCCATGGAGCCTATCTTTCCGGGCTCTCCAGGCTTTCCGATTTCACCTTTCACCCCGTCAGCACCTTTTTCACCCTTTAGTCCAGGAGGCCCTTGCACCCCCGAAGGACCTGCAGGACCAATCGGTCCCGGGCGGACCTTGGAGATATTGGATCTCGGGTCCCTCATCACCTTGTAAAGCCAAATGCTGTCTTCTGCGAAGTTTTTTGTACTTTTGCTGTGGAAAATAAAGTAGCACTTTTAGCAGTGTGTTAATTTTTGCAAGATTGACAGTGCTTGATGAACTTACTCCATCGCCACGTTCCCCCTTTTCTCCCTTCACCCCAGGATATCCAGGAGGTCCGGGCAAACCTGTTTATGTAAGTACTGAACCTTTAAAACACTTTAATAAAGCCTTTATCTATCTATCTATCTATCTATCTACCTGGAGGTCCCATCAATCCAGGCGGCCCAATGTCCCCGTACTCTCCCTTATCTCCCTTAGGTCCAGGCATTCCAGGCATTCCAGGCGGACCCTGAGGACCAGTCGGCCCATCCTTTCCACTTAGGCCGGGCAACCCACGAGGTCCAATATCGCCCTTCGGTCCTATGGGACCAGGAGGACCAAATTCGCCAGGAGCCCCAACAGGACCTGGAGGCCCCGGTGCTCCCTTCATTGCTGCTTCACCGTTCAGACCTTTCCGTCCCTGGACAAACATTCAGTTTCATACGGCTCACTTAAAATCGCATTCAGGTAATATCCGACCCACAATAATGAATACCTACTTCCCGGAAAATCCTGACATTACCTATTATGTATATCATGCAATCTTACATTTTAAAAACGAAAACACAACAAAAAGCAAAGCATAGCGCATAAAAGGTTTTAAATCACAAGTCGCAGCATGTACCCTCTTCCCACGTTTTCCCCTGGGTCCCTTCTCACCACCTGGACCTACCGGTCCACTTTCACCCCTGTCCCCTTTAGGTCCTGGTCAAGTTGTTAAACATGAATATTAGTAGAGGATTAAAGGGTTTAAAACAAATAAAGCATGCGAGAAAACAAAGAAAAGTATAACCTGGTCCTCCAGGAGGGCCAGCTGGTCCAGGGGGACCCTCTATGATCCCTGTGGGGACCCCTTTCCCATCAATCATTGACGTAACTCCCCGATCACCTTTAGGCCCAGCAGGGCCCTTTTATTTGTAAATGTGATTAGTAATAAATAAAAATGTTTGAAATGTTAGTGGTCAACCACCGAGCAAAATAGATAATAATAAAAAAATAAAAAGTGAAAGCATATTTTCCCAAGAAAGTCAGATCCATATGTACTCATTCTTCATCTAAATCTCAGTTCCTCTTTTACCATGTCATGAATGAAAATGAAGGCATGCTTACTTTCAACCCAGTTTCCCCTTTAGGTCCAGGGGGCCCATGCTCGCCTCGTTCACCTTTGTCTCCTCGTTCCCCACGCTCGCCTCGTTCCCCTTGAATTCCCTGCCTGCCATCCATTCCGGGAGGACCCGTACCTCCTGGAACTCCGCGAGGGCCTGGGGGTCCGGGGTCGCCTGGTTCCCCCTGTTTTTTTTGGGTGGGTTCAAGGTTCAATACAATACCATTTCAATTTTTGTCACTTACATTTTAATGCCATAATATAAAAGCAAGAAGCCAATTTCATACATAAAATTGTTAATGTACAGATAAAAATTGAAAATTAAAATGTAATAATAATAATGATTATTATAATAATAAAAAAGAAAAAAAGGTTGGTTATATACTCTGAGAGTGATCACATGTTGGTTGATTTTGAAACCCAGAAGATTCCAGTTCCTACAATAAATAAACCAAGGAATAAAGTAGTAGAGAGGAGTCTCCCAAATAAAAACATAGAAACATGTTACACACGTATACATAATATTATCGAATTAAATTATAAATTATATTTTGTCAGAGTTAATTGTATAGAACAGCTCATAATGGAAAATCAACAACTGTGTACTATAAACGAATAAAGTAAAATTAACCCATCACAATCATATATACAGCCCACAAAACAACTACGACATACGAGACGACGGAACCGCTAAACCAAAATCATATAATGAAATAAGGTATATAGAGAGATATATATCATGATACGGAATAAATCGATACAGATAAATTGAGAAAAGTAGAAAATCAAACAATTTAATTTCATTACAACATATACAATACATATCGCTTTTGCTCATTTTATTTGCTTTGCTACGGCTTTGGCAAGACGGACCGAGAAAAGTCAAGAGAAGCAAAAGTAATTTTGTCTGTGAACCTTGATTGCAATGATTTCCGCGTAACCGATCGTCCCTCCCTGAACTGATGTTACTGAGCGTTTCACTCCAAACTTTATTTTTCGTCGGTAATAGGATAACAAATAGAATACACACAGACAGACACATTTATTATTTAGGTCAATAATACACACAAATGGGAATGGCGAAAGCGAAAAAAAAAGTTCTGACTGAACTGTAATAATAATAATAGTATTTTGTATTAGGTACAATAATATCAAGTGAGAGAGTGAGCAGCAGCTCTCAGCGTTTCAAAAACTTCCAGGGACAAAACTTTGGTGACTAGGATTTCCACTCTGCAGAGCGCTTTCACCCACCACCACCCGTTCCCTTCCCATTTCAATATAAACTTGTGTGTTTTGAGGAAATGGTGCTTTGATCATTTATTAAATAACTTTCCCTTTCACCTTTTTATTAATTTTTTTTCTACCCTGGACTACTCCTGTTTCTCTATTTTTTGTAGTCCCATGACCTATGATCATGAACTAAGGTGTATAGTCTGTAGTTTTATTTTCTTTTACTAAAACTTTTGTAACAAAAATTCTTTTATGATCTGCGGCGCGCGGTATACACCGCCATGCTACTGGAAATTTCCACAATTTGTGGAGCACACATTTCCTGTATGTTCTTTAGTTTTGTCCAGATTGTCCAGAGGATGGACACCACCGAACTTGGTGGAAAATGTGGGTAATGAGCGTACTCTGAATCTATTTTTAAAAAAGTGATCTGTCTGGTGATGTGTTGCATGACTTACTTTTGCTGCCGTCGAAATGTTGTACCCAGGACTTCCAGATTCTCCTTTGGGTCCTCTTTCGCCAGGTAGTCCCTGAGAAAAAAGGAACAAGAGAAGAGAACATGATATTACTTTGCCCCATGCTCACTTTGCATCTACTTTCACTACTGCTTACATAATATAGCTTCTCTCTCTGTTTGTTGCGCTTTACATCACACACTTGTGTACACAAGAGCTCTTTATATTTTCGCAATGAAATGGCAGTAGCATTGGTGGCAATGGCTTAAAAATTATAAAGCGTGTTTATTTTTCAGTTAAAGCGGAAAGCGTTAGTTGAGTGGGTAAGGCTTTAATGTCTTTGTTTAATCTGCCGCTTTCCAGCTTTCCCTTTCTCTCTCTCTGCTTATTTAACTCAAAGGCTTTACTTTCCCTTTGAGTCTACAACTACATACATACTTTTGATGTGTTTGTGTGTGCATAGTTCTTTGAACTTACATATTTTATAAATGCGAATTAGACACACGGCACGTAAAAATAAATAAAAAAGCATTAGCACCCACCCACATTATTATCATTAGGCATTACTAGTTTCGCATGCATTTTTAGTGTGGGATATAAAAAAAACAAAAAAATAATAATAAATAATATCAAAAATAAAGAAAAATCATATCAAGAAAACTCACAGGTTCCCCTTTAGGTCCATCGAGTCCAATAGGACCCTGTGAAAAAAGTCCAGTGAAAAAAACGCCAAAACAAAATAAGTCAAAAGTATAAAAAAACATGTACATTTACATACACCAAATTAATCATTTCCAGTGCGAGAGAAAAGGAGAAAAATATATGAAAAAAAAACACCAAACAAAATAAGTCAAAAAGTAAAACGTATAAAAACAAACAAAACATATAATAATATAAAAAATAAATAATGAAATGTGAGTGAAAAACGAACGTATGTAGTATTTCTCAAGTGTGAGTAAACGTGTTATTTTTTTGAAAGAGGAAGACGTTAATTACAAGCTAGACGTTATTGTTTTGTTACGTGATGACATTACATTTTGTTCGTCATAAATACGCCGTAAATGAGGCTAACTTTTTTTTCGTTTCTTCGTTTGTATGTGTGTTTATTTTGTAGATATGTAGGTTATTATGGTGTTTGAAGGCTGTTCTCTTGTATGTATAGATTTTGTGTTCATCGTACCGGAAAGCCATTTCTTCCAGGGGGTCCTAGTGGGCCAGGTGCTCCCGCGTCTCCCGAGTCTCCTTTCTTTCCACGTCTACCACGCTTCCCAGGTGGTCCTGGGGGTCCTGCGAAAAAAAGTCACGAATCAACAAACGCTAAAATAAATACTACAAATTTTCAGCAAACGTATATACACATACATTACATATACCTATACACATACTTGTTATAAATGTACTCGGATTCTGATCAGAATTTATTTCCTTCGCAAGAAAAAGAGGAAGAGAAGTAGAAGAAAAAAAAATGCCGACGCAGAAGAAGAAGACCAGAAAACCGAAAAACATGCCATCATCAAGTATACATAACAGCATTTTCCTACTTAATATGTATACAACGCAGGGCATGCCCTCACAATTTATCATTTGGATAAACATTTCACTCCGAGGAAGAAGGAGCGCAAATAAATACAACTTACACAAGCGAAAAAAAATACGAAAGGAAAGAAAAAAAAGCAAAGCAGGTCAAAACAAAATTTTTGTAGCAACAACTTGCCCAGAAAGCGTGCTGCTGGTGGCATTCGCATTCGCGTCTATCGAAAAAGCAGATGAAGAAACTGAAGTCATCGGATTGCATTGCATTATGCTATACATTTTTATTTAACAATGACGAGTTAAAATACTACGCATTTGACAGTGTTTGTCTGTCTGTCTGAGCCTGAGAGTGCTTACATAAAGCATAACGCCTTGTTAATTGAATGAATGACAAGCGTGAAAATTTGTTGTGCAATTTATTAAAAATTTATAATTTGTACTTTCGTCAGCGCCATTTCTTTTCGTTTATATCAGAGATCCCAATTTTCCTCTTGAATAGGTAATCAGGATTTTCACGCAAAATTCTCTCTCTCTGATCGCCAAATAAATGCGCTACTCTCAGCTCCTTTCCTCACGGTTCGTTTTTTTGCTTCTGACTGTGTGCTCGCTGTTGGTTGACTGTTTACAGTAATAATCCCTTTTGGAATTTATGACATGTCAACATGTGCGCATTATTACCAAAGCACTTCAATTTAAGCCAATTTATGAACTCATCTTTTTTAATCTCAACTTGAGCATCAACAGCAGCAGGCAAAATACATGGGGAGAGAGAGAGAGAGCAAAATTGCGTGCATCTCTTATAAAAATTTGTACTTTAAAAAATCTTGTTGGTATTATTACTCCACTTCTTCCAAGTCTCGATTCAAGGAAACAAGCAAAAGAAATAAAAATTCATGTGCCCTCATCCCAAGGATGAAGATGATGTGGAAGAAAAACAAATTCAAAGCAGCAGCAGCATCTTCTCTGATCCCATCAACTTTAATATTATTCTCATAATATTCATTCCACTTCTCTTGATGCTCTTTCCTCCTCGAGTCAAGTGACAATTTCTCGAGAAAACATACCATACACTTATTCCAAGAACAGACATTTATTTGCATACGATTAAATATGTACAAATGAGAATGACAAGCTTGTGTAAAACATGGTAGGAGGTCACGATATATAAAAAAACATGTTGAATGATGATAATTCTCATTTTTTGCCATTTCATGTCACCAAACAAAAAATTCCTAATTTCCTCAAGATTCATCCTCCTTCCTTCCTCTTCCGTTTTTCAGCCTGCTTTTCACCGCTGCGCTACTGTCAGAAGATGCTGTCTTTTTTTACACCCTTCATTCCATCCAACCACTACAATGTTGGGATTATGTACGGCAATAATATGACAACAACTTTGGTGAATGATCGCATTTTTTCAGTTTTTTTCCTCCCAATCTTATGATGATTATCATTCTTTAAAAATTTGTAGGATGATGCAAGTTTAAAAAGCAGAGGCATATATGCCATCGTCGTAAAGCACATGTTGCAACTCATCAAAACAACCAAAAGCAAGGATTTCCGTCGTGTCGTGCGTTTTAACTTTTTTTTCAACAAAGTGGAAAGTGGAATATGGCTGTTCACTAGCCGTGATCACGGTGTCATGCATATCGTGTCATCATCATCATCAGGAATCGCAGCAGCAGCGGTAGCATCGTTATCGTCAACAGTAGCCGAAATGGCAGTACAACAACACATCAGAGAGAAGAAAAAACAACTTCTGGAAAATATAGCTTGTCGACACAACCAAGAAATGGATTTTTATGAGCTTGTCTACAATAACACTCTACCCACCACACACCGCCACTCTCTCTCTTTCGTCCAACATTTTCAGTTCATATGTTTCTCTCGCCGAGAGAAAAAAAAACTTTTTTTTATTCCTTTTTCATGTTTTATTCCATTCATCTCATTCATTGCATTTTTATGTCGTTTCTTGCAACAAAAAAGTACGACTTGCATGCAATGATCGCCGTCATCATCGCTGAAATAAAAAAAGAGGAAATGAAATGCGTCCTTCTCTGAGCCGAGGCAATAATATTATGTGAATCCTTTTTACAAGAAGAAGAAGAAACCTCAGAAAAGTGCAAGAAGGAGTCTTTATATAAGCCTCGTGTTGAAACGACATCGCAATAAAACTGATATCCTTTTTGTGCACCATTTTTTAAGTGGTAATAGGAGAAGCAAACTAAAATGCATTCATGCATTAATGGTCCAGAAATGGATAGAAGGAAAAAATATGTAGTAGTAACCAGAACCAAAGTATTTACAACTTTACGGTTCGTCTCACATCACATCATGTGTGGAAAAGCGCAAACAACCGACATCATCACATCCTCCTCTCTCGCCACACGCAGCAGATACATGTATTTTTTCTCCCGCTTTTGATCCTCTTACTATGCACACTTGAGACGATGACGACGACGACTACTCCTCCACCTCCACTCCGTAATCATCATCACTCCAAGTGGAATTCATGAGAGCAAGACCAGCATGTTGACATATGGATCTAGATGGATGGATGTGGATGCACACACAACAGAACATGGGCAATCAGGTTACTTTGCTCCATGCTTACTTTATAAGCTACCTACTTAAATTTCCTCCTCATCTTCTCCCTTTTTTTCTCTCTCCAAGACGAAAAAAGAAAGCAGAAAATCCATTCGATTACTATTTCTTTTTCGTTTCCGCATACGTTCTGCATCAAACCCGCATCAACCCCAAAAGGGAGAGAGTCGACGAAAAAAAAAGTGGAAAAGGAAGAGAGAAAAAATCTTTTCCTTTATTGGTTTTGTACACGAACGAACAGAGAAAAATCAGGAAATGGCATGAAAAGAGGAGAAAATCTGGGAAAGGATAAATGTGATGTGAGCTGTGAGAGTTAAAAAAAAGACTGTATACATATAAATGTATATATACGAATGAGACCATCTTGAAGAAAAAAAGACGCACGCGGCAGCGGAGGACATGAAGGAAAAGGCAAATCAAGCAAGAAAAAAGCCGATGCTTCTTTTTCCTAATGCCACCACCGCCATGATCATCATGTACATCCTTTTTTCTTCTTCGTCTTCTTCTTTTGAGGTATCAAACAAGCCGAACACCGAGTGCCATCAACCATCCACCAGAGAGACAGATAGTCTTCTTCTTCTCGACTTTCCTTTGATTCATTTCATTACACTCCAAGATCGTCGTCCTCCTCCTCCTCATCATCATCGTTCATCATGCCCAATTCACTTATAGCGATATATTGCATCTCAAGTCATTAGATTGAGGAATGGAATAGAAAAAAAATATTTCATCCACTCTCTTCTGTTATCCTTCGTCTGCCTTATGCTTGTTAAGATCAATTTGTATGGCTACAACATTATATTTCCCGTTTATATATTTTTTTCTTCTGCGTTTCAATGCGTTATTTCGCCAGACCGACCCTTCAGGATGATGACGATGCTCTTCAATCTCTCTTTCTCCGTCTCTCTCTCTCTCTCTTCAGATTTCTTTTACCTTCCTTTCAATTCTTATCTCCTTTTATTTCTTTCTTCTTGGATTGTACCATAAGAAGGTATTTCATACGAATAAAAAATATAAGAGGACAGCCATATAGTCGCATTACGTTTGTTTGACTACACACCATATACGCACAAGGATAGTCAACTTTCTTCTTTTGCTGATCACTTCAGCACGAACACTTTTCCTTTCTCCAAAAACATCTTATTGGATATTCCTTCTCCTGCCATTTCGGCATTTTGGCTTGACTTTGATGATACATTAAAATTAATGAAAAAATCGATACATACAATATTATTATTATTATTTTACAACGTTTTTGCTATATATATGCATATGTTCTCTCGAGCATTTTCCATCTCTTCTCTGAAGTTTTCATGTGTAAATTTAAAAGACAAGCATAGTAGGTACTAGGCACTCACATTATGAAGGGTACTTAAAAAAAGCTAAGGCCGCTCAAAAAAATATATTTTCTATAAAACGGGTATGCATAATGTGAAATACTGAATACCTCAGCAGCCAGAAGCACCAGCACACCACTCACACATATAACCATAATGACAACTGACAACGCACCCCATTTCCTATTCCGTTTCTTCTCTTTTTTTCCCTTTTCTTAAATAAAAAATAAGTAGTTCACATGAATTCAGACGAAGCAGAATAATAAAGAGAAGAGGAGAAAGCAACATCAGCAGAGGGCTATATATAGATAGTAAAGTAGTAGCCAGCGAGAGAGAAAGTATTCGAGCAGACAAGCATTTCACTCCACTTCACTTGCTCGCACACATCACACATGGAAAATTCACAATAACGGTATTCAAACATTCAACCCTTCCAGGAAGAAATCCCTTCATCTTTCCTTTCTCAACAAGATGCTCCTCTCTCTCTCGCTCTTCCTCCATTCACTCAACTCACAGGAGTTGAGTCAAAAGTACTTCTCTCTCTCTCTTCCTACTGTTTTCTCTCTTATTGCCTTTGTTGTTATTGTTAAGGAACAAGTGTCAGCAAAAAATAATAAAAATATAGTACCTTACAAACACAACTACAACATACAAAGCATGGGAACAGCAACAGCAGGAGAAAAAAAAGGAAGGAAAGCAAACAGAGTTGTTATTTTTTTTGATGTTTGATATGTACAAATAATACGGAACTACACAGAACAAAAAATAAGAGATCATTGTGATTATTATGATGTGTGTGCCTTTGCCTTGAACCATCATTTTTTCATCATCAACCTTTTTTTATCCTCTCCTTCTCTCACTTTCTTTTTTTTCATAACTTGTTTACTTTCATGATGGAATTTTCGAATCTCTTCTTCTCTGCGTTTTTGTGTGTGAAGGGACACACAGAGGAATCCCCGAATCTCATTTTTTATCAGAGAATATAACGTAATAATAAAAAAAGAGTCTACTATAATATTATTATCATCATCGTCATCATCAACGTCAGAAGGTGGCTTTGGCTCTCGCTAGTTGCTTTTTTTTCTCTCTCTTTCTCCCTGCTCTACATTATTATATGCCATTTTATAAAAAAAAAGTATGACATGATTCGGTTATGTTCTCTTTCTATTTTTTTACTTCATCCTCTTCCACCACACATATGACACAATATGTTTCTATTACAGCGTGTAATCAAATGACAGCTTACATGTGTTTTAGATGTTCTTTTTTATTCGCACAGCTTTTGACTACAATGTGTTGCGTCATTATGGACGGAGATATAGCCGTATATAAAAGGTCTATATAATATGCGGCATCATCATCTCCGCTCCGTCTAAACAAATCCAATGAAGCCACAGAAAATCATATCTGGAGTAAAAAAAGGAATGAAATGACACACTAGATTAGATTTCATGTGACGTGTTCTCTTTCTCCCTTTTTTATTATTTTATGTGCATTTTTTACAATGTGAAAAATCCTTGGCTTTTTTCGTCTCCTTTTTTTCTTTGGTGTAATTTTGATTTTACTTATATTATATAGAGGTTGCATCATCATCCTAACTACATAGCTACCACACACACACACACGCTTTCTTGCTTGTCTGATCTCGTCCATCTTTTGATTGAGACTTATGTTTCCAATCTTACGCTGTGCTGGCGTGTGTTGGTCACTGCAAAAGAAAAGACTTTTTTTTGAACGGTCTGCCCATAATATGGATTATGGAGTGAGGCAACATATTGTAGAGATTCAACATGTAATCTTTTTATATCCTGAATCGCTCAAAATCTCTTTTCTTCTCCTTCCATTCATTCCTTTTCTCTCAAAACTTCCTTCCGTCCGTCCAGAGGATACAGGGAGCATATCTACTCACTCAACAGAGAGAGGAGGGAGCATGGAACGCAGGGTAACTTCTTAGCTTGATGATTATGGTCTCTAGGCCTGACCGACGACCCTACAATTTTTTGGCAATGTGCCTAATGCCTAAAGGAGCGGAGCAAAGCCTTGTTCCTTTCACTTCAAATTACACAAAGGAACTAGAAGAAAAAGTAGTAAGGAGAAAGGAGGAACTCATCCTCTCTCTCTAGACTACTATATGTATTCTATTTGCTCATTGTAAATGATGTGCTCTCTCTCTCTCCTCGTTTCCTAATGGTAAATGCTGATCTGGATAAGAATGAAAGCTACAAGAAGATCAAGATGGAGAAAGATAAGGAAGGGAAATAGAAGAAGAGGAGAAAAAAATAATGAAATGAAACGAGGATAATTCTTCTTCTTCTTTTATTATTATTCGCATGTGTCGTTCTGCGCTCCCCAAATTGGAAATTATATGTCAGATGAGAAGAGCGGCAGGAGAAATGCTATTACAAATGACTTAAAGAAAATGTATTTTTTTCGGAGTGAAATACCTTTAAATTTATAGCTTTACTATATATCATTTATTGTACAAAACTTTTGATTACCGGGAAAAAATATAAGAAAGAATTTGCAGCACCGTTGTTTTTTTGTCGTCGTCAACTTGCCATTCCCGTACCGTCGCGATGATTATCTATTTTGAAAGCTTGTACAAGGTTTTTTTGTTGAACGAATTCGAGAAAGAGAGAGAGATAACAAGAAAACTAGTCACAGAGTTGTATGTACTTTCTTTTTTCTTGTCAGCTGCCTGTCATGCCATTCCCAATAATAAAATGATGTTGATCATGATGATGATCATGTCGTTTTGTTGCTGATGATGAGACAGGAAGCGACCAAAATAGAAGGCAAGAAGCAAGTTTGAAAGGATGAAAAATCAAGCAAACTCTCGAGTTGAGAGATAGAATAAAATTGTGAAAGCATCAGAACATTTTCTCTTCTTTCTTTTCACTGGACTTTTTTCCCCAGAAATAAGAAAAGAGAGACACACACACGGAGACATTCATCCTGTTTCAGTAACAAGTCAGCATTTGTGCCAATAAAGAATATGACAGAATATATCATCCTTAAATTTCTCTATTTTTTTCTCTATCTTGTCCAACCATTTAAATTGCCTTTTGTGTTCAAGCAATATTGGCTATAGGCGGGGTTTTTTACACAGAAAGTGCCATATTTTCTAGCATTTGTCTTGCCGGAAATAAGAACTTACTTTTTTTTCTTGAAAAAAAATTTGTCTCCTTTTTTTAAAACGATACAGAAAAATGGTCATCCATTTTTATTTCCCATTTCAAATGCGTATATAATGCTTTGTGGCATTTTATTATAAAAAGAAGACACATGGCTCATTTTTACTCTTTCGACTCTTAACTCTGTATCTTGGTCCTCTGTTGCTGCCGCTGCTCTTTTTCGTTTAACAAGACAAAGATTTACGAGAACAAAAAAAATCCTTCTTTGTTCAGTTTGTTCCTTTTCCCCTGGTTCTTCTTTTCCTCCAAAAAGAAAGTGAGAGCCAAAACAATATTTTTGGCTTGAACTTATGGCGTAATACTCTCTCACTAAAGACGTAGAGAAATATACTCTGGGGAGAGTTGAAAATGCATAACAAAAACGCATAAATATATCGGATAGATACAGTAAATTATGATGGAAGCAGACAAACTGGTGTCTAATGTGTAACTCGATATTCTTATTTATTGCCGTTTTGTGTGCTTGTTCCTGTGATAATATGATACCAATGTACACCAGACTAAAGCATCCCTCGAAATAACACGTAACTATTTTGTTTGACTAAAGTGCACTTTTTATCGCCATTTTGCCGTTCCACAAAACGATGACAAAAAATATGGGGCCACACAACACAACAAGAGAGACAAATACCACCGTCACACAGTTAAGGAAAGAAAGAACAATGCAGTTATTAAGCATTATGTACAAAAGATATATTTATAGCGAGCAATTTATCTCTCCCCTTTGTGTGTGTGTTTAAGGAAGAGAGAGAATAGGACAACAACACCGTCATTATCATCGTCGTCGTAATATAAACTGGGTTGTTGTTGAATTGTCTTGTTAAAAGAGAAAGATGTGAGGAGTTGAGCCAAGACGATGGGATATAATAAGACTATATTACAAAGCCTGTATAAAAACCATGTAAAGAGAGAACTACAACAACAGGAAGACCACCGTTGCTCTCTACCGTTGTTAAAGAAAAAAAAGGGAGAAAGTTTATTCCTTTTTTGAGCACACAGGAACGGAGCATCACATGAGATTGGGTTCTCTCTTGGTTAACTATGAGGCTTGTCGGCTGCTCTCTCTCTCTCTCTCTCTGCAGACAACATAATTTGGACAACGACAAATTGGAGGGAGAGACATAAAAGGAGGGTGGAGGAGGAAAAAAATATAAAATGGAGTGGAGAGAAGTGGAGTATAGGGAATATTATCCTTGTATAACAAACAGACAGACAGACAGAGACACACACGCAACTTTACACAAAAACTCTCCTCCTAAAACTTTACACAAAATAATACATACCATATTACTTGTATTATTATCAGCAACGTGATCGTCATCTTCATCGTATCGTTTTGCGCTGAGCAACTAAAAGTAAGTGTAGTTAGTTTTTATACACGAAGAGTGAGCCCAGCGGCTAATCTGATTTCGACATCAAATGGAAATTGTTCAATGCATATAATAGGAGAAGAAGAGTAAAATGGTAAGACGGAAACTGAAATAAGTGTGGTGGGCACAAGTATACTTACACGTCATGATATAATAGAGAAAAGTCTATATCCTATATTTTCACTACTTTTCCCATGGGAAGAATAGGCATAATGATAGTGAACGAAATGATACACTATTTTTTCAGCCAGTCATCCAAAGAGAAAGGCAAAAGAGAGTCCTGGATGAATGAAACGAATATTGTAATAGTAATAATAAGTTTGTACTAGAGTTGAGAGGCGTCGGCGGCGCGGATGAAGAGAGAAAAAAGGACTTTTTTAAGAGAGAGAAGTAAAAAAGAAGAAGAAGAACATCATCATCATGAACAACTTCATCATCCCTTTTTATCTCTCTCACTTGTGCGTAGGTATATAAATCTGGAAAAGTACCCTTGTAATAACACACAGCTATCATAGCAGCAGAGTGAAATGAATGAAGAGAGAGAAAGAAAAAAGAGCACAGCAGGCTAAACTTTTTTTCGTTTTGAAGGCAAGAAGAGTAAGAGGAAATGGGAGTATTTAACTATACGCACGGCTTAAATTGCCAGAGTATTTTATATGTAGTTGGAGGAAGAACAAGGATATAGCAGAGTTATTATCATCATCAAACAAGGAAGGGAAGCGGAACCAAAAAAATGGAATGAACTATTAGGATAGAGATATTATGATGATGATTATGATGAGATAGGCGAAAGAGACAGATAGGACGGACGATGATGTGGTATATATGGCAGATATATATATGCTCATTTTTTTCATCAGAATACAAGCAGAGAGAGAGAGAGAATGAAAGTATAAAGGAATTCTGGGCACGTTCCGGTGTAATGCGTGCCCTTTTTCTCGTAGCTTTTTCATTCTTTCAGCTTTTTTTTCTGTCTCCAATCCTTCATAATGGTGGTATTATGCTTTGTGCTCTTGTGCAGGAGAAAAGAGATTGGAGTCATTATCCATCCATAAGATGAAAGCACCTATCCGGATAATAGCCTCCTAGTACATATTATTACAAGAAATGCATACCTACTATTTGGTATACTCAAAAATGGAAGGATAAAGGATATTCTGATGATGATGATAATGATAATCTTGATGATTCGCATCTTCTCCACAGAAAAGAAAGCTCTCTGTGTTTAAAAAAACTGAGTCTCTGTTCACTTTTATCTTGCCACTCTCACCGTCTTATACTATATATTATGCTCCAGTTTTTTTTTGTTATTCTGCACAAGCATTATGGCCAAGGAACAGCCCACCTTTCTCTTTTTTTATCTTCCCTAAAAAGTGCATTTTCTTCCCCACCTCCTTAAAAATATTATCTCGGTCCAAAATCACAACAGTATGTGGTCCCGATTGTTTTGATGACATGAGACTATGCCATAAAGGCTGCTGCTGCCTTGAGCTTTCACCATATACACAGTCTGCTTGTTATGCATTATATGGGGCTATGCTACACTTGCTGAATAAAAATGTCATGTAATGAAGCAGCTGCCATGCAGCAGCAGCTCACACACACATAGTTGGTGATTTTGATGAGGGAGACAACTTTATCATCCTTTTCCTTTTTTTGTGTCCTTAGTTTGTATAATGTTATCATCATCACATCTTACAAAAACAACCTACCTACCACCACCTTTGTTTATATCTCTGCTCTGTTTACGAAAAAGGTCGAGGGCCATACGTACATACCAACTATATGGGAGAAAGCAATTTCCTCCTTTGTTTTCATCTCTGGCAGAAAATCAGAATCTGTTATTTTCCCTCTGCGTGCTTTTTCTTCAAAACCGTTTTTGTCTCTTGTTTACAGAAAAAAATATACATGACGATGGTCCTTCTGAATGATGGGTCGCCCTTTGTGCGTCTCTCTCTCTCTCTCTCTAGTGAGAGGAGACTCTCTTGAAAAAATATTATCAGCGTGTGTCATCTGTGCTCATTCTCAGCTCAGCAAGTTTCCACTCCAGCAGAAGAAGAACAATAATAATGTGAAATACCAACACAGAACCATATTGTTGGTACACCTTATCATTATAGAGATATTGTTATACGCTTACTGCACAAACTATGTGTACCTTTTTTTTAGGTATATCGCCTTGATGGAATGGGAAGTAAATAAATAAGAGATGAGGACGACGAAGAAGAGAGGAGCAGGAAAAAAAACCGGAGAAAAGAGTCATCGTTGCAACAGCAGCCACATCATCATCATCATCCTCAGTCACTGTCTCTAAGCCTCTTTGCCTCTTCTTCCTGTGCTCCTCTCTCTGACTCTCTGTTATTCTTCTCCCAACTTTTTTTCCTTTCTATATATTCGAAATTCATATGTCGTATTAACGTTTGCTTTTAGGTTCATGATGGTGCCATTTTTGTATCCAAAAGTATTTTTTTGGTGGGATAATAATAATAATAACAAAGCTACATGCCTATAACTATATATACGTTATTACGATAGTGTGCTCATTTTGGAAAATGTCACCAGATAAAAGGAAGGAGAGTAGCAGTATATAGCGAAATAACGAAAAAGGCAACAACTTTTTTTTTGCTCGCATTTTCCCTATCACTGCGCATCACGCAAATAATAATATTAATAATAATGCTTTTTTTGTGCTCTTGCTCTGCTCGGTTAAAGCAGAGAGACTTTTTTTTAGTCTGGTGGTGGTGGTGGTGGTGGTAGGAATGAGATGACTTATTTTCCTTCGGTGAGAGGAAATATCTCCTCCTACTCCTTTATCATCATCACACACAAAAAGATCATTTTGGAATTTTTCGGCGTGTCTCTGACTCTCACTATCTGTGAGTGAAATGTGCGTTAGTTTGGTAGGCTACGCCATTCAGTCAGTGTCATTCCTTCTATTTTCCTGGAGAAGACAAAGATGAAATGCATGTCATGCCAGGAACATATCACACACCGCCATCACCAGAGAGCTCCTCTCTCTCCTAATAACATTTTTTTTTTCGTTCCTCCGCCATTTACACTCTGTGGCATCTCGAAAAAGAGAGAACTCTATTACAATTTTGTTTGCTGCTATTGTGCAACAGCGGTGATGATGATGTCGTCGTAAAGATGCAGTGATAGCTACTGCCAAGTCAAGAAAACAAAGCACCGGTTTAGATTTTTGATTTCTCCTCTTCTCTTCTTCCCGTTCTACTTTGTACTTTGCATCTCGGAAAAAGGAACGCAAAAGAAGAACAATGACCTGCCATTGCATAATGTAACGTTGTTGTACGTATCAAATAAAAGGAAGTCGTCAGAAAAGTGGCAGAAATAGTCGTAAACGGAATGGCACATCTTCTCACGGTTGTTGACTATATGTCAGTAAGAAGGGAACAAAGTTTTTTTTCTTTAAAGTAGGGCTCTACGACTATAGCTTCGTTTTTTATGCTCCTATGATTTCCTTACGCCTACCTTGCAGCCAGCGTGTGTGTGTGTGTGTGTGTGCGAGCAACGGCACTACTGGCACAGAATATGAATGAAGTTCCGCATCAACTCACACAAAGTAAAGAGGCAAGAAGAAAGAAAGCAGGCATGCCATATTATTTAAGTAATCACCCACCAGAATCTACATGATTGCCACAAGAAATCAGTCATCTTCGCCTTTACCGTTTCTTATCAAAATCTGAGAAATGATGATGATGGTGGTGGTGGTGATGGTGGAAAAGCTTTTTACTTACTTACTCGCGTCTTTTTTGTTATTATAGGCATGTATATGAGTTATTGCGTCATTATTATTTTTTTTCTTACAAGAGCCCCGAGAAAGTATACATTTGAAAGAGTTTCCTAATAAAAGCGGGATTAGACCGGAAGAAGGAGAGATTGAGAGGAGGACTAAAAGGATCTTTGGATGGTAAAAGCTTTGGTGTGTACGCCAACAGAAATGAGGAGTGAACACCTGACTTGATTACATAAAAAGATGAAGGCGAATGTGTGTAGTAAATGCATGTTTGACTTAAGAAAAAGACGACGACCGAGACCGTGATGATGATGATGAGAATGATATAATGTGACGATATGGGAAAAGGAGTGTGTGGTGGTGCATGTTGATAGATCACAATCGTGCAGAATGTTCATAAAAAGGGGAATGTACGACAAAAAGTAACAACGACGACATGAAAAAGAGGAGAAAATGATCGTCACCAAAAATGCTCATGCATGCGTGCATGCATGTAGCCACTAATTTTGTGATAATTAACGGCAAACCGTCTTTAACAGACAAACCGTTTTTCTCTCTCCTTCTCAATCCGATCTGCTCATCTCATATCATTTCTGTTGACAGTGGTAGGAGCAGAGAGAAAAAACATTCATCAAGATAACATGCACACGTACAGGTACATAAAGGATTTGAGGGAGCAAAGAAAAAAAACATGAAAAATATTTCTTCTGATTTAACTTTGTGTCTGTTCTTGTCTGTGTCATTTATTTTCACTTTTTCCGCACAAGTCAGAAGAGTAGTAAAGCAAGCAGAACGAAAGCGTATTAGCTCAAACGAGCATCATCGCACACACAATAACAGCACAGTTTTCACATCCTCCCTCTCTCTCCTCCCGTTCCACAGAGAACAGTTTACACATACATCTCTTGTGTATTGTACCATTTTTGCCATTGTGCGTGTCGTCTGTCGTCGTGTGTGTGGTGACAAGAGGACATGCATGCATGCATTGGAATTGGAAAGAAGGAGAGAAAAATGGAGAGACAGGAAGGATCGAGTTAGTTGTACTTGTGATCCCGTTTCTACTACTCTAGTAGTAGCAGAGGATCAGATCAGTACAGCATTCTTCGCTCAGATTCACAATAATAGCAGAAATGTGTGTACAACACACGGAGTACTATGTATTATGTAGTTTTTAAGGTATTATATGGATAATACGGCATGAGAAAAAGCTTCATGGCTTTGGCACTCTCTCAAGAATTCCTTTCGTTTCTCTCCTTTTTTTTCTTCTTACTCAGCCCAAAGTCAACATTATTCCATGAGACGAGGAGAGGAGAGATGTGCGCGGTGTGGTGTGGTGGCAAGCGGTGTAGTATGAGTAGTTGAAGAGATGGATGGGAGAATGGGAAAAAGCCGTTTGTTACATGTGTACTACTTGCTACTTGTAGTTACTCTTCTGCTGATGATCATCATGATGATTATACACAAGTTGGAGTCAAGCAACCGTGAAATTGCCACAAAAACAATAATAAGCACAAAAAAAACCGGAGAGGATCACAGAAGAGGAAGAGAAGTATAAGAAGGGAAATGGGAGTAGAGAATGGGAAGAAGAGCGAGAGAGAGAGAGAGAGAATGCCATGCCATGAATGAATTGGATTAGAAAGAGGAGGAGGAGAAGGCTGCTAGAGAGAGAGAGGATGTGAGGCAATGGCATCATCAGCATCTCAGCAGAGAGTGGTGGTGGAGGAAACCCAAGGAAAAAAGAGAGAGAAGGAAATAAATGAGAGCACACACAAACAAAAGGTAATTAACAACAGAAAAGACAGAATGGGAAGGAAAGAGAGAGACATTTCTACAAGCTCAGCACAAAATACTTGAAAATTACTCTCGCTCTCATCATCATCATTTATTTGAGATCTCTTCTGCTCAGCTCACTAAAGGCTTTATAGCTTCTTCATGAGTTTCCCTTGTTTCTCTCCCATTACCACTCTACTTCTATATACTTTTTTTTACAAGAGATGAGGAAGGAAGGGCAGCAGCAGCAGCAGCTCACACAGCAGCCAAATCTAACGCGTAATATTTCAACTTTATACTCTCTTGATGGAGATCGTGGAGAGAGAGAGAGAGCAAGAAAAGTAGAGGGACACAAAATCGTAATAATAAAAGCGTACACGCGCGTCGTCCTTCATCTCGTTTTACTTGTGTCGCTGTAAAACACGCTTGTCTTATGGTGTCTTGATATTATTATGCCTTAAATCCTTGTTCGCTAAATGTGTGCTCCTCTAAAATCATTTCTTTTATGAATGGCGATGATGATGACGATGCTGATTGCACTGCTTGTATATAAATAATAGGAGTGTTGTAGTGGTAGTGCGTAATAATAATAATAATCATAATCTCTGCTCCTCATGTTGTTGTGATCGTAATAACAGTAATAATAATAGTGTCTAATTCCTTTCCCCACAAAATATGAGCTGTGTGTGTGCGTAATAGTAATGATGATGATAATAATAATAACTTGAGCAAACAAAATATGAAATCATAATATAATGATAATGTTCTCTTATTTTATTTCTTCTGTTGGTTATGGCGGCCGTGGCGGAGGAGACGTGTAAAAACTAAGACTCTTCTAGAATGAAGACAGACAAGCCTACACTCTCAAGTAGGCATTTGATGTTGTTGCTGTTATTATTATTATTATGGTATGTATAGTCTCTATCTCAAATCCCCATCGTCTTCATCATCGTCGTGATCTCCGTCATTATAATAAATCCATATAAATCCCGAACAATTATATTGCGCTTAAAGTATAATGTACACACTCTTTTATTACACGTTACAAATTTGCTTCACTACTACTCTCGAGGAGGATCAAGAGAGGACCAAGGGGAGCATTCGTAAATTATGCACCCTCCGTGAAATGCTGCGAGAGAGGGGGTGAATAGTTTGACCTTATGTTTTTATTATTATTACGCATTGCCCCAATAAAAAAAGGAAAAGTCTTGGTTGGTGGATTATATTGTCAACTGTCATTGTTATATTGCATTTTATGCTTTCAAGTTGTGGATGATCCCTTAGCTCCACTTGAAGAATTCCTGCAACGACATTATTATCAACGTCATCATCAGCACCACCACCGCCACTCTCTCTCCTGAGACGGGTATGATATAATGATGATCCTTTTAAAACTTTGCACAATATTTGTCTAGAGATGGAGGAGGAGGCAAGTGGATATATGGTGATTGGTGATGTAGTACGTGTGTGTAATATTATGCAAATGATTATGCTGTTGATGATGGTGTTATGTGTGTGTGCGTTGTTGTCTTGTTCTTTCCGTTCTTTTCTGTCTGCCATCATGATTGATGGGTAATAATGGAAAATTGGAGAGATAAGAGCCGGAATACACAATACAATATATTGACTATATCCGATGCAGCACAACCAACCAGAAAGCATACAGTGTCCATCCATCAATATTCATTCAACGCAACAAACAAGTAGAAAGGGAAATTTTTCAAGTTCACAAAAAAATGCTCCTTCTTCTCTCTCTACGCTTTCTGGACAATGAAAACCCTGACAATGAGCGAGGTTGATGGTTGATGTAAATCTGATGGTCCCTGTCTCTCCATCTGGATAATAATAATTGATCACATCCTAATTACACGGTCAATGGACCATCTTGATATCCGCGTGTCGTATTGTGTTGCGTTGTGCGAGTGCTATTTTTATTATGTACATTGTGCGCACTCACTGTCAAACGTCAACGAACGACGAAACGACACATGAACAATATTTAGCACTTAATGACTGCATTACATTATTACAACGACGCATCATCATGCCTTATTTGAAGGAAGACTCCTCACGATTACGATTATAGAGATGCTGCCTCTCTCATCAACAACAAAACTTTCATTGTCCACTTGACATTTGATCTGCTACGGAGGCATGTAGCATGTTAGTTTATATATAAAAAAAGCTCAGGCGACAGACTCATTTTGTGTCAACAGCCTCCTCCTTCACTTGAAGCGTCAACCCCTGACTCTTCTTCATGGAGACGTTTTTATAACGATAATAACCGTCATATACTCTCATCATCATCAAAAAAAATCCTCTACACTTCTTGTCCTTTTTCCTCAACGACATATTTCCTGCCGCCGCTCTCGCTCTTCTGTTATTTTTTGTCCAGTCTACCCAACCATGAATGCATAACTAACAAGTGCACCACTACGCCCACAGCTAAAAGGCAAGTAAAGTTAAATATTGCCTATTTCTGCTGCTGCTCTTACTTCTTCCTACTCCATCATTTCCATAAAATTATATCATCCTTCCATGTCCATCCATCCAACTCTCTCCTCCACCACCACCACCATCACCACCACTCCAGTAGGAGTAATTAAATGCAATATTAATAAACTTGTTGTGCCATAATAACTGCCATACATAAACACAAGCACATTATGTATTATGGAGTAGTATTTTAAATATATATATAATGTGTTGTGTTGCGTGAGCATCAAGTTCTCCATATTATTACAATTCCACTACTGCTTCTTCTTCTTCTTTGCTCTCGCTTTGGTTGTATGCTCAACACACACTTAATTTTTAAATGAAGGGCCATTACTTTTAAAGCTTTCAAAAACGCAAAAGCAGCGGCAACTTCTTCTTTTCACGTTCCTTATTTCTACTACTACTCCTTTTGAAACTCCGGCTCGAGCACAGCGAGAGGGAATCACATAAACAGCATACATAACAACAACACATGCTCACACAGAGAAAAAGCCGAAGGAAGATGTATGACGGCGTCTCCAAGTCGAGTTACCATAATTAGCCAAAAGGGAAAAGAGAGAGAAACGAGCGCAGAGTGCGCTTAAATCTTTTACGTGCTTACACTCGGTGTAATTCCTTTTATCTTTTTTCAAAATAGCATGTTCATTGCTCATTCTGCATTTCCATAATTTTACCCATTTTCCGCAATCACAACATCCAAATAAGCTGAAAGCACGTAACAGCTCTCTTTCCTCTTTGGCAGAGCCGTATATTATTCCTAGAAAACATTCTCTTCCAAATATATTGACACGCTGGCATAAATTTTTCAAAGAGAAGAACAGAGAGAGAGAGAGAGAGAGACATACCACTACTGCGAAAAGATTGCCGATGTCGCTCTCGTCGCCTTGGAATGTTTTTCTACGTGGAAAAGAGTGTGAGTGTGACTTTGGTTGTTGTGATATGCAGAATTTTTTGAAGCCTAAAAGATCCCCAAAAACCCAAGGAATGCAAAACATTGCCATTTCCCTAAAAGATTATAAATATTTTGTCGCCTCTGCTCCTGCGTTTAGTTTAATGGATCGTTTTCAAGAATGGATGAATGTCTTTGCTTGCTCCTCATAATTTTTGCCTTGTTAAAATCTGCCATGTAGTAAATAAATACATTTATTGTTTTTAAAGACCTTTTGCATTTTTTTCTCTGAAAAAAAATATGTCAAAATGTGAAGAAATTATTGGCTCGTTGATTTTTTGCTCTCAAATATGTTGACTTTTTGGTTGACTTCTTTGAGAAAGGAGCAGATTTTTACGAGTCTTGTTTACGACTCTGATAACTGCCTTTTTAACATCTTATTGCCTTATCTGTCCTGATCTCTAGCATAATAATAGTAATAATATAAAATGTCTGCCTTGTCTGCATTATATAGCGCGACAAACATATTTTCATTTTTTTTATTTCATACCACGTAATAAATATGTTTTAAACGACATGCAATGACGATGACACGTGTTTCTTTGCTATACAGCTTACAGTGCAGTGCACAGAAAAAGAAACATTTTTTTCTCTCCCTCTGGAAATAAAAACAGCTCATCATTTTTATATCATCATGAACAACCTTAAAAATAAAGATGATATATGAGCATTTTTTTCTACAATGTTTAAGTATGTCTGTATTTGCATCGCTGACGATGAGTAAAGTCATTAGCAATGTTATTACTGTTATTACTGCCACTATACTGCTTCTGCTCCTGCCACTGGCAGTTTTTATACAAGTGGCACTTTTACCAAGTTTTCAGTAAAACCAAAGATCTCGCGATCCTTTCTGTCTAAAAGATGTTATGTTGATGATGATCGCCATCATTATAACGATATGACATGATATTAGAATGATGATGATGACGATGTTGAAGGCACAAGATTGATCCATTCAGTTTTTCGTACGAAAACATCGCATTCCTTATAGCCCTATTCCCGAAAAATGTTTTCATTCCCAAAAATTGCACATAAGGAACATTATTGAAGAGATGGAATCAGGCAGAAAATGCTATTTCATAACAAGCTGTTCGCTAAATTAAAATGATGTGTTTTTTTTCTGCTGTTTCGTAACGTCTTCTTTTTCATCATCATCATCATGCTTATCAGTATGTTCGCCCTTTTCCCACTTTAATATTATCAACTCATTGTACGGTTTCAAGTATTCCTTCAAAAAGAAGTAAGAGTGTGTGTTTTGTAAAATATGAAGAGGATTTACACTTGGAGTGACATGACTTTATCGACATTAGCCTTTCTCTCTATTTCTTGTATGTTTTCTTTTTGATGAAATATTATTATCTTTCCATCTATTTGAGATTTTTGCTTAGAGAAAAACATGTGAGAGAGAGAACATAATAAATTCCACCCAAAAGGCACTTTTGCAGGCCCACTGGGAGAATAGAGGAATGTTTTTTCGCAAGAAAAATGCTTTTCTGCTGACATTTTAAAACTTTTATCTATTTCTCTTACACAAAATGACAAACAAGGCGAGAAAAATATAATGGAATGCTGGCAGAGGAGAAGGGAAAAAAATGTTTTCTTGCCGAGCACAGCAGATTCTATTGTTATCATGAATATGTGTGACATGTGCAAATATAAAATATCATATTTCACCGTGTCGTTGTCATTATTGTCAGGGTGTCGTGTATATACGCTCTGCCCGTCATCAAATATTTAACGAGTCGAAAGACTGACTCACTTGTCAAGACGATAAAAAATGCATTGCACACAAGTTATCTCTCTCTGAGCACCACCACCATCACATCACCTTTGGAGCTGCACGAAAGTAAATAAAAAATGGACAGGGACACCAAGACACAGAATTGTACTTTTTTATGTATACCTACTTATTTCGCCGATTTCGTGTATTTATTACGTACGTGGGCTTATAGTTTGATTGAACAGAAATATGTGCACACATTTTTTAGGTGATGTATGCGAGCTGATATTGAGATGAAGACATGTATGGGAACATCATCATCATCAACTGTACATGCTGCATGAGAACTGAGTTCGTGAAGAGGAGACGGAGGAGGATGACTCCTCTTTTGTCTTTTACAAGGAAAATGAAGATGGACGCATGAGACTGATCAAAATGAAGCTAAAAGCTTGTGAACGGGTGCTTGGTGTTTTAAGGTGCTAAACAGGACACAATTTTAGAGAATGTCTTGTCGTTGTAGTATTTGTGTTAGACTTGCATAATCCCTTCCACCTCATCTCCGTATTTTTATGCACACATTTTTTATTGTTTTAAAAAATGCATAGGTATAAACACACAAGTGTGGTGATGCTGATTCTCTTTGTTTTTATGTGACAGACATGCCATTCAAAAAGTCACTCAAGCAGCATACATGGTCGGTGGTGGGGAAATGGTAGAGTCATCATGTTCATCATGATAATCACAATGACGACGACGAGGAGGATGAGGAGAAGTTCCTCTTTCCCCTCATCCCACAAACACTCTTATTCTTCTTGTTCATAAAAACATTGAGCGTTTATTTTGCCTACATTTGCATGCATTATCATTGCCAACTGCCAACATCGGATACAGCGACGGAAAGTTGATAGAGATGGAAAGGGGATACTGTATATCTTTGTCTTCTTATTTCTGTTTGACGGAGGATGCAAACGCAGCATAAGGCTATGGTGCATTAAATAACAAAAGAGTTTGTACAGTAGTACAAGTGGCAGCACAGCAGCAACAGCAGTAAACTCAAAAGTTGTAAAAATTTTTTTAGACATGCATACATAATACGATGGAGGAAGGTAGTAGCAGTAAAAGAGGATGGATGATGGAATGGAACCAAAAACTCAAAAAAAAAACCTTCTTGTTCGTCGTCGTCGTCGTCGTCATCAGCAAAATTCATCCTCTCTTGATCAGGGCCATCGTATCGTGATCAACGCGCAGTGAAAAAAGGATAATATCGGACAAGGCAAAGGAACGCGGCGCAGCAGTTGGGAAGATTGAAAAAAAAAATTACGACTTGTGCATAACTTCACATAGTTTTAAACGATGTAGTTTGGAGTTACCCAAGTTATCTCTATCCCGTGTATAAAATGGCTATAAAATGAAATATATACCTACACACGGATTAGTGATGGGACTCTGTATATTGAAATACTAAACTATACTATTACGGGCTACATTCTTTCGCTGATCATGAGATGAGGTTGGTTGTAAAAGTGTGAAAACCAGTTTGTTATTATTGGTTGGACACCGTATGAAAATGCATTTAAAAAAGCCGATAAATGCTCATTCAGCTTCATTGGCCAAAGTAATATATATTTTAAAGAATTACAGCTACATATTATATCGCAGTAATAATGGCTATATAAGTTATAAGATGACTTTGCTATTCTTCTACTCTCCTGGCTTTTCTGTCATGCTGCTGTTGATGAGGATGGTCGGTGGTGTGAGAGTGTGAGAGAGAGGCTTCAGACAGCAAGGGAGATAGCTTTAGAGATGAGGTATTTACAATATGCATGATGATTGTCAGTAGTGGTGTGTGGAGGGGGGATGAAGGAAAGAGAGAGAAAAAAAAACGTAAAGTTTAAAAAGATAGATGCCTTGTGGCACTGGCACATGATAATTTCTTGTGAAGTGATGTGATGTGTCTGATGGGCTGTTATTGAAGTCGCACCTCTTTTCACGATTTTTCTGCATATGCATCACTTATTATTATTATTATTGCGCATGTTGTAGTATTAGTAGAGGATTACAATAATATGCATACGTCATAGTCATCATAATCATTTTTGATATAGATATAGATGGGAGTTTTTTTGTGGGTAGATTTACACTCACTTTTGCTTGTCGTTATTGTTTGTTCCATGGTGGTGCGGTTAGTAGTTTGGTAAACAGCAATAATCATTCATAATGCATTTGATATCACATTGCGTATAAATTACTATTTTTCTAGAGAAAACGGACGAAAAACGATAAGAGTTGTAATAAATTTTTGGGATTTCTTACTTTTTTGAATAGGTACATATTACACTTTGCTCTTAAGGAAAATGATGGATGAATGGGTTATCATCATTATTATTTCTTAAGTAAAGAGCCAAACTGATCAATATGCAATATAAATTCAGGAGAATCATAAATAATAACATTTTTGAAATTATGGTATGTGTGCAATCAGACAGTCCACTGTTTCTATTAAAACTACCCCCACATATACATATCTGCATACCCACACACACCACACAGGTATTTCTATATACCTATCGACACTGCCAATTACTCTATATAGGTAACAGTTTGTGTGGTGGTATCTTGTTTAAAGAGACCAGCAGACCAGAGAGTCCAAATAGGAGAGTAAAAAAGGGCTAATGAGGCTCTTAGGGAATAAAATGACTAGCTCCGGTTACAGCAGGTTTGCATGGCACGCAAGCATCAACGCAACCAAACTAAATAACAACAGCAGTGAACAAAATTATTCTCTATAATCATGCAAGGCCATTTAATACACTAAAAACTTTTTTTTCTCTTCTCTTTCTCCTTCTTGGAAAAGTGGCTTTTGTAGCAGCTGCTATAACGTCGTCGGACGGACAACAGCAACGATACGATATGCAAAAAAGGAGAGAACGTTGGCCGTGGTGGCAGTAGTGGCTGTGCTATTACGAAGAAGAAAAAAAATGTATCCGACCAACTGCCAAATGAAAGCCACACCAGAACACCACCGGCTTAAATGAAAACATGTTCTAGTTGCATGTTAATTAGGTAATGTCATTGGCTCAGATTTATTATTACGGTTATGCCCGAGTTGATATTCAAAGTATGTGTATAGGTATATGTTGTAGAGTATATGTAGTGTTATAAGTGGACATTATCATTATTATCTTACCCTGTGTACAGGGACAATGTGACATGTCAATAGGGACGCCGCCACCACCGGGTCCGCCACCGCCGCCGCCAGAAGCAGAGTTGGCACTGCCTCCCGAAGCCAAAATGACATTATCAATGAGATCCTGGTCTTCCTTGCTGTTGTGTTGTGGATTTGCCTCCCGACGGAATCTTAGCATGGGATGACCAACAGAAGCGCCATCCTCACTGATAAACTCACTTAAACCAACACCACCTCCACCACCACCACCAATTTCGCCACTTCCACGAACTAGCCTAAAATTATTACTATTAAGATTACTGCTAATTTTCTCTAGTTTGTCAAAATTATCATTATGGCGCTGATTACTATTAGTGTTTTGATTAGTGTTAAAAAGAAAGTGAGAGCTGTCCGCAAAGCGCAATCCTGAGGAGGATGCTGTCGTTGCTTGTGTGAGTATTAGCAGTAGCTGGCCTTCCACTTGGCTCAGTCTTTGTTCCAGATTGTACACGCGTTGACCCAACAGGCCTACAATTGACAGGGTGACTACCCACAACACCACTCGGGTCACACTACTACTGCCCCCACCACCACCTCCATAATATCGCCGTGAGTATGTGTATACTCCACCCGTGTCATTCTCATTACCACCACCTCCACCTTCTGCACCTCCGTCACCACCACCGGGGTTGTTGCTTCTGTTGCCACCACCCCACAAATAACTTACAACTTGTGGATAATAGTATTGTCTAGCATTCTCCTGTTCTCGACCACGTTGTTGTTCGTCCTGTTGATCCATTCCGGTGGCCGTCTCCAATGGAGGCTTTTCACCTCCTC
Source organism: Sinella curviseta (assembly GCA_004115045.4). Classification (NCBI taxonomy): domain Eukaryota; kingdom Metazoa; phylum Arthropoda; class Collembola; order Entomobryomorpha; family Entomobryidae; genus Sinella; species Sinella curviseta. The sequence continues at coordinate 73,110,129 of CM023199.3, forward strand.
CAACCTTGTCACTCTTTTCAATCATCTTGTTTGCTCAACTTTATCCGCCAGACAGAAATAAACGGTTACAGCAGCGGACATTCTTTGACATAATTGTATAGCTACTTGTTAGTAATTTATATGATATACTGACTTTTTTCTCTGTTAACCGTCACACATGTCACTTATAGTAATTTGTCCTCCTCACTCACATTCCTTGCTAATAACAGTACTTTTTTTCCAGAATTGGGAGGGATAATAGCTCCAGGCTATGTTCAGGTAGGAGCCACAAATAACAACTTCTTCTTCTTTTCGTATTTATTATTATGGATAAAAAGTAGGGTGGGAAAAAGGGGTTTCCCTTTTCGTCGTTCCTTCAAACAAAAAAATCCACTCACTTTTTTTAAAGAGCTTCCTATAATCCCACATTCACGAACATGCTATTATATGCGTATGCACATACTCTGGTCAAAAGTTAACTTGAAGAAGATTTTGGTGATAAAGCTTGCTCATGTCTTGGCCACTATAATATCTACTACTGCTTGTACTTCATTATTATCAGATTCATCAGAAAAGGGATTTCTCTACTCCTTTTAAAAAGCTTATTACAGCACTAAGCTTAGCTCGTGGCTAGGCTAACTATTTATGTTGCTGCTGCTGCAACCACACACTCTAGATGTATGTACAGCAATGTCTCAATTGTTATTGTTGGTGGATGATGAGACTCATGAGTATGAGTAGTAGGAAGGAACTTAAATGAAGAAGCTCTGTCTGGTCAAAAAAAGACGTCTTCTTTTTCCCTTCTTCTTAAGCCTTCCTCATGTCGTTGCTGCTGATGATGAGAATGATTTTGAGAAAAAAAGTCGTGGTTGCACATTCCATTCTCCCCACGAAACCCACGAAGACGAATTGTATTGTTGTTATGTACTAGAATGTTATGAGGAGAGAGACTTTGAATAGGCTCAAGTCTGTGAACTGTGTAGAGACAGATGCACTCAAAGAGATTTCGAATGCAATCCTTAACACGAAGATGTGGTGGATGGATGGTGGCACGGCGTTTAAAGCAATGAATAGAGGAGGACAATGAGAATGTTTGGTTTTTTTGGGACTACTACTAAAGTCCTATGGAAAAATGCGTATAATATACGTGTGCAGAGTGTGAGTGCGGTTCTTGTTGCGAGTGCTCTGCTGTGCAGACGGAACAGGAGCAAGATGAGAACTGGCCAGCAAATACGTCTCAACTGACTCTTTTTCCAACATCAAAAACGCTCTAGTAGTATATTATGATGATCATGGCTTGTGTATCCCAAAGAGCAGCAAAGCAATCCAATCATTCCCGTCTCTCTCCCTCAGACTCAGCCAAGTTGAATGAAAAAAGAGGAAAAGAAGACCAGGGCAGGGTTTAAAGAAGATGATGTTCTGTAGTGGCGATGGTGTGCGGTGGTTGCTGCTACTTTTTCTGTCTTTTAACGAGCGTAAGAGGATGATGATGAGCTGTTGTTGTACGTAGAACGAGAAGCAGAAGAGAGAAGAGGTTTTCCTTCATAAGAGATGTTTTTTTGAGGTTTTTGGGACTGAGGAAGAGAAAGGATACCCTTGGATTCTCAGCTTTGTTTCTCAACAACGTCGTGATCATCGCCATCAAAGACAAGTAATCTTTGTGAGTGGTGAAGATCCAATCTATCCATGTACATACATTGAGTCTTGTCCTTTTTTATCGTTACATGGAATCCAGGGACAGAGCAAGAGAGGGGCAGAGAGAAATTAAACTTTGGGAGTAATATTCCACGCGGTATAATCTATGCTGCTGGTGGGACTCGCACACAGAAAAGAAATAATAATAAAAAAAGAAAGAATATATTATGTATTCACTGGGAATTTGTACTTTTGTGCACTTATTGCTTTTTAGTACACGACGAGATATTGATGATGATGTTCATCATTATTATCATTATAATGTGTGCCCTGCTGCTCCCTATGCAGTTTATGCTCCAAGAAAAATAATACGTGTATATAGAGTCTCGTGGTGTGGTGGTTTCTTCTTCTCTCTTCTCCCTGCCTGCCTGCAGTAATAGTAAGTGGGAAGTGGGATATATATACCACAGCAGCAGCAGTGTATTATTTTTGGAGAAGAGATTTTGGAAATGAGAGATGAGATAATGATGATGATGATGACGACGATGATGTAGAGTGTAAAGTGCTTTAGCTTTGGTTTACGGTTTACTTTTACACCACCACTTCCACTATCCAGTACCAGTCAACCACAAAAAGCCAACCTTTATGTGTTTTTCCCTGTGTGCGTTTAGCTACAATAATACGCTGTGTGTGTAGCTGCAACTATGTATATATATTCCCATCTCACTCTTTTTAAAACCAACTCAATTGAACGAAAAGGAGAGATGAAAAGAAGAGGAGAAAAAAAGTTCAACGAGGAGGATGATCAGGATATAGTGATGTTCACCCCTCCCGACGATATGATGTTCATCATAACACAAGTAGAATCAGAGAGTAGAGCGGTGGTAGTGGTGATGGTGGTGCTCTTGCAAAGGCTTATATAATAATCATCATCAACACGACGATACGGTGATGATGATGATCGTTTCACAACGATGATGTGAAAAGTTTGTACATGTATTTTAAAAAGGCGATAGAGAGAGTGAGAGAGAGAGGTTGGGGGATTGAGGAAAAAAAGAAAGAAGAGCTCACCAAAGTTCAGTACAATTATGTCTATCTGCTATCTTAAATTCACATCTTCTCACAATCAGCTCACAACAGTGTATAGTAGAGTTTTTTCGAGACTCCCTTTCGTTTTTCTCTTGTTTGACTGTATGGCTTACTGACTATTCCATGGAGAGAGAAAAGAAGAGACAAGGACAAGAGATACGTATGTATATATTCGGATTTTTTTTCATGTACATTTTATTGTTATTATTATTCAATGGTGTTGTCGTTGTCACTTTGGGAGAGACTCGTACACAAACACACGGGCCAAGAGAGAGAGAGAGGGGACATGGGAAACAGGAGAGAAAAGTACCCTCTGCGAGTATACCACCAACAAAGCAATGATGGTGATAGTAGTAGTAAAGGATCACACATGCATATAAATTGTACGAGGAAATAAAAATGTGGAAAAATAATGTTATTTTTTGTGTCACTGCTGGAACCAAAGTAATTGTTGTTGTAACATCAACAATCATCCAGAGAGAGAGAGAGAGAGTGAACGAGAGAGAGAGCGTCCGGCTTGACAAGACGCGCGGCGAAAAAAAAGGACGAGAATATAAAAAAAAAGATCTAGAAAAGAGAAAACATGTTCCGCCTAAAAACTTGGTTATGCTTAAACTTGTCTCTCTTGTCTGCGTGTACAATTTTTACTGCACACACACACTAAAAAAACTCACTCACAGATACACAAACTCGCACTCTCTGGGATTATTTGTCAAGGACCCTTAATACCACCAAAGTTGACTTTGATGGTGACGAGAATGAAATGAAGTGAGAGACTGTGTGAGTCAGTCTACTATGTACTCACGTCTGGTTTGGTCTGCTTCTTTTTTCTCTCCTGCTTCTGCTGCTGGAGGAGGAGAAAAAAAAACAACAAAATTGTTACAAGTTTTTTACTCCAAAAAACCATTGAATTATATTGCAAACCTGGAGCTATAATATAAAGCCGTGTGTGTGTGTGTGTGCGTTCTTGTGTGTTTTTTGTCTCAAAAAAGTAAGCAGAGCATAATGGACAAGGGGGGAAAATCATGTGGCTTGTTTGGATTTTGGTTTTCTGTAGGTATGCATGTTAGGGTTGTTTGTACTACTACGTGCGTATACCTACCTAGTGCCACATTTCATATTATTATAACCACCTTATTATTTAGGTTCATTCCTCCTCATCACGTCGTGCATGCACACATATATGTAGGTAGGTATATATCTCCTTACATAATAATCATCTTTTTGATATGCTGGTGACTATAAATGGTGTAGACGACGACAATGCCCGCACCACACACGACACATATAAACGTATAGAGAGAGAAAAAGAGGAACAAACGGAAGGTCGATTGCACTTCTATACAACCACATAACCTAAAACTATTATTACTATTACCTGAGAGAGAGAGGGAGAAATTCCTGATATCGGGAACTTGTAATTTCTATATACTTTTCTGTACTTACATTTTCTATGAAAAGCCAAAAAGCACTGTGGTCTCCATTTACTACTTATATGTGGTCTTGTTGGTTTAGTCTTCACTTTTCTCTGACTACTGCTGCTGCTCTGGAGCAACAGCACAAAAACCTCACACTTTTCTCTTTTCCTTCCCTTACTTACTACCCTCTTGTTGTAGTTGCTTTTTGTTCCAGTCAGTCTCTGTTTTTAAGCAAAAACGCTCATGAGCTCATATAACACATCACATTCTCCAAACTGCCACTTGTACTACTCCACTCACACATTTCATTTTCTCTTTCTCCAAAACTTTTGCATAAACATAATATATGACGCTACTTAGGCATAAAATACTCTCTCTCTCTCTCAAGCTCAGTGCTTTTCTCAAGGAATCAACCTAATAGGAATAGTCCACTTTTTATTATGTGCTCCACCACCATCCATCCCATTTTACTATTTTGTTGTAGTTGATATAAATAGTGCCATTGCCATCACATCACCTCGCCTCACAAAACCCAAAATAAAGTTTTTTTTCTTCTCCTATGCGTCATGTATGTCACCTTATCAAAGAAACGTAAAACTTGTGAATAAAAACTGTGTGAGCTCGACCACTTTTTTCGCAGCTACTACTACAACTACATATGCATATACTATGCGTCTACTTTGGTAGGTATATTATTTACTTACTACACAAAGTATGTACATTGAGACTTTTTCCTGGGCAGCAGCAGACGACGACGACGACCTATAAGCAGCTTGTATGGCATTGCCCAAGGCATACAATTTCCTTTTCCTTTTTTTATTCTCATTCCAAAAAGAAGAACATGGGTAGAGTTCCAAAACCCAGAAAAAAACCCGAACAAACCTGAAACTTATTCTTTTAAATGGCCACTCTCAGCTTGTTTATGTGTGTGTTCTCTCCAAGGAGTCCTATGGCAGTAGTGCAGTACGGATGTGGTAATAGGGCGATCGTGTCGCATGCCATTTATTTTTTCGTCTTTAAGTCTCTCTCTCTCAGCTCAACTTACGCTTACTCGTATCAAATGACAGAAATGGACCTCACATTAACTTTATACCCTCCATCATCATCGTCACAAACACCACCATCCAAATACATATTCTTCAACACGGCTATCATCACCAAAAAAAAGCGCTTAAACTTCACTGGTCATTTCCCTGAAAAAAAATATTCACAATAGGTATACTTTATATTCAATGGTCGCACATTATCCCTATGAATATTCAACGGAGAGAGAGAGAGAGAGAAAGGAAGAGAGAGAAAAAACGAAATGAAAAGAGAATTGGCCAACAACGAACGCAACGACAAACGATCATAATAAGCTAAAGCCATTTTATTTTCTTATGTTTCCCGGCTCCTATTACTGTTATTATTATTATGGGACACACACAAAGAGAGAGAAAACGACAAAACGTGGACGGATATATGACATGAAACCAGTCAGCAAGCAGTCTGTAGGGATAACAGCAAACAAAAGGAACAGGAAAGAGAGAAGAGAGAAAAAAAACTTTTTGTGACAAAGGCGCAAGAGTCATGTCATAACGTAAGTAATATTATTATGTTCTATTCCTTTTGCAAAAAAAAAAACTGGTCACATTTGAGAAATTGGAGGTCGGAGGAACAACTACGACAAAACTCCATTCAATATAATTGCCCTTTTTATTCAACTCGTCGTCGGTTGGCTATATAATATGCACTTACAATAATCAGCGGAGGAAACAACCTAAACTACTACCTATGTATATGTAATTCTATATAAGGGCATTATTATATTGGGCCTTTTACAATTTTACAGAGAGACGCACAATCTTATGTTTTGTGACTACATGCAAACTGAAATTAAATGACTGTTCTCTCCTGTTATGTGACATAGTCTGGCTCTTGTTGAATTGTGTCCAGGGAAAATGAGCTCACGCATAAATACACACACATGTGCCGTCCGGTCCGTCGTATACGCAAACATTCAAAACGAAAAGGCAGTAGTCATCAAGATTATTATTTCGTTACTCTTACGCACAATATATAATACGCAATTTCATACGCACTACTTGGCATATAATAGGAAGCAAAACTTCTTGGGGAAATAATTTATGCATGATCTTTCACAAAGATAAAAAAACTTGGATTTGTGTGTGAGTGAGAGTATATATATATGTGTGGTGGACGACCTTTTCCATCCATTCGTTTCTCGTCGTGGTTTAAATAAATAAATAATAATATCAAGAAGAATATAGAAAAGAGGAGGAAGAAAGGCAAGTCTGGAAATATTACAATATATAATGCGTATCGCTTGTATAAAGTAAGTTTAAGTAAATTGTTAAAGCGTATCTTATTTTCATTTCTCTGTGATAGCGCTTTTCTTGATTCTTTTGTGGCTTCTGCGGCTCCAGTCCAGTCCACCAGTCAAGCAGCAGCCGTCAAGTCACTAGTCACTCCATGTGACTACGCAGGATATCATGACGATGATGACTTTAACTTTTTTTGGCCACTACTACTGCTCACTTTTGCCTTTTTGTTGCTGCCGTTTACTCTAACGTTCTAGCTCATGCGTGTGTGTCCCTTGAGGAATAAAAAAAAAGTTTTTGTGTTGTGTGCGTCGCGTCGTGTGTTCAACAGACATAATTTATCAACCTGTAAAAATGATCTGACTTATTGTGCTGGAACACACGACGAGACTCTAAATAAATTGTTCTCCAGCTACTCTATAAGGAATACAAACAATACGCTTGTGTTCTCAAATTTTAACTCTTGTCCTTGTCTTATCTTTCCCTTTTGCGCTGTGCATGTAAATAAGCTTTGTTTGCGCTTGCTGTTGTAGTAGGAGCATTTTATTGCATAAAATGTGTGTGTGTGTAAAATAGAGTGGCTATTTATGTTGGCATACTACTGCGTATTTCATTCTAGTATTTTTTTATTATTTATTCTTTCCTTTTTTCTCTCTCTGCTTTGGTAATTTATGTATTTGGCATTTGGTATAATAATACCGTAATATTTTTTATAACATGTCAGAATATACATTTATAGGAATGGTAAGCGTTTTAAAACAATTTAACTTACAACAAATAACAACAATTACGTGTATTATTGAGCCATGAACAGAAAATAAAAAAAATAGAGAGAGAGAGTTGATATGTGTCGGTCGGGACGGATGAGTTGCTTGTGTTTGTCAATTGTAGAAAAAAAATGAATTAGCTTAAATTTTTTAATAATACTTAACAAGGTATAGTTAATCTCTTAGTGGCTTATTGCCCTTTGGATTGTCGCATGTTGATTGGGCTGGAGAAGATTTTTGTTGAGAGCGCTGACGGGCTCAAGTCTCGTGAAACTAACGCTCGGCATGGCGTACGTCTGAACGTACGTTGTTGGCTGAGAAATTGGCTGGTGCTGTTGTTGACGTTGTTGATGATAGACGGGTGATCTTTGATATTGATATCTCAATGCGGCTCCGACTGGTGATGACGCTGCAGTGGCCAAAGCAACAGGGCTAATTGGTCTGGGTTGGTATTGTGGCTGATAGAAAGCATAGTATGGACTATTAGGGACAGCACGAATGGCAACTGGTGAGTATGAGGAAGCCGCGGCGGTCTGATGTCGGGCTGGAGCTCGAAGCTGCTGGAGTTGCTGAATGTTGAGGAGAGACAAAGGAGATGCGACAGAGCCACGGACGGAAGGTGCGACGTACTGTGCAATTGCGTTGGAATATGACCCAAGAGGGGTTCCAGGTGATTGGGATGGAGGACCGTAGGTGGAGGCTGTGGCGGCGGAGGAGGATGGGGCGCCGTAGCTTGAGGATGGAGCTGACAAAGCGGGGGCACCGTAGTTGGAGGATGGTGCTGACGAAGATGGGGCACCATAAGAGGAAGAAGGAGATCCACCCGAAGAATAGGAACCGGAGGAAGATAGGCTAAGACCTGTCAAGGGAATTGCGTAACCGCCCCCAAATACCATGGCGGGACCTGAATAAGTGACTGGTCCATTCACCCCAACAGTGGGATTGTGGTATGAGGTATATTGAGTCTGGAATTGCACTGGGGCAACTTTTGGATGACCCTGTGCACTCTGGCTGTATCCTGTTAAATTTTTCATGGAAGGAAAAATTTAATTTAATTTACAAGTTCATACTTATAAGATATACTAAAAGGTCATAAAGGTCAAACCTTGCACATGTCCAATTGATAAAGCGGGTTCTGAGTGAGTATTGTATGTTGTTGTCTTCGTTACAACGGGCGTAATGGTCTTGGTAACAGCTACCGTTTCCACGTTTCTGATGGCAGCAGCTGGAATGGATTTGGAATAACTTTGGGGCGAACTTGGTGGTCCGTAAACGGGAGCAGGCTCCTTTTCATGGGATGAGGAGGGTGGCCCATAGCTGGACGAAGGAGGAGCCTCCCGCTTCGAATTATTTGCTGCTCCGTCAGTGTCTTGATCCTCCGTTGCATATGAGGCACCTAAACACGCAGACAATCAATAAAAATAATCCCTTCCAACAAAAATCTTGACATTCCAATGTATTCCAAAAAAATATTCCTCTCACGAACCAATTAAAAGGCAAATCACAATCGCTTTCTTGAGCATTTTTCCTTTTTTTCCGATTTTCAGTGGAAAAAATCACAAAAAAAGAAGAACTTCCGGTTATTTCTCACACACAAAAAAAACTGATTCACATTTAGTGGCCAAGATTTCTTACGCACACACAAAAACACACACCATCAATTTATATATCGCTTCCTCTTATCAGCTCCCAGCTCCGTCGATTGCCAAGCGTTGAATGTGGCCCAGCGGTCATTCTAATTTCCCTTTTATCTCTACTCATGTTGTGTGATTGTTTAAAAAGTTTAGATAATAATTGATCGCCACTACCACCGAGCATAATGTAGTATTGCATAATATGATCATAATAATCATTAGCATCAGTATCCACATCAATAACAACGGCAGCAGTGGTAGTATATAGAGTGGCGTAGGATCAACAATCACCAATTCGCCAGTCAAGTCATTGTCGACGTTTTGCATAAAAAGGCCATACAGAAAAAGGCTTCCTTTTTGTCTATATCATCGCTTCTTCTTCCTTCCTTCCTTTTCATCCCTCATCAGACAAACAAGTAACAAGTAACAACGACATGCGAGATGCGACGAGGGAGACCTTATTTTATTATTCTTCCCATTCAAAAAAATATCTGGTCAGTCAACAAGGAACCAACAAAACAAAAGCATATACACATATACATTACATGATATAATCATACGCAAACAATGCCTACCTACCCTACAACCTAATAATCTGCTAGTATAAAAGCAATTTTTTTTTTTTTGAAAAAGGAGTACCCCATCTCTAGTAAGTAGTCCTCCCCAAAAACAATCCCACAATCAACCAATTTGACAATTTGCATCGGTAATTTTCATCATCACGTACTACTACCACATATACTATCCTGATCATCATATCTTATCATCATCGTCATCAGTACAAAAATTCTATACGAGATCCTCGCGTAGACAAAATGAAACAAGAAGATGGATAGATGTTAGGCGCGCGTGGTACAGCGATTATGTGTCTCGCCATCAATACGCTTGCACGTTCTGTCAAGTTAACAATGTTTCAACTTTGCACACACGCATCTCATAATCCCATCCATCAAGCACATTAGATGCACCATGCACTCTCTGGTAATCCCATCCTTCTTGTTAGCACCATTCATTACACTGTTGACCTGGTGAAGATAAATAACGAATGATGATGTAACATTTAATAAAAAAAATGGTGTGAATACCGGATGGATGAATGGAAGATAACCAAGGTAGAACTCCTAGACTACTTGAATCAGTGGTGTGCAAAAAATACTTGATGCAAAGAAGCCGAGGAGGTGCTGAAACTGATAATGCTTCTTATCTGCAAAGCCAAAAAGTTGACCACCCACTACTTTTAGTAGTATTGAACTTTATGGGTTGTTTTGAACAGCGAGCCTCCTCAACAACCAGAAGAGATATGTGTTATATTTTGCATTATTAGTGCGTTACACTATTAAGGTGACAAATCACACAAAAATGCGTTTACGTGCAGCTTTCACTTTTATTGGTGGCATATCACCCAAAAAAATTGTCTGTATACGAAACGGCCAGTTTTATTGTTGTCCCAAGTAAGGTATTTGCCATCATCATGAAAACATCTACCTAAATGGAAGAACCGCTGCTGTTGCTGAAAATTTGTGCATAAAAATTTAAACAAAGAATAAAAGCTATACTAGGTACATACATATTATTAGGTAAAACTTGACTGCATCATCATCTTTTGTTTATGTTTTTGTATCTGCAGGCTAAAAGTGGAAATGACATGCAATATGTCAGTGCAAATTTTTTGGCTGCTTGATATTATGCTGAGCTGAATAAGTTAAGTTGTAAAAGTGGTATAAGCAGTCGAAGCTCTTTTTTTGGGGACTACAGGAAAAAAAATCAGGCATTTCCGGTTTGTGCATATCCACATGTAATAGCGTTCACTAGACCAATCATTTATTGCTCTGTTAGAGGGAGATGCTGGTAAGTTGGTAGTGCCATAAAATGCAGATGGCTGGCTGTCACTCATCCGTTTTTTACGATGACACATTGTACGCTCGCTACATTATGATAAGTTGATTGCACATTTGCAAATTGCATTGGCTCACGAGAGAAGACGAGTTATAAAAATGTATTAATAATCTCTCTGCAAAGTGGGAACATTTATATTACACCTTTTATAAGCTTTTTTTCTAGAGAAATGTGTGTCATTAGTGCCTATTTATTTGCTATTACCTATAAACTATTACCAAAACACATGTCAGCTCTTATTTTATACAACGCAGTCGTTTTTTTTCTAAAGTAATATAATGACTTGATTTTATATAAAATTCTACTTTTTTTTACTTAACCAATAAAAATGTGCACTTTGTGGAAAATATATTATCATGCTCGCAATCAAAACAACAGTTTGCTTCTGAAATTATTTATTTCAATTTGTTAGAAATGTAATATGCGCAATTTTTACGTAGGCACAATGTAACAAAATGTTATGATGATTATTTTAACTATTTACTTCCTTTTTCTAGATTTTTAGAAGTTTTTGCTGTTGTTTTTTTTGCAGAAAAAAAATTAATGAAATTAAGTAATTTTGAACAGACAGAAAAGTGACGGACGCACGTTTTTCCTGTGAAACTTGACCATAAATGGACATTCAATACAAGTAGGAAAAGACGTGAAAAAACCAAAGCAATCCAACCCAACAGTTTTAAAAGTTGTTATTGTTGTTGATGATGATGATTAAAAAATGAAGATGCGTCTTGTCATTTTTTTACTCTTTTTTAACATCCCTTGTCCTCCGTGCGATCATAAACACGTTTGTTTTGCTGCTGCTGCTTGCTTTTATTGTGCATTGCTGCGGTTTGCTTAACTTACTGTAATTATCATGATTACGACCAACCATTCATTTTTCTGCAAGCTGATAAAATCAGGCAAGCAAAGTAAGTGGCATCATTAATCGATAGAAAAAAATCGTGCTCATTTTCAATTCTAAAAACGAATCTTCAATTAAACTCAGGTAGGCGAGTACATTATAGTTGATTTTGCAGAGAAATAAAAGAATATATAAACGAGTTACTGTCTGTGTGCACAATTTTTTTTTGATCTGGCAAGTAAAACTGCTGGCAATGATGATGATGATAATGGTAGTGGTGTGATGCGATGGGTGTCTGCTGCTATTGTAACCAATTCTACCTTTACAAGGAATACCAATGCACACAAAAAGTGTTTGATTTTTGCATAACAACAAGCACCTTACAACAACAACCTTATATAAGATTTTTGCCGTATCATTTGCATATAGGTATAGTAACAAGCAAGTTAATTAATGACAGCTTTGAAACACTCATCTTCGTCCCCTTTAGCAAACACACGAGTCGATAAAACATCAAACAATTAAAGAGAAGGGATATGTATTTTTTGTTTGAATTTTTTGAATGGTCTTGGTTACTTTTGTTTAAGGAAATCATTAGGTAATTGATAGCCCATTGTCGATGGTCAATGTGGAAGCGGTGGGGATTTTGATAGGATATATTGTTTTTGTTGTGACTTTTTTTGCTCAAAACATTACGTGCTCATTCAGCGTTTGTTTGTGAGTGCTGCACTTTTTAAAATGTTTGCTGGCAAATTTGAAACGTAAAATATTGTTCATATAAATATTCATGATATTATGATGGCAATAAAGATGAGGTAGGTCGAAATGGGATCTAGATTTATTATTTGGGTTTGGCTGTCGATTAATGCAATCAATAAGCTGAAATGAGGTGGATACAGCGATGATGATTATGACGGATAAAAAATGTAATATAGATGCACTTTTTAAAAACAATTTCAGATCACTTAAGGTACATCATTTTTGGCCAAAAAAGGTAGCACAACGATGCTAATGAATGAAATGAGAATCGTACAGGAAGTTTTTAATAAAATAGGATCTATAGGTAAGCAAATGTGCAATGACTTTCAAGAATTGATTTTAGTGCTAAATGGAATGTGTGTTTGTGGAATGCATTATTGGTGTCTATTGCCCCCTTGTGGAAGCTATTGGAAGCGTATAGCCGAGTAGTGACAAAGAGCTAGTGGAGGGACGCAAAAAATGTCAAAAATAAAATATGTACATGCTATTGAATTATTGGATAGATACACAGTTAAATTTTATTGAGTTTATGTAACTTGCAAACAATCACTTCACACATATGAATATGTAATAGATCAATCAATACCTGCCACAGCTCATAATTTATAAACGTGTACAATAAGTTGATAATATTTATGTGTATAAAAAAGAAACAAAATGAACATATTCATTCGAGAAGTCAATTTAGGCACAGTTATACAATGACAATGAATAAGTTACTGTTTTGGTCTTGCATCCTCCTCTTTCTTTCCAGGCCGACGCCAATTATTGACTTCCTCGCGATCCCCCTGTCTATCGTCTCCTCGCTTGCCACCAAAGGACGGACTATCGCGTCCCGTTCGGCTTCCACCCCTGTTTATCCAAACATGATTATAGACAAAACATATAAAGGAGCAAATTACATTACATTATGCAAGAAAAGGAATGACATACCAGTTGTCGCCACGGTCACGTTGACGATCATTGTCCCCATGCTCGCGACCAGACCGTGGACCGTCACCTCCTCTCCTCCAAGGTCTATAATCTGGAGCCTACAATTCATAAAACAAAAAACCGTACTCTCAACTCCCAACCGTAATGTGATGAATGTTGGAAAGATATATGAAATGAGATAAAAGACGATAATATGCAAAGTCGCACCAAGAATCTTATATTCTTATCGTCTTTAATGTTAGCTTACCCGTACAAGCTCACTTGCGCGTTCACCGCGCGGGCGGTCATATCCACCCCGATCACCACCCCATTCGCCGTCCTTCCTTTTTTCATAGCCACCACGGTCTCCCCAATCTCTGTCACCCCGATCCCGATCCTTAGCTCCACCTCTGCCCCAATCGCCCCTCTTACGTTCACCATCACGATCAGCATCTCCCCCACGTTCTGTCTTGCGCTCAAATGGACGATCATCATTGCCGGGTCGTTCACGCTTTTGGGCGCGATCAAAGTCAGGGTCACGGTCTCCGTGATCTCCACGGTCTCGTTCCTTGCGTTCAGGTCGCTCTCTTGGTGGAATATTTTCTTGTGGCGGCATTTCTCCAGCCATAGCAGCTGCTTTCTTTGCCAGAATTGCTTTCGGAACCCATACACCAGGATTAGCAGGAGTAGCAGCAGCTGCAGGTGTGGGCGCCGCATCAGGACCACGTGCGGATGCAGCAGCTGCCTTTTCGATGATAGATTTTGGACGCCAAATTCCTGCCGCTGGTGCTGCAGCAACAGGAGCTGCGACAACTTCTTCTTTACGGAGACGCTCTTCTCTTTCACGACTTTCACGCTCCTCAATCTCACGCTCCTTGGCAAGTTGTTTCTCCAAGGTGATGCGATTTTTTTCTTCCAACTCCTTTAACATCCTTTCGCGTTCAATTCGTTCTTCCTCCTCCTTAGCACGTTGAATTGCATCAAGACGTGCTCGCTCAGCAGCAGCCTTTTCTTCTTCATATTTACGACGACGTTCCTGTTTGCGCAGTTCCTTCCTCTCAGCGAGACGGTTAGCCTTGACAGTTTGAAACTCCTTTTCAAATTTTCTCAACTTTTCCAAAAAATTATCCTTCCTGGAATCCAAAAGTTGTTGCAAAAATGTTTCCTTGTCATCCCTCATGCGCATCATTCTGCCTCGATTTGTAACCGCTACTTTTCGCTCCTCAATCAAGTGAGCAATTCTTCCCGCTTCATGCTGTTCCCATTCCAGCTTTTCTTGTTCTTTCTTCTTGGTCATTTCTTGCTCAATCACCCCAATTTCTTCCATTCTCTTGACTCGCTCCACGTGATCAAGCCTCTTTTCCTGTGACTTCAGTCTAGCAAGTTGTTCCTTGGCTTCCTTTTGGAGCTCCTCTTGTTGACGCTGGAGCACCGTCTCCAAATCCAAATTTGATGTATCCTCCCCTTGGAACTTTTCAATGATTTTTAATCCAATTGCAGTTTGCTCCATTTGCTTGAATTGTTCCTGCACTTTGCGAGTCTTCAGTTCATTTTGCTCCGCTTCAGCCTTCCTTCTTTCCCTTTCTTCTCGCTCGGTCTCAAGGCGTTTGGCTTCCAATATCATTTGTTGCTTCACAATTTGCTCAGCCCGAAGTTTTTCTTCGTAATCACGATCAATTGCTGTTCGCTCAAGCTGTTCTCGTCGAATGTTAATGATCTTTTGCCGGCTCAGCAATGATCTATGGTGCTGTGCTTCAGTTGATCTATGCTGGCTAATGATTTTAGCTCGGATATTGTCTTCCTCACTCTGTAAATATAATAATAATGGCAATTACATTTATAATTTGTTCACATTATTTTTATTTTTCGTAACAGCAAGTTTAACTTACAGATAGTTGGACTGGATTGATCATATCCACAGTTTCTTGCAGACAGTTCATCACGTTGACAAGTTGCAAACGAACGGTTTCCGAAGGCATAATTTGCAGATGAGGGCCTTCAGGTAGATCTTCACGAGAAGCCTCAGCCAAAGAGGAGCCAAACTTTATGCAATTAGTACGATAGTCAATGCTAATTTGCATGTCGTTGTACCTGACGGCATCAACTATAATCTGCTCCATTTGTGAAATGTTCGAGAAGACAGTCATACTCAATAGATGATCATAATCGATTGTTTGATACACCTACAAATCCCAAGGCGTAAATTGTAAATTACAAGTGTACAAGTTTAAGTGTGAAAAAATAGCAGAACGGGAATGACGTATTTTTTACCTGAGAAACCTGCTTGATGAGACGCACGAGTGTGATTTCCTTCAATGGATCAATATATTGTTCCATGTATTCGCTCGAGTCCCCCGAGGTCGCAGTCCTTAGCAACTCATCAACCTCAGCGCAAAGGCTGAGTGGGCAGAATTCAGATTCCAAAACTTGGTGCAGGTCTTGCAATGGCTTAATTGCATTGGCCAAAATCCCATGACGACTGATATCACGAATCATGGACATCCGAGTTGGAGGTTGAGGAAGAAAAAGCAAAGTGGCCAGCTTTTGAGATTTCTCCAGCATTCCCTTCTCCGTCTCTACAAATCTTTCATACTCGGGATGCAGGACAGGGAACGGGATCGCAAGTGTGGCCAAAACAACCTGAGATGCGTTCCTGTAAAAACAAGAATCAGGTACTTGTAAATTAGTAGCATAATAAAACATTTTAAAATTAGCAACTGAATAAGGCGTCAACTTACTTTTGTAATTCATCTGCCGATACATTCTTCTTCATGTCTTTGCACAATAAATAATATCTCATCAGAGTTGCCGCGTGGAACAAATAGTTTCCTGCCTTCCAGAATACCAAGGACAGCTTTTGGTAATAATAAGCCATCATTCGAGTCTGAGATTTCTTGGACTGGTTCATCAACAAATGAATGTCTTCAATAGCTTTGTAAGCCTCTTGCCACAACTCCAACGTGATAGCGGAATCCAACTGCGCTAGACGAGTTTCCATGTTCAACTGCTGAGTTTCCGGAGACGAAAAGTCAATGCTGTTAATTTGGGTGCCCTGGCGATTAATGATGTCATCAAAATGCTTTCGCAGCCTTTCGCACAACTTGCGGAATTCAGTCTTTCGGTTATAAGCGAGGCAGAACTTGAATGCCTGGAATATTAAACAAATATACTTTTAGTTTAATCATTACATTGAAACAAGTGCAAAAATAACGGTCAAATTCATACACACCATTTGGGCAATGTCATGATACAAATTTTCCAAGCGAGGATTATTCCTCAGCAAATCCAAACACTGGGTGTACGACTCCCAAAGGAACTTGACCCAAGGAATCAAAGCTGCTCGTCCGCTTCGTTCTTGTGCTTGTTCCTCAGAAATGACACTATTAACGTGAAAATAATTAAGAATTGCATCATTAGAACGTTATGCTTGTTGAAATGCATACTACAATTAATTAAAAATGTAAAAAGCTTACTTCAATAGAGTCATGTCAGCCATTGCTGACAAATTATCCAAATCATCGACTTCAACAATCGCAACGGGCCCTTCAGACGCCTCTGTAGATGCTGCAGCCTGCTTCTCAATAAGAGCTTTCGCAGCTTCCGTTTTATCTTCGGCCATTAGGATGTAGCTTCGGATTACTTTCTCCAAAAGTCCAACATTGACCTGTCAGATAAGTACATTGACATTGATTAATGAACAAAAGAGTTTCTAAAATAATTATTACACAATAACAGCAGTCATTATTAACGCTTACCGACTGACACATGAGCCGATATTGATAGAGGCCCTCCTTGGCAGTGTGAGGCTTCTTCAGCTCAACGCACAGTTCCAAATACTTGAGCATAATCGGCTCAATAACCTATATATACAAATTATATGATTATTAATTTAATTAATCATCCAGCAAATTTGAGACGTAAAGATTCTAATCACTCCTTCAACTTTTTCATACCTTTTCACTAAAAGATCGATGCCTCTTTCCCTTGATGACATCGTACAATGTGTCCAAGGCCCGCGTAGGCTTCCCCACCTCAATAAATTCTACCAAGTAATAAAAAAATGTAAGTTCCAGTTAATTAAAAATGAATGAAATCAATCACTTTCACTGTTCCCAATCTTCCATTCTGTCACAGGAATGAGTATCTTACCAGTTGCCTTTTTAAGGGCATTTTCCGGCCGCTGATGATAACGGGTCATTCTGTGCATTGCCAAACGCGATTGGGCAATCGCAATCGAAATTCCAATCCAATTAGTTCCCAAACCGACACAGGTAAACTTAGAAACAGTAACCCAGTAACCCACAAAAACCCAAGGTCACAAATTTGCGGAAATCAAATTTACTGTGAGAGATTAAGATAACGCATGTGCTCGGGAACAGTCAAAAAACTTGTAACGATTTGCAACTCTCGACTCCCAAACTTTTGCACAAATTTGTGTCACTTGCGTTCACTGAGTATTTCACTTCGCCTTCCAAAAACGGGTGGTTGGCATTGAAACAAGATCTCCGGTGGCAAGGCAACGCAGACAGTACAACCGCAACCGCAAGGTATCCATTTCAGATAACCAAACCAGAGCATCCGGGTTTTTGTTTGAAACTTTGCTTATCAAGTTTATCAAGCAGAAGTCAATCATGCATAATATGCATATGCTTTTAATTAATTGAATGACCAACAATGAAAGTTATGATGTATGAGTGCAAAATTGTAAGAATAATAGTCAATTATGAAAATGCAAATTAAAATTGGGGCATCGTGATACTTTGATTAATCAATGCACAAAACAGTAGCAATTAGTTGAAGGACTCGTATGATTACTGATTAGTTTGGTGTTTTAAAGTTGTACAACTTTTTTTTTATTTCCACTTTCCAATTTACTTGTAGATGTTGGTACATTAATTTCCATTTTTTACACAATTTATAGTAATTATGCTCCCACTCTTCTCTGACTGGAACTTGGACAATGCGTAAAATTTATAATTTACATACAGGTAATATTATTATTTTTATGCATGTCACATGAATAATTTTTTTTGTCATTATGTTGTCTCTTCTCATCTAGGTAATAAATTTTATACAGTATAGATAATACGTACCATTATAATAATCATCTATCTTTAAATAATAAATTTATAATAAGTTACATCATGTTTTTTTCTTCATAATTTTTATCACTATTAAATTGTTGCTGATCAATGTCGCTTTCTCTTCCATTCAGTAAATTCCATTCCACAATTTCGCACAGAAACAGACACAAACAAAACTCACACAGGACGACGATAGACGCGATAGAGAAACATTTTAATCATGTAATCAATTTAATTTACTTGCTTGCGCCTCTAAAATTCTAATAACTAGTAAATACCCTCATTAAGTACAATTTTGAAGCGGATGATAACTGATTATTATAATAACAACTACTTAAATAGATTATATGTTTTTGTCAATGTATTTGTCTTGCTACTTTCACCACATTTATCATTATACTCTATTATTTATGCACTTTGCTTAAATTCTGTTTTCCAGAGCCCAATTAAAAATTGTCCACCATGAACCTCTACTATTCTTAATTGGTTAGTATATGACATTTAAATTATAGTTTGCCAATAATATGTCTATTGCATAAAGTTACTTTCCACAACTGCTACTACTTTTGTTTTCTAAAATTTATTATTGGACAAGCAGTTTTTTATTGAACAATTTATCATTATTATCAGTTTTACACAGGTTCTTTCAACTTTATTTTTTTAAACATTCCATTCATGCATTCACACACAACATGCGTTCATTTTTTTATATCATTAGAGCTCAGTAGTTGTGAATTCAACGAATTTGCAAATATTATTTTTTTATCCAGCAGCGCGAGGTTGTCAATGAAGTTCCCTACAGAGTTTTTTCATTAATTTTTTTTATTATTATCATTGAAAGGTAAATAATAAATTTAGTAGAGATACATACATAGCATTTTGTCTAAAAATTATCAAGGCTTCATTTTTTATTATTATTATTTTATTATAATTTATTTATTTTTTTTGTTAAACACGCCTACTACAATGATGATGCACTCATACAAAGACAAAAAATTAATTGAATGAAAATTGTTTAATAATTTACTACTTAAAACTACATTTAACATTTCTTAGAGAGCTTAACTTGTTATGGCAGTTTCGGTGGCTTATTATTTAATGTATTATTATTTACGCAGTATAGTAACCTTATCAACGTAGTACAATAAGTAAGGTAGTTAATTACTATTCTCCTGTTTTTTTGCGACTTAAGTACACAAGTATAGATTTTTTTTCTCATAAGCATCTCTAATAGTTGTCGGATGAATAGGTATAATATTATTTTTTGTATTTTTATTTAACACGACACACACATTATGTCAGTAATTATTATGTACATACTTTTTTTTGACTAGATTGAACTCGATCTTTTTTTTATGCAGGAAGAATAATAAATTGTCATGATCTTTTTTTTCTCCTTCTCTGCATATTGTATATACCTACTTGATAATAAGTAATAATATCGCTTTCTCCTATAAATTTATACCTATCATTTACATAAACCTATATGTACCTATTCATCATGTCATATAATCATTTCGAAAAAATTTTCTGGCATATATCGTGCACTTTTTTTTGATGATAATGATAACAAGTCAATTAACAAGATATTTTTTACGTACGTATGTAGTTTTCACATATTATTTTTTTGTATTGTACAACAACATATTATAATGCTAAACATTGTAGTTTATATAGACACAGAAGAGATTAGAGAGATCGACAGAGAAAATCGAAAAGAGTTTGAAGGAGAAAGAGAGAGACATGCATGCATGGAAATTGGAAACACTGCTGACCTGCAGTACAGTAGTTTATTAGAGTCGATAAGGTAGAGAGAGAGATAGATGAGGTTTTTGTTGTGTTTATTCGCATTTCTATTAAAAGACAAAAGAATGAAACCGGAAGTGACGAACTACATAGTTGATTAAAAACGAGGGTAGTGAGAGAAGGAGGGTCATTATTGGGATTACAGAAAAAAATGTATTAATATTTGATGATGGGTACTACATACATCACAACATGAGATCATAACAAAAACAGACTAGAAAAATGACGCCACTCTGACAAAAAAAAGTACCTATATAACTTACTTGTCTCTATAAGAAATATTATAACAATAACAACTCTTGCTTTCTCTTCTTCTGCCATCATTGTTTTAGAAATGTATTTTTTATACAAGTAATCATGATAATAACAATCGTCGATTTTTGTAGTTGTGGAAGGATTGGAAGGAGATTCATCGTCATTATTACTACAGAGTTTACATATTTGGGAAACAAAAAACTCAACTTTGAAACAATCAAGTCCATCATGATGAGAGGATTCTTTAAACTTAACTAATCAATCTATTTGGAATGAGCAAATGAAAATGTTCAAAAATTATTACTGCGGAACATATATAACTTATTTCTACACTGTTTATTTTTGTATCGTGACGTGTGTGTTGTTTCTTTTTATGTATTTATCTATGTAGGATTTTTGTGGGTACATTTTTTTTGTATCAAAGCTTAAATAACCTTTTAAATGTTGATAATGTTTTTTGTGTGTGTGTAGTATTTAATAATAATAATAATAACAATAGGTGTAGCTCCACTATTTTTAAAAGACTTCATTTTAAACTGTAATAATAATAATAGGCAAGATCCCTTTTTTTATATATTATTGCACATAAAATCTTCGAGTGTGAGTGTAGATAATTTTTAATATAATGTATAATATGCAATTGCATTGTTTATTGATTTATATTATTTTTTTAGCTCTAAAGAATATTTTGTGTATTATGGTTTTTTAGTATGATTTTTTTAGTGATTGAATACTGATTGACTAGTACCATCTTGTTTTATATCCATTTTTTAAATCCTTTTGTCGTCGCCTATATTTCTTTTTTGTGACCTTGACCACGGGTCTCTCTCTTTGGAAATTCTCATGCTAATATAATTTTCCATTATACCCGGCATACTCACCTTTTAAATTTAAAAAAATCAACATCAAAGGGAAGATGATTTTTTCTCAAGTTGGTATATATAACATTATTTTTTTTGTAGTAACAATAATAATTGCACGGTTAGTAACAATGGAACTGAGATCCAAAAAAAAATTATAAGGACACTGATGAAAACGAAGAAAACGAAAAATTGATGTATGTTTGCATAATATATTCTGTATATATTGTGATTTTTATGTATATATAGAGACTCCTAATCAAACCTAGATTAAATCTCAGTAGAAGCCCTTCCTGTCCTTGAGCATGAGATAAGAACCGGCAATCATGGTGGCAATTTGGAGTCCTGTTTGGCTCGTGAAGCTGAGGCTGGATCGGGCCTGTCTCGGCGCAGGATTACAACCATCCGTATAGCAAGAACAGTAGGTCACTTGAACTTCAAAAGTACCTGCCTTGTTGTAGCAACGGTCGTCACTCGTGTCGCTGTCGTCATCCTCGTCGAGGTAGCGTGCATTCTCCGGAAGATAGCCACAAGTTCGGATTACACGGTAATCAATTTTTGCGCCCAAGGAGGCTGAAAAAACAAAAATTGGCACAATTTAAATTATTCTTAAAAATTAACTCTCCAGTTAGAATATCATCGCGTTAGCGTGTTTTTTTTTGTACCTCTTTGCACATTTTTACGGCAGACGGATGTGTTCAAGTTTGGCATGAACTGTTCACAGTCCACCTTCTCGATTGTGGAGGGATCAAAGGGATCGCCACAGCGTGGGTCCCTGGCCGAATTGCACACGTAGCACATAATCCCTTTCTTGCCCTCCCCATTTTGATTGTTCTGCTGCTGTGCATTTGCTAAATATATCAACCATACAAACTTGCATTTTTTCTTGCACTCATATGCTTTTAATTAATACAAAAACTGCGGTGGTATTTTTTCCCTCTTACCTTGTGAAACAGCTACAACGAACACAAGACTAAGACAAAAGAAAACTGACGATGGAACACTCATCGCCCTTGAGTTTTGGGCGAATCGATTGAGAACACAAATTAGTGATTGGAAGAGATTCATTTTTACCAGTTTAATTGCTTAATTAGTACTGCTAACGAAATTATTACTTATAGAGTAACAGTATAAGTTTTATAGCAACTGTGCAATCAAATTATTATGGCTTCCCTTCTTTTTTTTAAATGTATTGATTTCTTCAAAAGCCAATTTCTCTTAATTTTTCATCAGGAAAAATAAAAAAGATTCTGATCTCTCAATAAAAAAAAACTTTTTTTTCTTTGCTCCACTACTCCACTCTGCTGCGGTTTATTATTATATAACTATAATAATAGCCTGGCTGCTTTACTCTCTTGGCTTCTCTATTTCTTTCACTCTCTTGATAATTTTCTACGGCTTTCTTTCCTCCTTTCTCTCTCTCTCTCTCGCTTACACTCTCTTCCTTTCCACCAGCCAGCAAAACCAGGAGCACGGAGAAAAAAAGTAAAGTAGTTGTAGTAGAAAATGCTCCAATGATGATGATTATTATAATGCACTGTGCTTCTTCTGCTGCTCCTTATACCCTTTCTCTCTCTCCTTGTCTCACACACACAGTAATAATATTATAGTAAAAAGTGACCCTATCCAGTAAAATGGTATGATCCCTCTGGGAATTATTACAGGATAATTTTCCAACAAATTACTTGCTTATTTCCCTTCTTTTCGAAAAAAAAATTTGTACACACATACAACACACACTCACATACACACTCTCTCACAATAACAGTTGTAGTTGTAGTGGTGTGGATACATGCATGTATATATGCTTATCTCTCTCTCTTTCCTTCTATAATAAAATATGGGACACCTTTTTCCCTTCTTCCTCTCTCTTCTCTTATCTTTCCCTTGCTTTCTTTTGTCGAGGTTCTTTTCTCACCTTTCACCTTATTCCCAACTAGCAAAAGCACGAGACTCGAGCAAAAAAAAGTAAGGCGAGAGATAATATTGTTGGTAACAGTGTACAATGTACAACGCAGCGTAACGTGAGTAGTGAGAAAGTAGTATGGAGGGATATTACTCTGATGCTGCTGGTGTTATTCAATAAAATGCGTACATGAACAAAAAAAAACTTTCTTTCCACTACACTTTGTGTATAATAGTGTTGTTGCTGCTGGCAGAGAGAGAGAGAGGATCATTAGCAGACACACAAGGTGAAAGCATCTATACACTCTGTGTGTTGCAATGGTAATGAATAGCTGCAATATGTACATGTATCTATAATAGGTATACTGTGTAAAAAGGATTTATAAAGCATTTATTATAACTGCTGCCAGGTACAAATGGTAATAACACGTCTATACCCTGTGAGCTTATTTTTTTACTACGAGAAAACGTACGCTGCTGTTGTACATTCATTAGGAAACAGGATCACTGCTACTGGGAATGTTCTACGATGGAGTATACGGAGAAAGACGACCGATTTCTTCGGCTCCACACAACTCAGCAGTTGTACAATACATTGCATGCCCAGCCTATTTCATGCCTTTCCCTTCGATCGATCCCTGGCAACTGACTCTATCCATGGCAGCATATCTCTCTCTCTCTCTCTGCCGCTGCTGGAGAAAAAAAAACCGTGTGGTTTCCCGTTCCAGATATTAGTAGCTATCTTTTCCGCGGAAGTGCAAACGGCTTCTCCCCTTTCTTCTATTCTCTCTTATGTGGCTACTTAATACATCTCCTTCTCTCTTTTGTAGCCAAAAACCTAAAAGTGTATCGTGTAGAACCCAAACTGCTTTGCTTTCTATATTACTTCCATTTTCCATTGCACCATACGCACCATCGCTCAAAACCGCTGTTTTTACCCAATGTTGAAAGCCAACAAAAGCGGCGCACTATATATGTTGTACGTAGTCATCGTCTCATCGCCATCGCTACCGCCATATATCGTCATCATCGTCATGTTTGGAGATAAAATATAAAATATACAGCTAAATACACAGTTGCAGGAGAGAAACGGAGTGAGCATTTTATTGAATTAACGTTTTCACTTTCTTAGTTTGGTCGCTATTCGCCGTACAAGTTGCTATACGCTTCTTCTCATTCTCCTTTTTTCTCGTTTGATGAATCGAGTGTGTGTGGTGGTGTGGTTGGAAACACATACCACATATGGACTCTGAGACTCCATGCTGCTGCCGGTTTCCACTTGGCAAAACAGGAAGCAGAACTGAAGAAGCACACACACAACGCCTGATGGTGTATTTAATGCTGTTGTATGCTATAATGTGTTTCGTTTCGAGGAGAAAGGAAGTATTCAAGGAATGCAATGCAGTAAGTATGGATGGAGTGCAAATAGTAAGAAGCCCATGGCCAGAGGATATTATTGTGTGTAGGGAGAAAAAAAGTAAAGTGTGTACGCGTATAATATTGGATGTATGTATATGCATATGTAAAAGGCTTTAAGAAAATGTACCAATGACACAGAAAACTAAAAAGAGTATGTAAAAAAAGATATTTGCTCTCTTCCTTTTCAATCCCTCTCTCCTGGGCTATGATATTCGGATAAAATCGGCTTGACTTTAGGGCTTTTTGTTTGATTTTCAGCGTAGCATTCGTCGAGAGATTATAATACGCTCGTGTGCCTTTTCTCTCTTACTCAACCTCTCTCTTTCTGGATGGACTCATTCTTTGGGTCATTCAGGAGTAGCAGTTGAGTGAAAACTCCAAGCTTTCACATGAAACCTCCGCGAGGAGAAAAGGCTAACCTTGGTTTGCCAATAATATGTAGTAGTGGTGGAGTAATAAGCAAACACTGGGGATGTCCTTTTGACGATGGAATGTTGGAGAGCGGAGCGGTTGTGCTCTGACTTCTACTCCTACTACTACACCATATATATTGCTATTGTTGCCCTTTTTGGAAAATGAACCGCGATGGGAACAAGTACGGGAAAATGCCTATTATTATTGGCAGTTTTGTGAACTCAAACTATGCATGGAACGAAATTATTATCAAGTTCAAAACTTTCACATGTATGCTGCATGGATACACAGTTTTCTAGCTATCTCCACACCACGTCGTCGGTTGGTTTGGTAGCCAGCCATTTGCCATTTCCGTTCAATTTTTCAAAGTTCGTTCAATAGAGAAATTGCGCCGACATTGTTCGGTCGTTCCGCTACAAGCTAGCTGGATGTTTTTTTTTCTAAGTAAATACGCTTTGGAACTTTTTTTTCTTTCCCTGCGAATATGCAAATGCTGTATAGAGTCACGTAGGTGCGTACAATAAGTTCCAATCAGTAAACACCCTGTGGTGCCGTCACACTATCAAGTGAAGGTTTCAAGTGACGTCGACACGACAACCAGAGAGAAAATCTCAATCCCACTCTATTGACTTTGCATTAGTAGCTATGGCAGTTCCAGTGGAAACAAGCTACTTCCATCCGAACAATAATATGATAATGATGAAGTCACCCTTCTTCTACTTCTTCCTCCTCCTCCTCCCCCTCAATTTCTCGTTTCGTGTTTGCTTATTTATATCCCTTGTTATGTAGTTCGATCAGGAATACACATTGGCTTTAATTTCCATGACAAACCAAAAAACACTACACACACAAACTCTATATAACATTTCGTTGTTAAAACATTTTGTAGGAATCGCTGTCTGAAAATTTGCCTCTCCCCTGTCGTGCTTTCTTTTCTATTATTAAATACGCCATGTCAAAGTAAAACATTCATACTTTCCTTGTAAATGTAAATTGTATTTTGCTGCTGCACCAAATTCCAAAATTTTCTCCATGTTCTCCACGGCCTGCCCAATTCCGTGCTTCGTGTTGGGCGTTTTTCTGTAATGCCTTCTATTGCTATACATAGATCCTTGTTCATCAGAAACGAGTTTTCCTCTCTCCAGCCTTTGTTCCATAATATCATTTCGTGAATGTACAAAATATATAATGCATTTCTTCCCGGCATGTTCATTACTTTCATGCTCGACGATGATGATGATGATGATACGAAAATATGATAAGGGCCAAATATATGAAAGGAAATAAAAAAAACTTTTTTTTTCTTCGTTTCGCATTCTCTCGTCTTTTTCGTAATAGTTTTTGTTTTTTTTATTCTTAGTATTATTTTCATTTTAATTAAATGCAATTTTTATAATGGTATATCGGTATATAAGGTATATATATATTTGCTTTCTTTTTTTATCCTTCAAATAATAAACATTTTTTTATGTAACGTATTTACTAGTATATATATATATGAATGAATGAAAATACTCACTCAATTATCATTCGACATTGACAGCATTATCGTTTTTTTTATACCGGCAACATATATAACAAACAACTATGCTTATAGCCTTAAATTTTTAATACACACGTACGTAATATGTGTGTTTTATTCATTCAATAGTTCTTTTTTTATCTTCGTCTTCTTTATACACGCTTCTCCGAAACAAAGAAGACAGTTAATATCACACTGACTGAGAGGGAACAACAAACGAACGCGAACGAGAGAGAAAAAATATCATCATCATGACATGTCAGAGATAATAAAAGCGACACACAAAAAAATCTGGGGTCAAGTTAATCTATATACGTCAACTTAAAGACTAACATAATATTTCTTAAAATCATGTACAATAACGTAATTAATGATTATAACATAATATTGTACAAGAAGTTTAATTTAATGATGAGAAATAATAATACATGTTTCTTAATAGATCATACACATTTACACCATATCGGCAAACCACCGTGTCGTCATTATGTGTATAATATTCTCATGCGAGCATCATCATCATCTTTCTCGTTTGTTAATAATATTTTTCCGAAAAAAGAAAAGAAAAATAGTATATGCATCACAGTCGCAACATCATCATATTTTTTTATGCCCACATCCATCATCTCTCTTCTCTTAAACAAGTATGTACATTAAAACAGTTTCTTAACTGGGTTCATTAGCATTTCTTGATGCACTTTTCTTCGTCCTCCTCTTCTCATTACATTCATTATTGAAAAAGTTTCTCTCATAGGGAGAAAGTAAAGATAAATTAAATATTATGCTTTTACCAACAAAAAAAAAACGGAAAAAGTAAACTTGCGAACGAAAAGTTTCTTTTTAGGTATCTGTCTGTGTGTTGTTGTAAGTTTTTTTTGTCTAGTCTATTCAATTATAATTTTTGTTGTAAGTAAATCGGTAATTTATATTCGTAGAGTTTTTTAAAATAATTATATTGGTTTTTTAATAATAATATTATCGATTCTCTGAGCTAAATATATTTAGTAGATAATAATAATAATGTTTTAGAATTTTAATAGTGTTTTTTTACTGAGCACTTTGCTTCTTCACCTTGAACAAACGAACGAACGAACGGTTGTCACTATTCTCATCAGAGAATAGTTTTATTTTTTGCGAACAAACGATTTATTTATTTTTTCTTATTACTTTGTTAAAAACGAACGAACGAGTTATTACGGAGGTATATATTGTGAATACTTAGCAAAATATTTATATATAAATATTTCTTAAAATTTTTTGTGTTTTTATATTTTTCTTCACTTTTCTGTCTCTGTGTCACCGTTTACCCCATTTCATTATTTTTTTTTTAAATCCAGCAGTTTTTTTTGAATCAACCAAATAAATTTGTAAAGTAAGTTCATTTTTTTATCCCGTTTTTATTTATTTTGTATACACGCTATATGTAGGAATTGTAAATATTTTTTTTCTTCTCTTTAAAATTCATTCCAGTTCACAATCATTTTTTGTTGTTGTTGTTTTATTTTTACCTTTCAACGAATCACAACGGGCATTATATCTGGTACTCTTATACAAAACTACAATGTTTTTTTTACTATAATATGTATACTTACGTCTTATTGTTGCCATTTTTTAAGTAAAAGTGTATCAACTTGAGTGTATATTTTTATATAT
This sequence comes from Sinella curviseta, assembly GCA_004115045.4. Taxonomy (NCBI): domain Eukaryota; kingdom Metazoa; phylum Arthropoda; class Collembola; order Entomobryomorpha; family Entomobryidae; genus Sinella; species Sinella curviseta. Next base: position 73,138,298 of record CM023199.3, read on the forward strand.
GATCTCATTAAAACACGTATTCATTTTCAGAGAAATCTGTGACTAAACGAGAGCTAATGAAATATTTTTTCCCGTTAACCAATATTTAAATGTAATATCTTCTTTTTGTTTAAATGAGGCAACATTCATTCAGTATCTTTTTTTCTATGTAGCTCATTAAAAACCGCATTTTCGAGAATTTTTTTTTTGGCCGACCATAAAAAAATGAAATGTTAAAATCATAATGCGCGTCATCATCATCACCATCAGTCTAAAAGCCTATCTATATGAACATAAAAACACAAAAAAAATCATGAAAGCATAAAATATATATATTTTTTAGCATCAACATTTTCTTCTTCTTTTTTTCGTTTGCAAACAACATAGTGTGTGTTTTTTTTATTAAAATGGCAAGTCTCAGGCTTTTATTTTTAAAAAATGAAGTAGGCATATATAATAATGCAATTATGACAATTGACCATTTAATTATAATTACTAAAAACATTATAACATTCAAAATTGATAATAATTATTACCACATACATAATAATAATATATTTTTTATTTTAAGCTTGATTCTTCGCATATCGTCATTATTATTTCCTTTTTAGCCGTAATAATATAATTATGCATTCGCTAACGTATCTATATTATAGTTGATAGTTGTTTAGGTATTTATGCTAAAGTCTATAGAGCTAATAAATTACACATCTAGTGAAAGCACTACACAATTACAAGAACGACCTCTCTCTCTCTTTCCTTTTTTATCAATCGTCAGAATATTATTCCTTACAGTTTATTACACACGTTAATATAATATGTATTTTTAGTATGTAGGTATGTTTTTATGTTTTCTCGCTGCTGTCCTCTCTGCTGCGCATAATATAATAATAATATAATAATGTGTTAATAATATAATTATTGATCTGCCGTCAAAAACATATTATGTAGGTATTTATATTTTATCGTTCACAACTCCAACCAACACGGTTTTCCGAGTATTTTGACAATCAAACAAAAATATAGAATATCTAGATACAATCTTTTATATAGCAATAATAACATGTTATCCTATACCAATCCTACACAAATTTTTTTTATAATAAATTGACTGAACATTTTCTTTGACTCTGTCTTGTCTCTCTCTTCTTTCTCATCTCCCAAAACTTTCACCACCTTCTCCTCCTCCCTCCATCTCCTTCTTCTTGACTGGATGACAAGCAATCAGTACAAAAAAACTAATTAACGTGATTTGTTAATTAATTGATTTTTTAAAATAAAAATCATATACATATACATAATATTACCAAACATTTTTTTTTTGGTTTCATTCACTCACTCTCTCTCTCTTTCTGACAAAATCTTTATACATTAAAAGTGCATTTAGTTTTTTTAAAGAGTTTTTTAATTAGTTTAAAATGGTTTTATCTTATTTAACGTAATTATTGCATTGCTTAGCAAATAAAATCAATAACAAACTCTTTTCACTTTGATTAAAGCTATAATAAGTATAATAATAATAATAATAATATATATGACCTTTCATTTTTGTGTGTGTGTGTGTGTGGCACTCATAATCATGTCAACCTTTTCTAGCCATTTCTTCTGATAAAAACGAGAGCGTTATTACAACATTACTTTCAATAATAACTGGTAAAAATCACATTTAAACAAACCAAATCAATCAATGACCATCTTTCAAGGATATAGTATATCAATCAGGTAACCCATTCCATATTATAAAGCGCTGTAAAATAAATTATTAGGACAGTGTTTCTGTTCATATAAGCTGGTGTATGTATAATTTCTAACAAAAATACTGATGGAGATTCAGTTTTTCCTCTTTCACTTCATTCTCATCATGTAGCCAACAACAACAACAACGCGCGCAGCATCAGGTATTCTTATCACTCTCATCATCATTAGTTACTAAAAACAACAATTAACTTTTCCTCCACTTTTTTTTATTATCACATCTACCATCTAAAAAAATGTACTCACTTACAATACAATACAGAGCGCTTGCTTTTCTTTTCCTATCTGAACTGAACTAGTAAAGCCATTCTTTTCTTTGGAAGCTGACCATGTTTCTTTTTTTGCAAATCCTACAAACAGCCTTTTCACAGTTTCCTTAACAACAACAAGTCATCATCGTCATCATCATCTTTGATAAATGCTATAAAATATTAAATATAATACAAGGTGTTGATTTATTTATGTTCTTATTCAAAATTATTAACCGAGAAAATGCAGTAATAATTATAATGCAACGTTGTTTTGTAGAAATACGTATATGTTTTTTTGAGAGCCATTGCGTGATTTACGGTATATATATATTTTAAAAGACTGCGTGTAATAGTTTTCTGAATCATCATCAATAAATGCTGTTAAAATCCTTAAAAACTTATTATACTTTTTTTCTCTTACAAGTATAGTAACAGTTTTAGTCGTTTACGTACGCATTTTTCTGTTAAATAGTAATAATGTTTTGCAGGCAGTATTAATGTTTTCATTATTTCAGTCGTTACCATTAGTTTTTTTGAATATTCCGATACCTAAAGCTAAAATGTAGTCAAGCCTTCAGTTAAGTTATATTCATCAGAAGCATGTATTTTGTTAAAGGAAATTTTGTTGTAGGAATTATGTATGTATGTATTTAGTAGTAGTAGTAATAGATGTACAGACACAAAAACGGAAAGAATACAATAAACAGTTATATATATTTTCGTAATTTCTTACTGAAACAATTTCGCCTAAATTGATAGATAGCTTTTATAAAACCCTAATAAGATTTGATCGCGCACAAGCATTTATTATACCTATCCTTGTATTTTAAATTGAGGTTTTGAGGTATACAATTTATTTTTTTCTCCTCCATGTTCACTATGTATTATAGTAATAACATAATATATTTTCATCCTTTTTCAGAGGTAATTCGTTGAAGCCCGTATAATATGTATGTAGTATATTTCATACTCGCAGTTAATCACATAATCACATATTTATCTCTCATCTCTCTCGACTCGACTGACACAGTAGTAGTCTAATGTAGTTTTTATATATATTTTTAGGTATATGTCAAAGTTTACATGTATTCGTTTTACACTGCTCTTTTTTTTATAATATCGTGTGCATTATTGATGAGGCGCACTTGTTGTCTGGACAAGCATGTAATTTTTTTTTATCAAATTATTCAATCATCCTGGCTATATATAAGAAATTTCCAGAAAATGAAGTTGTCAAAAAGCTGTTTTGTTTTTGAGAAAGGCGACACGACAGGAGAGAAAATGCTGTTCCAAAACCTTGTAACCTTTCAAAAATGTCAACATTATTATTATTCGTCTAGTTAGCCTAACCAATAACAATAAATACACTCAAAAAAAGACCCGCATGATGATGAAAAGCTATCATAGTAAATAAATCTGCTTAATACACCGATCAACGCTATAACAATCAGCAATATAAGCAGTCTTTTTGTAATCCACAACAATTCCCTTGTTGACTGTCACTCATTTCCTATTTTGCCAAAAAAAAACATTTTTTGCATTTTACAATTATATTTTAGCTCCTTTAAAAGTGGATAATATAATGGCGATTAAAAATTTGTTAAAGACAATTTAGAAGGCAACCATAATATTAGAATAATAATTAATAAGTAAGATGTTTGTTTAAAACTTTATGTACAAATACCATAAAATATTATAGCTGATTATACGATTCCAATTTTTACGTGTGTGCATAAAAAATGTGTGTGCTTTTCTCAGAGAATGAAGGAGAGTAACAATTACATATTATTATGTATTTAAACAAATCTTGAAATATAAATGACGACTAGTTTGAGTTTCTTGTGTGAAATCATTCAATTTTTTTTCCTACTTCTAAAAAAAGTAACCTTACATCTTCTTCTTCTCGGGGATCTTAAACTGTATCTATCTATATATTTGTTAAGATATTGTTGCCGTTATACATGGTCTCCATTTGAAACATTTCTTTCTTTATTTATTACGCGACAGAGATAATTAAAAGATGTAATAATAATTATAATAAAAATGTACATTTAATATATTATTAATATAGATAGATAGTAGATAGTAGGTTCTCAGGTATGTCATCTGAAAGCGATCGGTTTTTTACTATTGTTGTAAATTAGAAAATAATCAAGTATTCATAATTGTTTTTATAATGAGCCAAATAAAAAATTTTCATTCAAGGGAAAATTATAATAGGTCGATATTTAATTGACGTAGTAGCAGCGTCTATAATAATAATATTATATATTTTATGCTTATTCTTTTTCCCTTTCTTCAATTAGGAATCACATATTTTCTAAACTTTTTCTTTCGTTCATTAAATCTGCGCGCATGTCAAACGTGTTCGAGTTTGATTTTTTTTGTGTTTGGCCCCTCCGAGATAAAAATTCATACTAAACCTAGCGATATTTTTCCCGTTCATGACTCGCCTTTACAACAACTGTGCTTATATAATCACCTATATAGTTATATATAGTTCTCCCTCCCGAATATATTTCTACAATCATTATTAGCTAAAATTGTTTCCAATGCACAACTAATTAAGTTACTACAAGTAAATTCAAGTAAACTACAGAGCTCTAATGATAATTCTAAATCTTTTTTTAGCAAACACGGCGAGATCTCTATCCAAATCCCTTCTTTCATTGAATCACCAATCCTAAGCCATTTACCTCTCTCTCATCAAAATATATTATCTATCTCTTTTCATCATTCTGTTCAATATCAGTTCTTCGAGTTTTTTTTGGTAAAATGGGATAAAAATTATTATTTTAAACGTTTTTAAAATTGTTCTCGTAATATATGTATGGGTTGCTTATATCCAACACTGTTTTCGCTAAAATCAGTCAAATCACATAATCGACCAGGTCACTCCAAGTTCCACAACTCTTTTGGCTATTACCTCACATCAGCTCGTTCATTTCGTCCAACTATAAGAATTTATCAGGTACTTACTTTCCGCTATCAAAAGTTGAGTTATTATTTTTTTTACGATACAAGTTACCAAAACTCCAGAAACGTTTTTTGTTTGCCTTCCGTTACAAAAGGCCACTTGGCGTCCTATATGTAATTTTAATAATAACAACAAATGCTTCTCTCTCTCTCTTTGTTTTTTTACCGTTCCATTTTCTTCAAATTTCTGGCACTCAACCTTTCATGTTAAAAGAACAACCAACAACAGATATTCGTGTTACAATAATAATAACTAGCTCAATACATAATTAATAATTCTATATCACAATTCATTATCGCCGTGTGGCGCTATATATGTCATCCATACATAAATTTTTCAAGTGACTCTCTAAAAGACAATGAAAACGTAACTAAAAAGACATACAATGTATATATATTCCTTACGTATTCAACAAAACTAAGTTTTTACCTATAATGTAACGTGTATGATAAATGCCATATTAGGATGATGATGCCAGAAGAGAAGAAGCAACAGCAGCAACAGCAGCAGGTACTAATTTAACTGTACTTACTTTTTAAGGTACGGTAAACTTGTGTTGTAATTGCCAGTTACAATATCTTTTTTTATAATTTAAATCGCGCTAAGAGTTACCTATCATAGTCCAATTTGAAACCAGCCCCACCACCTCCACCCTTATTTTCTGCCCCATTGTTGCCATTACCATTACTTCCCTCCGCCGGCCCATTGTTCGGAGGACCGGCGCCTTTGGGAAAATGAGTTTTCTCGTGAGCCTTGAGAATGGTGCTGCGGGAAAATGTTTTTCCACACAGACTACACCGAAAAGGTCTTTCGCCTGTATGTACCTAAAAGAGAAAAGAAAAAGACAACCTATGAGTAAATTACTTACGTTTATGTATTTTAGTCTTTCACTTTTGTTATGTACATAATCAACTTGTATTTATGATGCACCAGTAAAATTAATTATGAGATCCGTGAGTTTTCGAATCAAAAAGTGCCAATGATTGAAATAATTACGTACCCTTGCATGGTCCTTCATGTGATGTCTGAGCTTGAATGCTTTACCACAAAATTCGCATTTGAAGGGACGTTCACCCGTGTGGATAGGCAAGTGTTGAATGAGTTGAGACACTTCGGGAAAAGGCTTCCCACAAAACTTGCAGACGATACTGGATTGCTGCCCGGAAGTGGATGAGGATGATGAGCCGCCACCACCACCTTGAGGATCGTGAGCTATCATTCCCGAGGATGAGCCACTTCTCCCGTCTCCCGAACCACCCTTTTCGTATGGCGGATGTCCAGGGGGAAGGTGATGGTGGGGATGAGGATGGTGATTTTCGTGTGGCAATACACCACTTCCATCATTACTATTATGACTACTATGCTTGACCAGATTGTGAGCTGTCTCAATAATGGGAGATGTCGAAGGCGGTGGAACTTGCACAGGACCACCCGGTGGGGCGTTTGCGTATAGGGCTGAGTATACAGTTGGATGTAAGATCATTATGTGTCGGGAAAGGCTTGACTGCGAGGGAAAGTTTGTGGAACAATAGGGACAGCAATATCGGAGACAAAGTACTGCCGGATCCTGCAATAATGATTCCAAGATAATTTATGTGAATTTAAAAAAAAACTTCACACATTTGACTATTCACACAAGTCTATGCGTATGAGCAAGTACCTGATCCATATGAGATTCCCCCTTGATGAGATTGATACCACTCGTGCTACTACTCCTGGAGCTGGAAGCTAAATCCAGCGAATTTCTAGACTGAGGATGATGGCCCGGTTGTTCATCATCCTCTTCCTCATCACTCGCATTCATATCCGCATCATTTACCATTGGTCCGGGATCCCTACCCCCTCCACCTCTGTCAGAGTTTGCACCCCTGGATAAGTCCTCATATTCTGGGTCATCATCCTCATCAACAAAAGCATCATCAACAGTACCTCCACGAGATACACTGCTTTGCCCGGACAATTTTCTCAAGTTGTGGGGATATTGTTGGTGGTGATGAGAATGATGATGGTGGTGATGTGGTTGCTGGTTGTGATGCTGATATATGCTAGAGTGAGCTGGTGGGGCTACTGTAGGTGGAGGAGACTGCGGATCTCTTACACCACCTATCCAACCCGGCTTGGGTGACGATGAAGTTGACCTACGGAGCAGTTCACTTGGCGAGCTTGTTCTGGACATTCTTATGCTGTGGTGGTATGAATCTTCCCTCACATCATCTCTCCGGCCCACTCCACTTGGCGGTGGAGTCTCCGGAGGTGGCGACGGTGTCGACGGCGATGGGCTTCTGGAGTCTTCCTTTTTAAGTGACAGTGGTTGATCCATTACCCAGTTTTGACCGGTTGGGGTACCAGAAGCAACTGGAGTACCGGGAGAGGAGCTACTACTCGAGTTATATGCTCCACCCGGTCTCCCCACGCCTCCATGGTACGGCCCATGATTTATCCCGTGGTGATGATGATGAGCAGGAAAATGGTGGTGGTGGTGCTGCTGTTCCAAAATTCTCGCCTTTTTCGAGTACACCGCTTGCTGTATAGTCGCCGAGCTAGTATTATTTGTAGTAGCAACATGACTTCCGCCTCCACCTCCTCCAGCCCCACTTCTGTTCTCACCCGAGACCACTGACGTCAATGGTGGTGAACTAGCATTAGAGTTTGAGATCGTAGTTAGCACAGGCGTTTGTGCGTGCTGTTGCAAGGACACTGCTGCTGCAGGCTCAAAAGGCGTCGACGCTCCTGAGCTCCGCGCGGAACTCGCCTTGCGCTTCAATACCGTCGTCGTGGTCATTGTAGTCGTGGTGACCGTATGCGAGTTTTGGGCAGAGCATAAGCCCAGAATCTGTAGACTTTCGGCAGTTTTCAGCAGGCTCGTCATCTCTTCCGGTAGCACGTTCACTTCACCCCTAAATAGCCCAAAAAAAGGAGACCAAGCGTTATTACACATTCATTATACTTCACGGGCGAATGAGGTCATTCGAGTAGGTAGGTAGCACGCGCGCACAAGACACATGCCGTACCACGCGATCAAGCCAAGGAAAAACCCGACCACCCCTCCAAAAAGCTGTTAAACTTGTTACATATACATACTCATAAACTATACACATAGCTCCCATCATCTGAGCGGAGAGAGAGGAGAGAAAAAACGCTGGTCCGTATATTTAACTTCCTCCTACTAGTGCATCCACACGCTCCACTTAATATAACAGAGGCCCTTCAACATGGACTCTACTTTTTCCCACGGAAGGACAAAGGAGCAAGAAAGGAGAGCAAAGCACACACACACACTTGTACATACCTACCCATCTATATCCAGCATCTCAGCAGATCACCACCACCACCACCGCCGCCATCAGCAGGCAGCCAACACGAGCTTCCAACCGGCATTGGAAAACTCTTCATATTCACCTATTTCATCTCTTATGGGCCTTTCCTGCCCTTAGGTATTCACCGAAAAAGTGTACCAATATGTGATGAAGGTGCAATGCCCCTATTTCTCCCCATTCTCTTGCATTGCATACTTCCTCTCCAGCGATATATCATAATACACTGTTATGAATATATACATTCAAAAATTCTCCATTCTTTTCCAGAGTTTCATTCTTTTCTAAACCCCCACACACAAGATGCTGGAGGCTTCGCACCGCACTTATTCCATTTCATCATCGTATCATCGTCGTCGTCATCACGTCACCATGAACCAACATTCGAGAAGCCTTTTCTCTTTTTTTTCTCTCTCTCTCCTGTCTTGCCTTCGTTCTCTTTTCCCTACTTTCTCTCTCTCTCTCTTATACACACAGACAGACACACACTCTACAGTATCTGCTGTATGCTCAAGTAGGCATGTGCCTTGAATGTGTGTGTTACGTAAAACCATAGGCTTTCTCCTCCGGGTTACGCCGAACATTCGGCTCGTGTGTGAGTGAGAAGCAAGTGACGGTTGGCAAATATATCATAATCATCATCATCATCATCCTTTCCATCACCTTCATCTCTGCCAATGCCATGATGATGTAGGGAATTGCCGGCTTTTCTCATGTAGGAGACCGTGTAGCTCCACACCTCCACCACCTCCATTCGCATGATATAGTACGCAGGAGTGGACATATTTCTTCAGTCTCTTGTGCAATAGTGCATCACGGCAGCCAGAGAAGAGTGAAAATTTTCACTCTATTCTTTTCACTCAAAAGCAAAAGGGGAAAGTTTTCTCTCTGTTTCCTGGTTTTTCCTCTTTGCATTTCATTAAAATAAATTTCCTGCATAAAAAAAGTAATGGCCCTGCTGCTGCTGTAAGTACCTGACATGACAAAGTTGGTGGTGGTGGTGGCGGTGAATAATGTGCTATTCATTTGTCTTATCTAATCATCGAAATTGAAAGGCTTTCCATCCGCATTGAAAGCACTTGACAAACTGTGACATCCATTGGGAAATGAAGATGAAGAGGATTTTCAATTTCAGGACCCATTATAATTATTCAGGTTGGCACCGGAACAAACCCAGTGGTTTTTCCTAAAGATCCCCGAAAATGGAGGATGAGAGAGAGAGAAAGAGAGTATCGATGATAGCGGAAAGCTTTTTCTCCGGAAACTCGTTTTCAGCCAACCAGAATGGGGACGATCCAAAATTGACGAGGAACATTGTACTATTATAACGGATTGCAGAAAAGTTGCACACGGGGTGCATTGTGGTTTCGTTCTGGCTTTCACACATATGCTTTCCCCAATACGTGATGCGTTCTCGCTCCCTCACATTTTTTCTTCTTCTCTTTCCACACAGCTTACAAGTTTATCCTCCATATTGCTTTTGTTGGTCGGCGTGTGTGGAGATGCTTGAAGCTTTAAGCAAACATCATCATTTTGTATAATATATTGTATAAACGACCCGGAATACTACAAGGTGATTGTACATAACTTTGTGAGCAGCAAGAGAGAGAGAGAGCCCTGTTGTGCAAAGATATGTAATTTACCGAAAATCAATCCGTTTGAAGAGGAGGGAGGAGGACGACAACGAACAGGAGGATGATGATGAAAGTGCAAAGAGACGGAAGAAAAGGCGAAAAAGGAGAAACCAGCCCGTTTCCTCCCGCACGCTTGCTTAATGCGTGCACAGGATTCTCGGTTATATTTTTTTTTGTTCATCTTCAACTTGTAGTACTTTGCACTCGCATCAACGATGAACGAGCATTCGTCCGACAAAAATGTTTTTAAATGCATTCATATTGTACGGTAAGGATAACATATATATAAAATGCTTGATGGTGATAACTGAAGGAAATGGACTCGTTCCACTCTCTCTCTCCCACATGCCATGATGCCTAATACCCACACCATCCGTTCACAGAAAGAGAGAAATGTAGAGAGAAAGTTGTTACAATGCAATAAATATAACCGCTTTCTTCGCGTCCTTCTCCTCTTCGCAATTCGCAAATTTCACACATCTCCTCTCCTCGTGTCCTAATGCATTTTGCCATGTATTTACAAGTATGTGGTGGTGAATAAATTTATGAGCCAGAGAGAGAGTACAAGAGAGATGAGCAAACTTATGTACATGAATGCATACGTTCTACGTACACACTCACACGAATCAACGAAAAAGTGCATCCAAGTAACCAACCCAAAAAGGCCTGTGTCTCCTCCTTCTCCTCTCTCTCTCTTTCCGGTTTACACATAACTACACACACACACACACGTACATACTAACTCTCCTCGCCATAAATGCAACCCATCAAATCGCACTCCCCATAAAAAAAGGAAAGAGAGCGAGCAGAGCAACGCTAGTAGTAAGTATAGTTGTAACAAAATACATACATTTTTTTTAGCTGCTTACACTTTTGCTCTACTTTGCTATGTGCAAAAAATGATGAAAAGAAAAGGAAGAGGAGCAGGCAAGATGATGATGATGCTCTCTCGGGTGAGAAAAGAAAAGCCACCGAATACACACATATAGTGCATGGTAGAGAGTATAATGTATGCTTTTGAAAAAAAAAGTTTTTTTTGTGTGTGTGTGCAAGCTTTATAACAGGAGCAGTAGAAGATGTGAATGCACAGGGAATGCACAATGCATTTAATCCTCGGAATATTCTTCTTATTCTTGAAAGAGGGAAGGAAAGAAGAAGAAATGGGGAGCACACAGAGAGCTCTTCTCTCAAACAGATGATTCCACTTTTCTTCCGCGTCTTCCTCCTTTTTGCATTCACTTTTACTTTGCGTGTTGTAAAAAAAGTGGAGTAGTAGTAGTATTTGTCGACGGGATTTTTGGGTAGATATGGTTTTGCAGGACAAGAAAAATCAATGTACGGAAGGACGTACCTATATACCAATGTGAACGTGCATAAAAAAGCATGCAATAAGAAGAGAAATGCAAGGCATATGAATGATATGATATCTTTAACGTGTGTGCCTTGCAGTGGTCCACAGATGTGTGCCGTAAAAAAAGTAGGGGCATGGAAGGATTAAGAAGGGATCAGATGACGACGACGACGATGTTGATGGTGAAAGCCGAGTGAGCTTTCCCCGGCCGGCACAGTAGTAAGTAGGATAGAAAAATTGAATTTTGTGCGTGCCTACCGAAAAACTGTAATGGCGGACGGGGGATGTAGGCTATTTGAAGTACATAATTGCGTGCACAAATGGTTTTGGTGAAAATCTAATTTTGAAGAAAAAAGATGCAGAGAATTTGTTTTCCTTACCTGTACATGAATGTAATGAGCATTTTGAGAATGGAGTATCTGACATCGTGGAGGATAATTATGGGATGGGGATGAGCTGTGTGGGTGGCCAACAGTGACCTGAAGTAGGGGCTGTTGGCGGACAAAACTATCCGGTGCACTTTCACCGTCTCGGTAGGGCTGCAAACCTGACAGTAAGGAAATTCAAACAAAAAAATATATTATTATTCCTCACGAATATATAGGCCATTGGAAATTCCGAGGTGAGAAGTTGTCACCATCCTTACAAGTTACTAACGTTTTTTTTAAATGTATGTCAAGTGGTCAAAGAACTTACGAGAGTGCAGTCGACCAGACTCTCCTCGGTGAAGAGTGACCAGAAGGAGTCAATAACAATACGGTGGTACTCATCCCAACGGAGATTGAACACCTCCATGGAGGCAGGCTGTTGACTTGGATGATGAGGCGGATGCTGCTGTTGTTGTGGATGATGAGGAGGATGCTGAAGGGGATGATGATGAGCTGAGGAGGACGAGGGTGGTAGCGGAGGTGCCCCTTGAACCTGTCCTTGATGGTGGTGGTGTTGTTGGTGGTGGTGATGATGTGTGCTACTGCCGGTGGTCGTAGTATGACTGACGGAGGAAGAGGTGTGCGCTCCTCCTGATGATGTGTGTGGTTCCAAGCCTCCACCACTACCGTGACTGTTGCTGATTCCGCTACTGCTGATGGGGTATGGGGAACTGGCTCTCGCTTTCACCGAAGCTGCTGATAATGACAAGGAGGATGCTGCTGCTGCTGCCGCTACTGCTGAGGGCCCACTTACGCCGGTACCTACGACCACTCCGGCTGCTTCGCCAGGAGTAGAAGAGGAACGGGATGAGATGAGACTTGCCTTATTTGATGTTAGTAACTCCGACGATGCTGACAAGTCTGTCATGTTGCTGGAGAGTAGGAAGGACTACCACCGGGGAAAGCAGGCGCCGCTTCAACAACTGAGTCACTTTTACAACAATCCTCACTATTATATTTACTATATCTATCAAAGTATGTATAACTATTGTTTGTATTGGTACAGTTAGCACTATAATTATTGTGACACTTATTATTATTAGAACAGTAGTTAACGTCACTCCACCAGTTACTCAATTTAAAATCCTTTAAAGTCCCACTGCCACAAGTACCGCTGCTGTAGTAGTAGTTTTCCAGTAGATGTGGGTTATTGTTTTCCAACAGTTCCAGCAAACTGGGACCGCAACAACAACGACAACAAGAGGGGAGTAAAACACTGGCTCGCACGCACCAATACATTTAGAATCGCTGATTGTAAAAGGAACATTCACCCGTTAACAATTAAAATTATACTTGAGTAAACGTTCATTTCCTTTCTATTCCTCTTGATTCCTTATAGTAGTCGTAGGTCAATGTGGTTGTTGTGTGGTTATCATTCAATTTATCAGTAATTATAATTGGATTTAGTATTATGCACAAACACGGCACTGGCGGTGCTTAACCACTACGGTAATTGTTTCGTCTTCTTATCTCATATTTCCGTGTCCTTCACAATAATCCACTTTTTGGCATTTTTTTTTCTGTGCACACACTTTCTTTGCAGTAAAGGGTTGTGATAAGCTTATAATGTATAAATTAATTTATAGCACCATAAATCAACTATAATGTATGTATGTATAATTAGTTAATCAAGCGAAGGAAGCGACAATATCGAGTCTGTATGTTGTCAGTGTAGAGAAGAAGTTTTCCAAAAAAGCGCAGTGTTTTTTAATCCATTTTTAATTAAAAGTCATATAATATATTATAAAACTATACATGCTTCCTCCTCCTCCTCTTGGAATCCAAACTTGTTATATCTTTTGCGATAAAAAGTTTTTTTTTCTTTATTGTAAAAAGGACTTTTTTTGCTCATAAAAAACTAATATTTTTTTAGCTTTTCTTCTTTCCGTTGCCTATTTTCATTGCTTCAATCAGGTACATACATTCATCATTCCTTGTTCCAATCTATTATATTCCCATTCAAAGGCCGGATCAATCCATTCCAGTTACAAAAGTGTCTTCTTCTTCGTCCCCTTTTACAGTCCCAGAAATCTTGAACAACAACAACAAAAAAACAATAATTTTTAAGGGGCATGTCATGTCACCATATCATGTTTGTTAACACGTGTAAGATAAATAGTAGTGCCAAACTGTTGTATAACGGAAGAGAAATGCATAAAAAATTCATTCATATTACACATGTACATACATGACATGACAGTTTAGTGAGTAAATGAATGACAATCGACAATCCTTGAACTAATAATCTATCCCGAGAGAGTATTGAATTATTTGGACAATTTAAATTAAAAGCATGACTGGCTCAAGCTCCTCTCCTGCCTATCATCCGATGGAAAACCCAGAGTTTTTTGATTTAGGGTCACGCCAGGAAGGGCCAGGCAGGAATACTTTTTAGAACGTAGTGAACAGATTACTACATAAAGTATGTATGCAACGTATTTTACTACCGTGTGCATAAATATGTATGCATGAGCACCTCCCTGATGGATAGGTGTTTTTAAAACCATACTTCTACTACTAATTAGTTGTTCTTTTAAAAACACGTTGCACACATATGTGCGCCTGGAAAAATAATAAAAATAAAATAAATGGAAAACCCGATATTGGTTTTTATCCGTGCACATATATCCATATATTTCCGTACCTATCAATCACCTTGGCGCAGTTTCTCTGCTTTGGTCGCTTTCCCCTGCTGTACATTTCCGCCTCATATTTATAAGGCCAACAAAACTGTGGCAATAGTTAATGGTCATCGCATCGCATATCGATTACAATTTTAGCAAATTTTTAATGTGTGTGCATGCAAATAACGAGCGCAGAGGCGGTGCGCTGTAGTAGACACAAGAAAAACATACATTTAATAATCCCCATTTCCTATTATCACCGTTTGCCCTTATGGTCTATGTTCAAAACACCGTTTTTATTATTTTTTCTCTCTCTTTCCTTGTCTTGTTGTCAACCGGCTGGAGGTGTGCTAATATAAATGTACAATTCGACCAACACAGATATATTTAATATCTTGTGCATACATACACATCTTTTAACTATATACGTGTTGATAGGTGGACAACTTTCATCATATGAACAAAGATAAACATTTTTTTGTACTGGATATGAAAATATATGGTGAATTGGCAAAAAAAAAATTGCAGTATGAAATTGAGTAGAGTAGTACATGATATTATATTAAAGTATATTAGTGATGATGATAATACGAATGCTGACACTGGTTGTGAGTGAGTTGTCGTGAGCAGACCAGCAGCCGGTGTGTCACTTCTACTCGTGTCTTCTTCCTTCCTTTTTATATTAGCAAAATTGCCATATAAAAAACTAGTCGTATGAATATATGTACATGTGTTAATAAATTACATACATACCTACATAGCCTATAATAACCAGTTAGACATGTACACTCACGTACCTACGTGGATGGATATCAATATGTCATGTATGCAGTATGAAAAAAAAGAAGATGATGATGATCATCGCATGAACTTGACTGATGTCAATGAGATGTGCAGACTCAGGGAAATGTATTGTGTGATATTGTAGTGCAGTTGAGAGAGAGGCATATCATATTCAACCTACCCAATAGGTGTAGTATATATTTCATGCATTGGTGTTCGTTCCTCTGCCATCATCACCACCGTTCCTTTTCTCCTCTAGAGCTTCGCTTTCGCTTCTTCTCACCCGCACACATCAGCAGCACTCAGCATTTCATGGTTGTTCGTATGAAGACGGTGATTCCTGATTCCATTCCTTTTTTTCCAATAAAATTATGTAATTCTGTGTTGCTGGAGAAATTTTTGCGCTTTTGTCCAGCTGCTACTATTACGACTGCTGTTTGTGCTGCTGCTTTGCTTTGCTTGCAAGTTCTTTCATTTCATTTTGCTGGTGCGAAATGAAAGCATGCCGACACACATAGACACGTAACAGAGTTTTTTTTCCAGATTAGTTCTTCTAAATACTAGATGAGAGAATACGAGAGCAATGTTGGTCTACGCTTTTCACTTCATTTTCATAGACAGCAAGTGTGGACTATTATTATTATTGTGGAACGGCCAAGTGGAGTGAGGATCGAGACACACACATACACACTCTTCTATTTTTTTCCTCAACAGCACAGGTCACTCACTCCTTTCCCCCTTTTTCCCTGTGATCAACTCACACACACACACACACACTCCACACGAGTTTAAGTTGGATATGACTTTGGCATGTGCCTCCAATTCTGTATTACGATTAGAAAATGTCTTGTGTGTCTTGTTGTTGGCAGCTCCTTTTTTCAATAGAGAGGACTACGACAAGCGAAAAGGAAGTGTTCGAAAACACATACATATAGGCAGATAGGCATACACAGTTCTCACATCACACCACCATAGAAGCAGTGATAGGAGCAGCCAAAGCTTTTTCCGCTGTTTCCTCTCTCTCAATCAGCTAGTTTCAAAGTTGGGTCAAAAGGCTGAACGTGTGTGTGGAGTGGACTAATCCAGCGTAATAATTGTGCACATTTCTATTTCTCTTGCAAAAAAAAGTCAAAGAAAAAAAATGCTGTAGTAATTTAGGTACCAACTTTCCTTTCAGTGAGAGAGACCTGGGCTTTTGCCGTGTCAGCAGAATCAAAAGGGGAAAAGAGAGTATCCTCCGACGGATGAATAAAACAGCCTATTTGGCCTGACCAACAACAAACAGCATACGAAATGCACGAAAAAGAGTTAACTCTATATATACAACAGTGCTGACGATGATGATGATGATGGTGGTGCGGCAAGAGAGTAACAACAGCAGACGATGTATTAAATGCTAAAAACTTAACTCTCTCTCTCTCTCTCTCTCTCGTACTCTCCGTCTTTCTGTCTCTAAAAAAGTGCAATGTGACCCGTATGGAATGGAAATGGCAACTGAAGGGGAAAGCAGCAGTGGCTCACCAGCAGTATTACACTATTGCATAAAAGCATCAAGGAACGAGCAACGTTCGAAACACACATCCCATCATCGCACAAGAACTAGCTATACGACGAAATGCCTATATATTCATTACTCTCTGCTCATAGTAGTAATATTATGACGATATCGCTATACACGGACTTTTTTATACGGCCAACTAGTCAAGTGGTTTGGTTTGCTTAGAATATAAGCAGAAAAAAGAATATAGTTGGTAGTCGGAGAGCTCTAGTCTACTTGGTTCTTTTGCTGTTGGCTCTGGTTCTGCTTTTCTGCTGTTGTCCGTCCGTACGTACGTATAATACGTACGTAAGATACACACACATGTACACACAATACACACACGTACACACTCGCACTATTTTACACACAAGCGGAATACCAGAACCAGGAGCAAAAGAGAGAGAGAAGAATCAGCAAACTATATGGAACTTGCAAAAAAACACTTTTTGGCTTGGCTTAAAAAACGAGTGAGTGTGAGAGGTCGGGTATTCTCTGCTGTACAACAAGAGAACAAGAAGTGCGTACCTAATATTCTCCTTGTTGTGCACCACCACCACCACCATCATCATCATCATCATGGCTCACAAGACGAGAATCATGCAGCCGTGCCATAACACAGATACAGTATTTTTGATTGGAGCTCTCTAGCAACTGAATAAAGAAGCAAAAAAAATAGTTTCTATATAGCGAAAATGTTGGTAGAAATACTAACCTATCGTGCATGTTCCATAGCATGACACATAACAGCCACTCACACACACACACACACACACACGAAATTCGCCAGAGAGAGAGAGAAAAAAAAAGAATTATAGAGCTGGGCTGTGTGTGTGTGTGTGTATGGAGAAGAGAGAACAAGAGTGGAGTTTCATGAGGATCGTGTTGAGGATGATGATGATATAACTTGTCTATAAAATATTGTAATATTATTATACTATAAAAAAGTTCCTTCCCCAAAAACTTATATAGGAGTAATGTATTTTCGCTTGTGACTTTTATTTCACTCTCTGTGTCTGTGCTAGCTTTCGTATATCCAGTTCCCTTGTCCTTCTCAACCTCCTCCCTCTTAGTCTCCTGCGTCAACTGACTAAAATGTCTGCTATATGGACGTTTCCCCTGTTTTCCCAACAACATCACCCGATCCACACCAACATCAACATGATTATTGCATGCTCCAAAGGAGAATAATATAATGAAGAGGAGATGGTAAAGCATCTGAACTTGAAAATTGTGCGAAATTATGTGTACGTTTGTATGTGTGTGTGTGTGCGAGTGTGTGTGTATGTGCGTCTCGCTCTCTCACACACACACACACTTACTCATCAACAACACTATAAACTGTTCTACACACAACATAATATTATCCCATATCAGTCATTTAACATTTTTTTACTTGGCTTAAGCTTGGGTACGTCTGCTGGAAAATTGGGTACGTATTCCAGATGGAGTAGCGTTTTATTTGCATAATGAATTCATGCAGATTTTTTTTGGTAGATGATGAGTATTCTATCCTGAGAAGATGAAGTTTTGAAGAAAGACTATATTATAACAGAATGGATGATGGACGATAATGATGGTGCTTGCACATCAAAGATGTTGCACGAACAAGCGTCCAGCAAAAAAAAGCATTTTTTTGTCAGCAGACTCGATTTATCGCTGCAATGTTAATATTTTAAACGTATTATGCGTACTCGTGTATTTTTTTCGTGTCTGTATGAATGATCTCATGCATCTGTGTGTTCAAATCATTGTATTAAGTAAGTCGTATTAAAAATCTTGAGGAGATAAAAGAAAAGGTTCTCGTTTTTTGCATATCCTGCCAGTTGTCTGAATAGTGACTTGCATGCAAGCTTTTGTCCATGATGAATAATATGATCATGATGATGATGACTGATGATTGTACAATGATACGAGTATTTTTATACTTATATTATTATATATGCCGTCGTGTAGTAGTAGACGTTGCGAAATCCCGTCTTCTTTTTTTCCATAGTAATTTACAAGTTTTCAGGCGAATAAAAAAAGGAACATGAAACTGATATTATGCATATTTAAAAGATAGCAGGAGCACAGGGGAATGATAATGATGATGTATGTGTGCATTTCGCACTAGTCATTGCATTGATAGCAGGATAGTGGAAGTATGTACATTTGCGTAAGTCAAAAGAGTCAAGAGAGCGACTGGGAGAAGAGGTGGTGGAGAGCTCTATATAGTCTCTTGATGATGACGATGATGAAATTGTGTGGATATGTGCGAATGAGAATGTGTGTGAGTGTGTGTGTGTGGATATGTGTGAGCACAGTACGTACTACGTTACACACGTAAGTCAAGAGAGAGAGAGAAAAGCTACGTATGGAGCATGAAAGGAGAGAAAAAAACCTGATTCTGCTTGCCTGAGAGAAGAATAGAATGAAAAAAGATGCGAAGCTTCGTTTAAATGGTTTCAGTTTGAACATCTCCAAAGTATGATGATCATCATGTTACCAGAGAGAGCTGCAACACGACTATATAGACTCCATAGACTCTCTCGTGGACACAGAAGAAGACTCAACTGCAGTCGCATTGACTACTCGGGTGTCTGCTCCGCGCTTTTGGCTTGCCCAAGTTCCTTTTCATGATGTCGGGTTTCGCATACCTACCACACTATCCCTACCTACCTACTTAACTTTACGGTTTGGATATTACCCGACTACTCCACTCCACATTGTCGATTGTCGTCTTGAGTACTGACACACGGCATGGCAGAGAGTCTATAGGCACGGAAACCCGTGTAAGCCATAAGACGCAAGCAAACCACGACCTTTGTCGTGGTCTTTACATTGCATCTCTCTCTCTTCTTCTCCTCTAAAAACCAGGAGAGAGAGACATAGAGAGAGTGAGTGTGAGTGAGGAGTCTATATAGAATTGTTGTCATCGCCTTCTCCTCCTCTTCTCTCTTGACTCGTGTAGGTATTTTTACTTTCATCCTCCTCCGTTTTCTTTGGAATTTACGTAATTCCTGTGTGCACTCTTATAATTTCAATATATGCATACCAGATAATAAAACTCATATATAAGTACGTACATAACAGCTGCTGTTTCCTTTTGCTTTTCTCTCACCATGTAATATATTATTTTGGCAGTCTGCTGCTTCTTTCTGGTGTGAGTATATGAACCACCAGCTTACTGCGTCTTTGGTTTCCCCTTTTCCCCTTTCCTTAGTCGCGATTATTTTTCAGCTCGGCTGTGTACACACATTTTGCACACACATTTTACTCACGATGGCAGGGACAGGACACACACCTAGACACACATGTATGCACACACATACACACAATTTTCGGCTTCTCTCCTTCCTTAACTCGTTTTCGCAAAAGGCACCACCATGCACCATACACTACACAATGCGATACAGCAAACAAAACGGCAAAAGTCATTTTTTGTTCGGGCAGCTCTGGGTCTAGCCCTAAAAACGCCAACGTCACATGAGTAGCCTATATACAATTTATTCAGACCTGGTCTCATGTAATAATAATATGGTATGCTCACAATTTCGCATCATCATCATCATCACCACCAAGAACATAGCCATTCTTTCCGTCATTACCCTTTCACAACAGGAAAAGGGGAGAGAATCGCAGGAGCGACGCATTATTCTGTTGTAGGAAGTTATATAGGCGGTCTAGACCTGGCATGGATCAATTCAAGAGAGTGAGTGAGAGAGAGAATTTGCGAGACATGCACTACTTACTCACTTTTATGTGAAAATTCTCTCCCTCTCTCTCTCTCTGCCCGATTCCGTCCAATTTTATAACGATTTGCTAGCGACGTAGTAGTAGAAAAAGGAGAAAAAACGAAACGTAGAAATACACCTTTAAGCAATTTTTATGGGCGCTTCTCGTCGTTCATCCATCCTCTTTTTTCCCAAGAAAGATTCCTTATCCGTACCATTTCATAAAGCCCTTGCACAACTTTCAGTCTTGCTCCCTGTCTGCCTCAGTCTCTCTTGGAAACACGTTGGGTATATTTAGAATTTACTTTTTTTTCTTTCTCTCTCTCTCTTTCTCTCTGGAGAAAGTTGTTTGAAAAGTAGCAAACGAGAGTGGGCATGGAATATGGGACACGTAGCTTTTAAGTAGGCGTTTGGTAACTTAATATCTTCATCCTTTTTCTACCAATGTAGATGTGACGTTTATCTAGATTTGTACTCTTTTGTATATAGATAGCCGAATATATCAGTACATTCATAACATACATGCATCCTCCTCCTAAAACATTTTCCGCGTGCATACCTACTGCATGTATATTTTACGCCGGTTCCTCCCACCGCATCGAAAAATCCGGAATCGGATAAGCTAATTAAAGCGTTGTAATAATGAGTGTGGAGGAAATGTATATATGCAAATTTCTGATAGCACGTTTACGTAAACACTACGTGCTTGTCCTACTGACAGTGAATTGCATGCTTTCACCCTTCTTCTGATGATGATTATGTTATCCACACTAACATAACAAACGACATGCTTTTTCTTGTAAAGAGATGGGCAGCGGCAGCAAGCAAAGTTTTCCCTATTACACAGTAATCATAATATGTAGTGGACACAACAGTGGCAGGAGGAGCAGTAGTACCTAGTAGTCGCGGAGCCAGAGAAACCATCATCATCATTGATTTTTCCCAAGGCACCACGCACACAACAAAACAACGAGGAAGGAAAAACAGTGGCATACCAAAAAAAATGAAAAAGGGAAATAGCGAGAGAGAGAGAGAGAGAGAGAAAACCTAAAATTGTAGCTCTTTAAATCAATGACATTAAGAGGGAGGCTAAGCGCTAAGCTCGTTGTTGTACATCCAATAATAATAATATAGCCGTCTTTTCCCTCCTGGTTATTTTTTTACAAAGTGGTCTAATATTTCATGGTATTAACAGGCCATGTATATCTTCATCAACAGCGTTGACAATATTGATGGTCCTCTCTTCATCGCTGCTGCTGCTGTTGTCCTTGTCCTCGCATAAGCTCGTGCATAACCTCTTGGAGTAGTAGAGTAGTAGTTTCTCAAAGAAAAGCGAGCCTTCCCACTTTTCTCCAATGAATTAAACTAACTTTGATATGCGATGCGGGTGTGTGCGGTGTTTACTACAGAAAAAAAACTCTACGAATGGACACACATTTTCCATTCCACTTTGAGCAGAAATATGTCGAATTATGTGTTATGATGGCTACCAATCAATGTACATATTTTGTATTCTTCGTCAACACTCAGAGTTTGGCTGACAGTAAAGCAGAAATGTTACGTGCTGTGTTGTTTGTGTTCCATCCATGTAGTATGTACCTACCGACCTATTCGCCCAAAAAAAAAGAACGAAGCAATTGCGGTGATGTTGGTGGTGGTGGAAAAGTGGGTGATAGTTTTAGCGTATTATGGAATATATGACAGTACATGGCGCAACGATGCGCGATGGTCGACCGGCTGACCAACACAGCAGAACCAAATGGTATTATGAAATGAAATGTCGTTTCTTTTTATGCTCCTTGTCGTACAGATAGATTTTTATAGGAAGCAACCAATAAACAAGAGGATATAACATTGTGTGGTGGTGGCAGTGTGTGGCAGAGCCCACGTATGTTTTCGTATTAAAGAAAATAAATTGCAAATATTTCAACTTTCAGAGCCACGAAGGAGACCACAATAAAACAGCCAGGACACATGGATGGCAATCCAATATATTACGGCATTACACGGTTTTCTGTACTTACTGCATAAAAAGGATCACTTTTCCAAGTTCCAATCCAATCTTTAAGAGTTGATGGAAACACACAAGACAAGAGAAAGGAAGAAAAAAGTTTCCCAAGGAGGATTGCAATAAAAAGCAAAAATGACATTCCTTTTTATCCACTTGTGTCATAAGAATTGACAAAGACACTACTTACTTTATAACATTTTGTCTACCTACTCAAGCACACGAGCTTTCTTTACAAGTGCACACGAATATAGCTTTCCAGAGAAAAAAATATAGGCACGTAAATGTATGGCATGTCATAATGACACTTTTTTCCCTTTTCTCATTATAGGTACAAACACACGCCGTGTACAATTACACACAACAAACCCAGAGGTAAAAGTAGATATTGCACTATTGCAGGTAATAATGTAATTCAGTAATGTACTCGGCAAATCTGGAGTGTACTGAGTACAAAAAATACGCAGAAAAAAAAGTTTGCGATATATATTATTATTATGTAAGTGTCCTGACTGACTGCACTTGGCGAGGTGTAACTTGTGTTTGTCTGGTTTCGCATAACACGTCCCTTTCAACGTCTCTCGCGCTCCTCTACACAATACATCGTCATAATAAAAATAAACTCAACAAACTTGAGTTTGAACGGTGGCAGCAGCAGCATAGCAGAAGCAGTGTCGAGTCAAGTACTTATGCATAAAAGAGAAAGAAAGCTGTTTACTTGTTCCAATTTATTGCTGACTGGAGTGGTCACACAGGGCAATATTCATGAATTTCATATGAATTAGAAAAAAAACATGGCAAGATAAATAATGAAGTATTGTGTCATCTGCCATCATTTTCTCTGGTATTTATCACGCTGGATAGGAATGAAACGTTATGACTGTGAAATTTGCAAATAAAATAGGAAGCCAGATGAAATTTCGAGGTTGGAGATGCATATGTGCTGCTGCTGGGAATTTGATAACACTCGTGTGTTCCCTTGTGGTGTAGGTAGACGTACGTGCTCCTATGATAATATGTATGTTTTATTAAATGCAAAAGTGAGAAAAGCAAAAGTCTGCGGTATTATATACATTTATTTGCTGATGAATGATGATAAGTTGTGGTGGTGGCGGTGGGTGCGTAACGTACCAGTCCAAAGTTTGCACACCACTACATGACAATGACGATGACGACGACATAGACGACACGGACAACAACAAAAAAATGGATGAGGATAATGATGAAGGAGAATGAGAGGTTATTCTAGGTAGGTACGCATTACATATTATATTGTTGTATGTATATCCTGCAAAAGAATAGTCCTATAAAATGATCGGATCGCCGTCGCCGCTCACAAGCACACACATCTCCCCCCCCCCACACACACACACACTCACTCACACGCTATAATTACAAAGTACGTGTTTTTTCATGATATAGGCAAAGGGAGGACCGTATAGCATGATGGCTTTTAGTAGAAAAGACCTTTCTTTGATATCATCATAGTTTTTGTTTGTGTGTGGTGTGCCTGGTGGTTTTGATGCTGCTGCTGGTTTAATGGTAAATAGGAATAAGAGTAAGTGTGAATGTGGATTTTACAAGGTGCTCCTCTCGGTCTAGAGCTGTCACTGCAATAAAAATCCAATGTATTATACGATCTTGTTTATTATACTGCACACACTCACTCTCACACACTCCGAAAATGCATGCAAATTTTGGTGGTTTTTGCGACATTACATGATGATAAAGTGAATGTGACATTGCTGCTGCACTGCTTTGATGCGAAAAATGGCAAAGAGAGTGAGAGAGAGAGAGTGAGATGGGAAGAGAGTAGAAAGTTATTACCATTGCATAAGAATAACAGGAGAAAATGTATGCGATGCGGGAGTGAGAAAGAGAGAGAGAGAAAATTTGGTTCCAACACCACCGATATTTTAACACACATATAAAATCACACCACCAGCCTCACACTCTATCCAAATACAAACAACATAAATAAGACGACATTGACGATGAGGCTGAAAAAAGGCATTAAAAAAGTAGCATGCACTTTTTTACTGCTTTACTTTTTCTTCTTCATTAACTCACCACCATACTCATACCAGTAAGAGGAGCATAGTGAACTGCTGGTGAACCAGAGGAGGGCTAAAATAAGAAAGTGGGATGATGAGTCTTAAAGTTAACAACAACATCAACAACTGTATTTGCGTATTCGTACAATTTAGAAAAAAAAATTTGGACGTACTATTTTTTTCCTTGCTTATAATTTTATATGCACAACAATAATGTACGTGTACACATAATTTTTTTTGGAATGGATGTAAGTTTACTTGTTTAAGCTTTTTTTATTATTTGTGCACCATATCGAAATGCCAGTGGTACTTGGTTCGTGGTGAATATATGCGAATTTAGTAATAAATGGAAAACTACTTTGTTTCCTTTTTACTTTTCGTGTTGTAATAATAATAACAGGAGCAGGAGCAGCAGCAGTAAGAGCAACAACAGAATCCCATTTCATTATAACGACAACACGAACAAAACTTATATTTTCTCATTCCGGCTCGGTTTGCTTGCATGCATGCAATCTTCATCATCATCATCATCATCATTCTCGTCCGTCGCGTATTCGAAAAAAAAAACAGTTTCTTTCCTTCACTGTTCCACACACATAAATACACACACACACAGACTGTGTTACAAATATATTGGTGTAGCAGGATTATCACCATCAGCATCAGAAGATGTATGTATTCCATGTCAGTGGAAATATGCCTATTTTTTATTTCGTTCCTCTTTCTTCCACGAGCAAAGCTATATGATGATATCATCATGCTACTAGAGTCAACCATCAAGTACATATTCGTAGATTTGTACCAAAAAGTACGTTACGTACGCTCGCGTATATATTGCTTGAAAAAAAATTCGCACTTGCTGTTTTCTTCTCTTCTCCTCTCCACTTCCAACTTCCACACAAGAGCATTGTAATGCCTTTTCTTGCATGCGAATAAACGATATGCGAATAAGAGAATGCGATTTTTTTTGTGCTACTGCTTCTGATATGTTTGTATAGGAATTTGGATAGTATGTATTCCACGATAGCAAGAGAAAAAAAGATATAAAATGTATTAGATTTATATATAGTTTATATTAGTAGTCGTGTTATTTTTTGTGGAACAGAGAGCTCCCATAATATGAACTACATATATTCCTATATATATATGAGCTTTAGTGGTGGTGGGGGATAAGTCGCCGTGCTAATAGAGTGCATGTACATATAAATTTTATGGATCTTGTTTTTTTTTGTACTACAACAGCAGCAGAAAGAGCAGCAGCAACGGAGCAATCTGCTGTTCCAAAGCTGGTTTTTTACTCTCTCTCTCTCTCATTCTTTTTTATTTTTATTATTATGTATATGTGCATTTTCATACGGACGTACGTACATTTTTGCACACACATTTCATTATTTACTGTATAATATAAATACACACATCCCTACACACAATTCTCTCTCTCTCTCTCTCTCTCTCGCACACACACACATAGTCACACACAAGCCATCATTTCATTCCTTTCCATTTTTGCTTGTGTGTGTTTTCTTCCAATTTCGCAACTACAAGAAAGAAGAAAAAGAGAAGAAAACTTTGTACACGCCACCATCATCATCTTCGTCTTCTCTACTTATTACTTCACCAGCAGCAGACCAAGACCTTTTTGTATTATTTCTCCTTCTCGCTCTGTGTGTGTGTGTGTAGAGGAGGGCCATGAAATGCCATGATATCATCGCGTATAATATAATATCATTCCTTCTTCTTCTGGCTTGCAATCACGCTTATAATATTTACAATTTATAATGAAATGTGGATAGGGACACACAAAAACGGACGTTGTAAGTACGTTCCTTACATATGGCCTATTTGCAAGATGGCTATCTTTTTTTCCTTATTCTCTCTCTCCCTTTTCTTTCAATGCCTTTTACTCTATTCAGAAGCTCGGAGCTCTTTTTGCTCATTTCTTCAAGTCTGTCAGCTTTTTTTTAATTTAAAAAGCACATCGTGTAATCATCATCATCATCATCGCCAACATGGTCCATAAAAACCCATTTTCATCCCTACACACATTTCGCATTCTCGCATGTTTTTTTTCTCGTGAATTCGCATGTTCGTTCTCATTTCTCCCTCTGCCTGTCTTTTGCTCACTCAGACTCGCTACTCAAAAACATGTTATGCAAGTGCATGGATCTTCTCTCTCAACATGAAAAGTAGCAGGAGCTCCTCTCAGCAAAAGTAGCAGTCAGTCAGGCAGAATAATACATACATGATTCATTTTTATAGATATTACGTGTGTGTGAGTGTGTGTGTGTTTGTCCAAAAAAGATGTTGCGTTTTTTTCAGCTAGATGCTTTGATCATCATGGGGCACACAGTATTTATTATTGGAAGGAGGTATGTATGCATATAATATATATACACACACACAAAAATGTTGATAGGCACACGGATTTTTTTTGGATGGATAGATGATGGAAGGTGTGTACGTGCCATTTGATGAGCTCGCAATGTACGTAAATGTACTTCCATCATTTCTCTCTCATCAGCGTCGTAAGTAAGAATGTATAGGTGAGAGCCGTCATGAGGCTCCTGCTTGGAGGAGATAATGCCGATCATCGCATCACGACAACTAAAACGCTGCTGCTGATGATGATGATGATGCATGTTATTATGTCTAGTCTGACTTTTTTGCGACTGCTGGTCGTCTACTTTTTCAAGAGTAAGTAGTGTAAGTACATTAAAAATTGGCTTTTGTTGTACTTTAAGTACGTACGTACATACATACCTTTTGCACACACATTATAAATCACTATATAAATATATATGTTAAGCATGTGGCTGGTAAAACTTTATACATATACGTATATTTTTGTACCCAGTAAAAATTCAAAGTCATCACCATCACCATTGAAAATCATCCTTTGCTTCTCTCCACATACGAAAAAGCTTCTGTTTTTTTATATTCTTCCTTTTCTATTCATTCTAAACATGAGAGATTGCATGCTTGATCATTTCATTTTGTTCATTATTTTTCACGCAGGTGACCAGTGGAGAAGATAGCAACTCTCGTTTTTATTTTGCGAAAAAAAACTGTTCACATTTTTTCTGCCTATTTAAGTCTTATCCAATTTTACTTGCAATAATAGCTATAATAATAATGGCTACAACAATATAATACAATTTCATGATGATGTCGACGGTAAATCGTGTGATGATCATGATGAATAGGAGGAATATGTACTGTGCTATGGAACATGGTTTGGATTAAGCCGTGTGGTGGTGGTAGTGATGGTGGTGGCTGTGTAGCAAAAAAGAGAGGAGATTTGCCCTTGAGAAAACTGCAATAAAATGCCAAACCACTAGTACCACACGCTCCTCACTCCTCTATAATGCCTAGTGCTGCTATGCCACTATAATAATATGCATTGTGTGTGCGCGCCTCTGATTATGTTTGCGAGAGAGAGAAAAGAGAGAGAGAGAGAGATTGTGTGTGTATCTATGCGAATATTATGCGATACGCCTGAAAAAAGTACGTAAATTGTACGTAAGTAAAGTGTACAATGTGTGATGTGCGCATCTTGTAACCAAGCAAAAGTGAGAGAGAGAGAGAGAAACCCCACCACCACCACCACTTCCAAAACCAGACCAGCGAAAACAGCCAGGAGCTACAGGACTAATAAGTCGGCTTTTTATATATGGACCATACTTATCATCATTATCATCTTCCTTTTTTATCATCACATATCGTGCAAACGTTCGTATTTTACCATATCATTTCAGCATACAGTCAAACTGAACTTATGTAAGATTTATAATACGAAATAATAATTGCCTACGTACAAAAAAAAGTACGTGAAGATTTTTTTATAAAAAAAATGTGCGAAAGTTGTATATATGCAATACATACATGTACGCTGATGCTACATGTAAGTACATTATATTATAACATTTTTTTATAGAGAGATGGATACCTAAATAGTCAAGTAGATTTTGTTTGGGGCTGGTTTGGTCGGTTTTTGCTATAGGGAAAACGGCAATAATAATAATATTACTAAAACTGATCGCTTGATCGCACTCTTTGCTCTTCTTCTCCACTCAAAATTGCAATGACTGACTGACTTGATGTCTGTTTAGCTTCTTCTTCTTGACTGCTCTTCTCTCTGCGTAGTCTGTTCTCTCACATCTTCTCTCTAACTGGAGGTCTATATACTCCTTTTTTCTCTACTTTTTTTTTGCTTGAATCGAATCTAAAAATCTCAATAAAACTGACTTTGCTGGTTTTTCTGAATGGAAACTGCATTGCATTTTTGCTCCAACGACGACTACGATGATATGTTATGTGTGTGTTGTCGTGTATATATTTGTGCTGTGCTTTGCCTGGGCAACACTGTAATGGCGTTTGGTGATGATGACGACGATGATAACTAACGCTTCTGCTGCCGCAGCATTCACTCACATCACAAAAATGTTCGCAATGAAGTAATTCAATTCTCTCGCCAAAAAAACTAACCAAAAGATGAAGCGAGAGAGCGTGTGTGTATGGAAATAAAATGATGAAAGGCTAGAGAGACTGTAGTATTATGGAAACAATAATAATATATATATAAAAAAGTTTACTACTCCATACATTATTTTATTACATTTTTTTTCTTTGCGGTTATTATAGACAAAATATGTGTAATTCTACCATTATTATTGCATTACGTGCGACTCGATTAGATTATACCGCTATATATTATTATAGAAGGACCTACCTACCTACTGCACATTCATTCAAGTACTTTTTTTGTGCGTTAGGATGAGCAGAGATAATTTTGGAATGATAAAAAAAAATTGGTCATGTTTCATTTTAACTCTTTAAAGTATCATCGTAATCAACACATCGTTATTATTATCATCGTCGTGATATCGAGTAGCAAGTTACCTACATCGTTTCATCGTGCAATAATACTGCACTCATCTCAAACCTCACTTTTTTTTCCTATTGCAATTCTACACACACACTTTGCATAAGTACTCATAAAACACTATGTAATGTTTGCAAAAAAATGCAGTCCATTAAAGGCATTAAATTCCTTGATTGTTTCCACGTTTCATGCCATTTCCTCTCCACTTTGTGGTACAGCGGTTGGTGCACTGTGTGTGTGTGTAATGGGTAGCCTTGCTCTTGCTCATTGTCATGTAACAGAACGCAATGCCACTGACACTGCAATAATAATAATAATGGAAAAGGACATGATCACCTATCCCATTCATGCAGGGAGGAAGATAATCTATCCCAAAATAACAAAGCTTTTTGTTTAAGCATATTGTTTAAAATGTTAAAAAAAAATATATATATAGCTATAGTTAAGCTTAATTGATAATTATTGGGCGGCAGCAATGTCGAAGGTTAAATGATGTGCTTGCGTGAATCATGAATATAAAAAAAGACCAAATCAAATTACAGATACAAAAAATGCATCCAAATGCATATAGACAGTAAAGGTTAAGGTGAGATGAAACTGATGATGAGCAAAAAAAATTAAAAAAGATAAAAATATGATTTTCTAATGAGCTATGTATATGTGGTGTGTGTGGTGTATCCTTTAAAATTATTATTTTTTTTCATCAACCCATTATCGACGTTCAATTTGAAAGATAAACTATGCATTAAGAATATTATGTTTAATGTTTCTTTAATAGGTAATTTGTAGAATGCATTATTTGTAACGAGACTTTGCAAAATTAAAATCCATGCTCAATATTCATCCACTTTTGCGGCAGATGAGACAGCAATAAGACTGCACAGATGTGTGTATGTATATGTTTTATTAATTTATCGTGTGATGATAAGCCACTCTCGTTTCACACAGGAACGACTTCCTAGATGTAATCTAAATTACCATTAAACTTTTCAGCGCATATCCTATCCTCTACCACCATTTATTTCCACTTCATACAAAAACATGCTTCATAGTTCACACACACACACACACACACGTACAATCAGCCAGCTGTATATCTTTTTTGCATTTTTCATACATTTTCAATATTATACGGAGCATTTTTACCTCTGGTATTTAATAGATAGTAAATTCTTGCAGACGAAAATCACTGGAGGATACCATCATCACCGTCAACTATCATCGTCCTGTTGTTGTCGTTACTTCATTTACCTTTTTTCCTTCTCATGCATCACACAACAGCAAATCATAGTGCCAACTCTCAAGAAGGCTACTATAGATATGCAGCGTTAAAGTTGATTTGTAAGTCTGTTGATAGTTATATCATTTGGTGATATAATTATGTGTTTAAGGTAGCATTATTATGCATTCATCGTAATCAGCAGCAGCAGCTATGATGATTATGCTATGCTGCTCTTCTGTTGTTACTCTTGCATTGTCAATCACTTTGCTCTTTTCTGCTGTTGTACGAATCCATACCAGCAAGCAGCAGTGCAGCAGCTGTTGTATTTATCCCACCTTTTCCTTTGTCTACCTGTGCCTACCTGGCGATTACCTGAGGCTGATTGTTATTTATACCGAGATTGACAGTAGTAGTGTGACTCCTGTGAAAAGAGACCTTTCGTCGTCGTCTTCGTTGCAATCGTGTCGTAGACGACAAAAAACGACACAACACCAACCACCAACGCAGTCACTCTAGCCATTATACTCGCATTGGTGCATTCATTCCCGGGAGACCGACGAGATTTCCCACAAGAAAAAAAAAACTTACTACATACTACTACGACTTGTTATTCTGCCAAGCATCACACAGTTTTCTATCCTGATTTTGATCCTGGGAAGTAGACGACTGGTTTTTAAGAACAAACAACTATATCAATATATACCTGTATATTTTCCCTCTATGTACATCTCCATCATCAGTATCAGAGTACCAGTGTAGCATAATTACCAGCACTGGTGCAAAAAATAACTGATGCTAGACTTATTGCAAAAAATGCACTAATAGCAATGTAATATGAAGCGAGGTTATTTGCAGTGAATAATATTCCATCATCATCATCATGACACACACGCTTTTATCCATTTCGCAATACATACACACAAGTTATTTGATAAAATATTTCATACATTTTACCAACAGCATCCTCCATCCTCCTCCCGCTTCTTGTTCACTTTTTTCCCTTTTTTAAGTAAAAAGAAGAAAAGAGAGAGAGAAAAAAAACTAGTTTAACACTGTCGACATCGTGTTAAAACTCCTGCTACGTTTTAAGTATCAAAAGTAATCCCGCAGTTTTTACTTTTTTTCGCAAAAAAAACCTACATTGAGATTGGACAAAAGAGATAAAAAAAGTAGCATCATCGCATGAGATGATGATTATGGGATGAGTGGAGGAGCAAAAGCTTCCCTTTTTCTTAATATGTAGGTATGTACATTATATTCTTCCTTTTTGGAAAGGAAGGTTTTAGATTTGTGTAGAGAGATATATATTTATAGGCATATATTCATTCTTACATTTTCGCAAGTTTCGCATTTTGTACCTGGTCTGATGATTTTTGCTCCTCGTCGTTGTCGGTACAGTGGCATAGTGTATTAGATACGAAAAACGATTATAATTTTTGTGATAGTGCGTTGCATGCAGCATGCATTTAAGGATACAATGCTACGATAATGATGATGATGATGGTGATGTTGATCGTGATATGGAATGGGATGCATGCATGCATACAAGCTATCATTCATTTTTGCCATGCCTCTTGTCTCTCTCTCTCTTTCTCCGTTTCGCAAAATAAAAAACCCATGCTCCATTCTAAAAATGCATGCAATGTGAGCAAAAATGAAAAGAGACACATGCATAATATACCCTTTTTGCTTGCATGCATGACCGTCTAGCACATTGCAAAAAAAAATTCTATAATCTACAAAATGTATGTACTGCGAAAATTGTATTCTATGGAGAGGAGGAGGAGGAGATGAGAGAACTGAAAATAAATGCTTTTTGGGCAAAAAAAATTTCTTGGTTGGTTCTGTCCATGTATGTAGTTTTTGTGAAGAGCAAGGACGTATCCAAGAACAAAATAGCACGCAGCTTTTTTTTTGTTGGTAGGCAGCAGGCAGGCAAGTCACATTATCAGCCAGCAGAGCACACACACTCACAATCAGAGGGAAAGATGTTAATTCTATGGCGTCGTAGATAGATGGACACAAAAATGGACGACGAAACGGATTAAATTGTACGTGTGTGTGTGTGAGGAGGAGACTTACTGACTAAAGTGTCGTGTCTAGTGCTTATAGCACACAGCCATTCGCAAAAATACATACATACATTGTTTGAAATCAATGGCATGCTTGGAATTATTATCCGTGAGTACATTGTACATACATATTATACCTATAGACATTGTATTATGTTTTCAAACAATGTTTTTCGGACAAAAAATGAAAAAAGACGCTTTCTGTGTTTTTTAAATGCATAAACAATGGACTGTGATCTCTGCTTGTCATTTTTATTTTGGCCACTTTATGTAATGAGAAGCCAAAGGCAAGTTTTTTGAAGCCTGAACCAAGTGCAATCACATTGTGCAAGGCCATATTATCATGATATATATAATTTTTAAAAAGCTTCTTTAGGAGATATGAAGCCGATTAGTGTGTACGGCTATGTACATACATGCAAAAATCCATATACCGCGAGAGACTAGACTGAAATACAATTATATTGGACACATGTAGTACAACAACAAGCGTTTGCTAAAAAAGATAAAAATAATAGTATGATATATTTTTATCTCTTTTAAAAACACGATAATGCATTCGTGTATGCATTACAAAACAGTTTATTATGCAGATGTGCAAATATGATATGGTGTGAGGATACAAATGTATTATTCGATCATCTTCCACACTCACACTCGTGTGTGTATTTAAAAAGACAGAGAGGATTAGTTGTTGTACTTTACCTTTTTCATTGCTGATACTTTCATTTGCAATAATATATTATACTACGCTTGTTGTTACGTACGTGTATATATTTGTACTATGATACTAATGATGCGGTGCGCTATGCGTAATCATGTGTGTGTGTTTGCACTGCACATTATATTATTATTATTATGCTTGTTAGGTGTTCAGTCCCCCAAACCATATTTGCAAGCGTTGTTGGTGACGAACCGATGGTTATATAAGCAGACGGGATATAGATATGCATATTAAGATAATAGAGCAATTTTGCGATTTCTTTTGAAAGGTTCCAAGAAAAATAGGAAAATACTCGGGATTTTGCTTCTTGCAGTCATTTTTGCTCTTCGTGGAAGGGTTAGTAGTCAGCAAACGTAGAGTAGTCAATCTGTCTGTATTTTGTACGCGTGTGCATCTATGCTGTACACTGTGTGCAAAGTGGGGTGTGCAATGGTGTGTTGGCATTTTTGCGTTTCCTTGCGGTGGTGCCAGGCCAAGACGTGCCTGCCTGTCTCGTATTATTATAATGTATTACATTTTGTTCGGAAAGCTTCCGATAAAAGTTACATTACACTACTCTTTTATACACCACTACTTTGCTGTGATTTGTACTTAAAATAGAATAAAACATTATCATAAAATCCGAAGCATTTTCTTTCTTTCTGTTTGATGCATTTTTTTTACTTTTTTTTATACACACACACAGTGCATGGTCGCAGTAATCGGGATTCGCATGACGATATTAAGAGTGCATTGCATTTTTTTGTGTGATATACTCTGTTCTAAAATGCTGTATATTAGATTAATCCGACTTTTCTTCCACCCGGTATATAACATAGTGTGCAGAGAGTATCATAATATGAAAATTAGCATTATTATTCAATCGAGAAATGCAGTGCATGGTGGAAAGCACACATGAAAAAAAATGATAACGACACGACGACGATCATTGGTACATGTATTTTTTGCACACTCTAATCCTTTATGCGAAAATGCGAAATGAACTGATGCATTTCGCTTGCATCACCACCACCACCACCGAGAAAACGGAACAAGAAACAAGATTGCGAGTGAAGAGGAAGAAATCATCAATGCATAACGTGTTATTCTGGTGCACTTGACAAACCAACCGGTGGTGGTGGGTTTCGCTGTTGGAGATTACTACTATACATGTAGCTGTTATAAATATGCATACTTACTTAGCTTGATTTGATCCACCTCCACTTTTTTTTGCTGCAAAAAAATGGTACCTAGTTTCAGAAGGAACAACAAATCTAGTAGAAAAAAAACATATTTTTATCGGAAAGAGGGAGTGAGAGAGAGAAAAAATGAATGAAAGGAGGATAGTTATTTTAATGGCTTGTTCTCTCTCCTCTCTTGTTTTGATGGTGATAGCACGGTTCAAAGCTCATGTCATATCACACACACGTACTCCTATAAAAGGGTAAAACCTTAATGTTCGTCATATGAGTGTATCAACTAACTATGTATGTATTAGTATCATTAAAATAAGTATATTAAAATAGATAGCAGGAGTTGAGGAGAGCAGCAACAGCCAGAGAGAGCAGTAAAATTACTTGATTCATTTATTTGCAGAAAGTATAAAAAAAGACATTATTATTTGCATGAGTATTGATATTGATGGTGAGTGATGGTGACATATGATTATCGTGTTGACGATGATGATGATGATGATGGAGGCTGGTTCTATGGTTTAGGGGTCAATGTAGCATCTTGGCAAATCAGATTTCTCTGTCTGACTGAGCAAAGTCTGGCACACAGCATTTTTATCATTATCATCATCATCATCAGCAGCATCGTTCGCCTCGTCATCATATTCATAAAAGCCAGGGATAAACAGCTTTAATAGGTTGCTCATATAACATCAATTATTTTATTATTGGGAGCGATGATATAATTAGAATTAGTACATGTGGCAAAGGAAAGTTTTATGGATGGGGTTTTTGTAGAGCATGTTGTGGTGCAGTGGTGTGCTCAACGGTGTAATAATAATAAACACACGATAAACATCGTCACATTACATCGCTGGAGATTTAAAGAAAAAAAAACTTTTAATTATGGTGCAGTCGTTACTATTCATTGCATTTATTGCACAAAAATTTTAATAAAAAGTTATGGCAAGTCATTCCTGCTATTACTATTTTTTACTTTTAAAGATATATTTGATACTTGATCTATGCAAAGACGCCCGTTCCTCATAAATGAGAATTCGACTGAACCTATGCAGCGTCTCAACGCAGTGCTAGTTGGGCGAGGCATATTAATTCATAGTTATCTATAGAAAAAAATTCGCAGACAGACGTGATGACCAACAAACACAATGAAATAAAAAATTGACTTAAAATGCTTCCAATAGCTCGACGTAATATTTACTGAATGAGTGGTGGTGTATCACGCTGTTAGGTAAGAGAAAAAAATCTTGGGTCAGGGAAGAAACACGAGGAAGCTATGTAGATAACCTAGTATAATATTTATATGTATTTATGTATGTTTTGAATTTAATGACAGCAACTCTGATGATAACAAGGCGAAGATGATATTAGCCATTACTTTATGGTCACATTTGTCCGATGAGAGAAAACAAGGAGATTTCAGAATTCAGCAAAAAAAGCTTTGGTTTTTGAGTATGAATCAAAGTCAAAACGAGAAGCAAAAGAAGTTTCGTAGTTTGCATGGTTCAGATATGACGAGTGGTTTGATAGCAGACCAGCAGGAGCATCTGCCGACGCGATAACGAATTGCAAAAATACGTTTTGCGAACTCAGAAATGGTTGAGGAGCTAATTCATAGATGTTTGCTTGGGGCTGCGAGAATACAGCAAACGCATCTACCTAACGAGTCAATGTAGCCAAAAACTTAACCAAATTAAATTTTCATGATAGCATGTACAATTATTCAAAAAATGACTAACAGAAGCGTGTTCATTTCATGACTCTCTTCGTTTCATTCACCATAGCAGAAGTTGAATTTTGAAATAATTTACTGTTGTTGTCGATAACCACAGTACGATATCCAAAACTAATTTTAAGCAATCATTTGCATGCCGATCTACGTGGCACAGTACAGACGACTCGAGAAGACCATGTCCAGTGAC
Organism: Sinella curviseta; assembly: GCA_004115045.4. Taxonomy (NCBI): domain Eukaryota; kingdom Metazoa; phylum Arthropoda; class Collembola; order Entomobryomorpha; family Entomobryidae; genus Sinella; species Sinella curviseta. Next base: position 73,174,703 of record CM023199.3, read on the forward strand.
AAGACAAACATTTGTCGTCGTTTGCTCTTCTCTAGATTTTGTGGCTGCTTTGGCAAAGAAAAAGTCAAAACGTTGGGCTTCATGCATGGAAGATGGAATGTATGCAGAGAATGTGCCTATCCGTTATAATCCACTGCACTTTGCCTATCCTCTTGTCACAAAAATTTATGATGAAATTTTTATATTCTGGAAATGTTAATAAACTGGAAAAGACAGCTATAGAATGTAAGGCTGAATGTAGACATTTTTGTAGTACAACGAGTACCACGCACAGAACTACTACATTGTATTTCCATTTTGATTTCATAATTTTTCATATACAGCATGTCCTTGCATACAACACAGCATTTTCCTTCCTTTTCTTTGTCAACCCGATAGCAAATTGAGAAAAGCAAACAAGAAGATATACTTAATTCTATAATCATTTTTTGTTCTCTGGAATTTTTCTGGTTGGTGCTCATTTTACTTTCTAATTTGGAAATAATTATTTTTAACTCCATCTTGCTCATTTTTTGAAATCACACTTTGAAATTTTAATTAAATTTTAGTACAAAACAGTCAACGGAAATCATTTACTCGGAATCATTTCCGCATCGCCAGTAATAAGTTATCAAGGAGTAGGTCTAGGTCAGTCGTTCTGTTGGCTTAACTTTTCTTCAAAATCGTAATTGCAGGTAAAGGTTAGCAGAAATATAATATTTATGTTTAACGTGTCAAGTTCTACTTGAGGACACTTATTTGGCCGATTTTAAATAATCATTTTTCTTAACATTATTGATTTATTTGATAAGGAATCACTCAACATCATGGCAACTGGAGGAAGCTTTCGAGATGATCCAGAATACAAAGGGCGAGAAGATACGGATGGGAGAAAGTTCACTGGCACCGAAATGCGTAATCTGGTGGATCAACTGGAAAAAGTGTAAGAACCAATCAACGTGTTTACTCCATTATGCATCATTCCCCCCTAAAATAACTACTCGTTCATTTTTAAATACCTTTTCAATTGAATGTAATCAACAGGCAACAGCATAAGTTTAGTAAGCCAGATATGCAGACACTTTTACGACACTGGGCACACCCCAACGGCAAGGATCAACCGGCCGTGGTCATCTGTATGAACAAGTACGTGGATGATCCTGATCAGAAGGTCTTCATCCCTGGAGAAATCGCCCTCTGCGCCTTCAGCATTAAAAAGGGACTTCATCCAGAGCCCTATTGGTCACTTGTTGACCCCGCCGACGAAATTCCAAAGGGTCATGGTTGTGAGGCTTATCAAAACTCGTGCGGACTTCCGCATCCATGCTACTCAGAAGACTTCCAGGATTACAAGAAAATTGCAGATGAGATTGAAGAATTCATCAATAACGCACGCACTACCGAGCCAATCAAGTATGTCGAGGATGAAAATGGTTGTCCCAAACCAAGTTTCGTGCTCTTCTGCCTGAGTGAAAATGTGAATGGATACAAGCAAGGACTCAAATGGCTTTACGAACAAGCTGAAATGAAATTCGTTCACGAGGTCATGGCTCTGGAAAAACTACTTGTGGTTCTGTCAGTGGGCGGATTGGAGAGCATTGCGCAGGAGAACGCTGATCCCGAAATGGGCTTTGCTAGGATTCTTGATGAGTTTAACAAAACGGTGTCCACTGTCACTAGTTTGGCGTCTGCAGGCAGTTCAATCATGTCCATTAACTCTACCCTGCAAACATTCATGAGTAGCGTTACACGCACTTCCCCATCGCTTTATTCCTCGATTGGCAAATCGTCCCGGATCTCTTATTCGAGTCGACCAGATAAATACGCGTTTGCAATTTTGGGAGCATTTATATTTGAGGAGCAGGCGACCTCGTTTATGAGGCACATGGACTATGTACACTTGGAATCTTTGTCTTGTGACTTTCACACAGATAATTGGAAGCGTTTTCAGGGCGAATTAGCTCAATGGATTAGAACTAGGAAGGGTGAGAATCGACCAAGTGAGCACATGATAAAGTGTGCACTTACCCAAGCTCACAAGCAAATATATTTGGCATTGGATGTTATTATGGTTAACTATGATGTTGCGCCAAGGTCTGGGCGTCATTATCCAATACCGGAGCCCACAAAGGAAAAGGATAACCGTAGAAAATGATTGGAAGTAGATTTAGGAGCTCGTTGTTGACTTGGTTCTAGTTAGTTAATAAATATGTATATGATTGACCAGTAAGATAAAATGTGTAAAACAGTTTAAAATGATGAATTATAGTCCATAATGTTTAATGAACTTTGTTAATTGGTGCGCATTTAAATATGATGACTTTCTATGTAGGTAGTTGTTTCTTATTATTGTTTCGCTTGACTGGTGTTGTTAATGAATTAATAAAAACATTTAAAAACAAGACTTTCCATGTACCGCGACTATTTGATTCATTGAACATTTTTTCATGCGTGTTTTTATTATTCTCCTTAAAATGTTTATATGTTCATAGTCTATAAATTAAGAGTAAATCTGTTTAACCTCTTATTGGCTTTCAAATGATCACTCACACTAAAAAAACCTGGGAGTTATATTTACTAATATTACTCATATTTTATGCGACTTCATTGACTGACCAGCATGATCAATATATTCAGAAATTAATGACGTTAAACATTAATATCCTACTAGGCAATTATAATTACTAATACATCATTTTTATGTGCTGATAAAGTAAACGTCTATTCTTAAACAGTACAGTGCTCAATAATTTTTTAGCCGTCTCAAACGGAAACTTACACGCTAAAATGTATTAGGTATTCAGGCTACAACGAGAAGTTTACATTGATATACGTACTACTGGTTGGTGTGTTGTTGAGCAGATTGATAACGGCTTGCAAAAAAATTGTAATCTCCAGTCGTCTCCCAGGTTCATTTCTCGAGTAGCTTGTGCAATCTCTTGTTCCTCAGAATTTCTTTGGCCATCCATAATGCTCCGTGATTTTGTCGTATTCTCGTGCTTCGTCAGGATACTGTCTTCGGAAGGCTGCCTTGTCTGCGGGACTGAGTGGTCCAATCAATGTGTTCCAATTCTGATAAATCATCTTGTCCATTGCCTCCACTTGGTGATCCAGCTTCTCACCTCGCTCGCCCAATTCCGCTTTCAACGAATGGGTTGGTCGCGCACCACAATTTACTGTGCTGGCAAGCACTGCAAATAGTACTGCGATGACGGAAACAGACATTGTCATTCTCAACTTCATTGTGAATTTTAACAAAGTCAGGTTTTCTTCTCTCACAGAAACCAAAAACACTTATTTTATGGAAACACGCTTATTTGCCGAGAGCGTGGCAAAATACTGGAGTGCTAATTTGTTTACAACTTTACTGGAAGAAAGCTTTTAGCGAAATGATCTCGATTTCAAGATCAGCTCTCTACTAATATACAACGCGACTGGAACGAGTAATTTTCCATCAGTCCATTAAACGAGAATGATATGGATTTCAAAAACAGTGGAAATGAAAAGTCTGGAGATTGCTCAGTTCAGTTTATATGCTTGTGCAATAAAACACCTTGCTAATGAACGTTCATTTGATTCCAGTCCACCGGATGAAACTAAAAAATATTATATTTCAGCGGTTATTATCATTTAAAACGACTCAAGCGTTTCCAACAAAGCATGAACCAAAAGTGAATGAAGGTGAACAGGTTTTCACATCGCGTACTTGTTAGCATTAGATTCAATTTCACATTTTAAAACCCTTTTCTGGTCAAATACTTGAATGTTCAACTTTAGAGCGACCTGTCTGTCCGATTCCGAAACTGATAGTCACACAAGATGAACCCTGCTACAAGGGTAATTATCCAGTTTACAATTAAATATTGAAAATTGTTGGTAGTGTGGTAGTGTTATTTACAAACATCTAATTCTGGAAGTGTACTGATCACGAGGTGGATTTTTAAGGTTTTTGTTGAGAAAGGTAAAAACAAGTATTAGGTATTCATTTCTACATGGTTGAGACAATTAATTACTTACTACGAAGTATAAATTATAAGCATTCCGACTCCGCATTAATTGTAATAAATAATATTTTTGTGTTAGTTAAGCTGTATATTATTCTCCTTGTTGATATTGCATAAATGCGTAAAACTGTAAGCTTGAAATTAATATTCGTAATTATCTTTTGTTGCTAACAAATAAAATAGATGAGGTTCAGGTCGGGAATCGGACGCTTCTTTTGACCATTGCATAAGTTGTTTATAGTATTTCCACTACCATTAATACCAGTCAGTGTCAGTACAAAGTACAAAGCATTATAAAAGTCTGAAATCAGCGCAAACGAACTTATCCAAGTTGTTCACATGCTCATAATCATCATCATGCTCTTTACGCATGCGTACATTTGACATTACTTGTTTGTAGTAGGCAGGTATCGTTTTGATTCTGTTCCAAGTATTCTTGACCAGCTCTATAATATTCTCACATTTTTTTTTATATTTTAGACGCGTCTTCATCATAAAACAACTTCATCATCAACAGCAAGCAGGAATATCGCACGTCTCGCATGAGAGAATGCATAGTGCATTTTTTAATACTTGCTCCGTCTTTCCTTTCTAATCACTTTGTTCTCTCACGTAATAATGTACTCATATCATAATACATACTGTGTGTATGTGGGAATTAAAATCATTCGATAATATTTTTCTAAAAAGTCATGTCATGTTCAGGAAACAGCATTTGGGTAGACTCCAATTTATCATCTGAGTAGATAATTTATTCCAAATTAATTACCACCGGCCATGGTGGTGAGATGTGTTTCCAGTACCCAGTAATGTTGGCAGTAATGTCGAATTGAGGTCCAACAGGGGTTTGCGCTATATCGTGTCAAATGGCGTGTTGACACCAATGACTTTCGAAAGTGTGAAGTTTGGTCAAATTGTTTTTGATAGATTTATGTTAAAGCAGATAAGATTAACCAAAACTACTCCCGGTCCCACTTACAAGAATATTTACTTAGGTATATATTTTTGGTTAGGTTGTTACAATTTCATGTAAAACCCCTCACCCTAACCTGCCTAAAGTATTAATGCTTAAATTCATGGTGTAGAACACTCAGCATGAAGTCCAGAATTTATACTAGGTAATTAGTAATAAAACTGAAAAATTTAATACTTGAAATTTTATCCTTTGGCTGTTCATGTACGGTTCAATTCAAATGCAATGCATTACATAATTAACAAAAGATGCAACTACCATTGTTTTAATTAATAAAAGCGGGCGTGTCCACAAAGAATCCATACCTTGTTAAGAACGCAACCTATGTATGTAGGTAATATCTTGTATCAAATTCCAACGCAAAAAATACTCATATCGCATTACTTAATTAGCTCCTACTATGTATGGACAAACTACAACTAATTACATCTTCGCATCGTAATGGTATAATGACATGCATGACCAGCTCCCGTTTGCATGATGTCACATGAGTGAGTTTCCGTACTTTGTGTTCGTTCTCTCCCAAATTCATTCGATCTCTGATCCCTTTTTCTTCCTATCCATATTATGACAGGAAGTTTTTATTGAGTTCAAAATAAAGCAGAGCAATAAGATGTGCTAATTTAATGTTTTTGTGAATAAAAAGATAGAATATTTCCTCAAAACATGCCCGTGCAAGATGGACTGATAACCCTGAAAACAGGGATTTGTAAATTTTTCACGAAAATATTCCCAGAAACTGACGAACATTCTACTCTTAAATTCCCCGAATTCCTTCTCTTTGAATCTTTTATCAAAATTGGCTTCTTTACGTTCATAATACCATTCAGATTCCTGAAAGCTTCAGATGGGCAGTTCCACATCAAGACAAATGCAGTTCAGCAGGTAAAAAACTTGTCATCCATTAATCCATCATACATCAATAGACAAGAAAACAATTTGAGTCTTTTTAACAGGTTATCAGCACGGTGCTGGTTTTCAGCTCCACAATCTACAGTCTGCTCTCTATCCGACTTCTCTTCCAAATGGACCTAAAGAGGAATCCCAGCGAAGCGTTTGCTGTAATTTTTGGAATGATGAAGAAAAGCTTCATTGCCGTCTGGGTCTATACGTTTTGGTTTCACCGGGAAAACTTTTCCAACTTTCTTCTCGAGTGCCAGGCGACCTCTTCCCCGTCACTCCATTTCGCCCGATACATATCCTCCGCAATGCTGTCCTCGTCTGTTGTGCCAGCCGCTGACAATGAGGGTGGGCGGAAAAACAGCGTTGATTGGAAGGTGGCACTGGCATCCCGACTAATTGTTCTATTTGCAACCGCAAAATTGGCGATGGAAATGTACCACACGTACTTAAACTGGGACGACATTCCTTCTCTGAAGAAACCATACAAGAATGACACTGACGGGAAAAACTTTTCTGATTACGTGCTCCGAGCCAATCTTGAAGCAGGGTGGAAAAGCTTTCTAGTGAATAATGTGAAGCCTCCAACAAGTAGAGATTTGTTCCAAAGTGGTTTCATAATCGATTCGATTGCGGCATTTGTCTTCATACTGCTAGGAATAATTCAGGACTACGTATGCAACATGATAGATGCATTTTGCTTTGTTGGAGCTGCGCTGGTATATTCAGTCTGTTGGAGGTTCGTGCTTTTTAAATGATTGCAATATGACTGGAAGGTTTGAATGTTTCCAAGTGTGCTTTATCATCTCAGGTTCACGCAAGACATACCACAAATGAAAGGACAGGACGGACAACAACCGGTAAACTTTTTAAAGGTGCTGGAGCGAATGTCGATGGAGTTTCTGGAGCTGACAAATGTTGTGGAACGGACAAATGACATCTTTGGACCGCTGTTTCTTTTATACATCATGGGCGCATTTCCTTCACTGGGAGGATTCATGGTAACAGTTTTAATTAGTTTGGATTGACTGTATCCCAGGGAACCATGAGGGTATAATTGCATTTGAAATGTATTACTGCTGCAATTTGTGTAGATGTTCAAACAGCTCAGCTCAGTGACGGGCGTTCCTTTGGGAAGTATAGCGATAGTATCATCAGTCGGCATGCACATTCTCGTGGCAATGGTAGCCTCGGAGGGAAGTTCCAAGGTACTTGATGCATTTTGTTAGCCAACTTGAAACTTGAATGGCAATTAAGCGTTTCTTATAATGCCCCAAAATATATTCAGATGGGAGATTACAAGAGTTGGCTGTTCGATGCTTCTTTACTTCGCAAAAAGCCGTCTGCTGCATGGAAAACGGATGCTTCTGCTAGTCCCCACCTACCCACTTTGTCGAATGCTGTATTGTCCCGGTTAAATCATCTCCATCGGGAAGTATCCTCAGACACGATTGGGCTCAAAGGGTGTGGTTTTTTCACCATGACTCATGGATTGATTGGCACTGTGAGTACCTGTCTTTAAAAGCTGCATAAATTATCTTTGTTATCTGAAACAGCCTCTCTGATCCAATAAGTTCTTTTCTTCTGTTCTTTTTATAGCTGCTTGGCATCTTTGTAACATTTGCAATCGTCATTGTGCAGTTTGAAATGGACATGGCCAACAAGTAATACGCGACATCATAGGACGCAAAGTGAATTAGCCCAGTAAAATAACTTGGAACACAACTCATGTTGGAAGTCATTTAAAATGCATTTTATTCCTTAGCATGTTTTATTCTTCTTTCAGTTCAGATTCATTCCCATTTTCACAGAAAGCAAAAAATACATTGTATGACAACACCTACAAGTGACAGTTACACTCAAATCATTAAGACCCAAAAGTTGTGCATGGCATTCATTATTCAGGTACCATGTATTAATTACCAAAAATTACACATTATGTAGTCGCAGTTTCTTTACATAAAATATAAGCTCCGTCAACATTTTTGTCGTTATGAAATTCAATCCGAGAAACACTCACTCAACTCAATACATTAACCACCAAACGCTCTTTATAAACTTTTCATACAACATGAACACAAGATTATACACTTAAAAATCACATAATATAAAGCCATGCGTACACTCACATTTGTCCCGAAAATTATAATAAACATCTACTTACATTACAAGTGTATAAAAAATAAATAGTTAATTAATTAAATTAGCCTTTTCAATGCAATGTCTCTGGCACTGACGATTTATCTTGTGACAACATGACATATCGCCTGTAAAATATATTGTATGAAACTCACTCTCTGTAGTAATAATAATTAAATAAATAAATATTTTAGGTTTGTTGTGTGGCACAAAAAAACGGACGTACTGTGTTCATAGCGAAAATGTATGTACATTACATTCACCTCCGTTTCAACATAAAAGACTGTTAACATGACCGTCAGCCCAAAAACAGGTGAATTCAACAAAGAAAAAAAACTTCCTCCACATGAGCAAGCACACTTAAAATATAAACCCCGAAAATACATATTATCATAACAATTATATAAGATTTAACAAACATTAACAAAAAATATATATCCTCTTTCTCAACACAAGATTGACTGACAATTTAGAAAAAAATACCATTCGCAAAATAGAAATGCTTGTAAACTTTTCCCTTCATACTATCTGATTGATTGATTACTCTAGAAAAGTCTTCTAAGTCTTCTGGCTCTACTTGCTGGAGGTTGAGACGATCTGCCACCTTGCAATTTGTGGAAATAATCCCAGATTGGATGTGACTGGTAGTTGACATGGGGGTTACGCTGTGGTGGTGGTGGAATGGCAAACTGGCGATTTCTTGGTGCGGATGGTGCAGGAGTCAGTCTATTGTTCTTGGAGGAGGTGGGTTGACTTTGGGTGGTTACGGTGGAGGTGGTTCTTCCTTTACGCTCATCTTGCATTTTCTTTTTTGCTGCGGTGAGTAAAAGCATGAGTCGCTTTTTCTGGTCTGATTTGCTCACGCCCTTCTTTGTTTTGTGGATTTTGCTGCTGTTTGAGCTGGTTGAAGTCAGCTTGAGTTTCATGTTGCGACTTCCACGGTTTCGGCTGCTCTTTCCGGAAATACTTTTCCCGGATCTGGTCGACTCCTTGCCACTGTTCTTCAGTTTTCTCAAGTAGCTCTGAATCTTTTGCTTGAGCTTGGGATTGTTTTGCAGTTTGGTGGAGTTGGTCAGAAGGTTTTTCAATTTCTTGAGCATTTCCGGACTCGGCTTCTTCATCTTGTTGTTCTTGGAGGAGATGGTACTTTGGCGTTTCCGTTTCCTCAGGGCCTTGATGATATCCGAGGGCCAGTGGCTGTACAACTTGGATGAGCGCTTGGATTGAAGGGAGGAGGATCCACCCGAGGTGGAGCTACTAGGCGTTTTGGCTTTGGAATTGAAAAATAACGAAATAGTTTCGTGAAAATTGTATTTTATCAATTTCTCTTAGAATTATTTAATTGGCCAAAACCAAACTTACAGTCTTTGAGCTTTGTAATCTTTTCGCGGAGGCTGGCATACTGGAGCAAGAGTGATCTGAGGACTTCATCTTCACTGTTGCTGGCTGCGGTGGGTGCTGAGGTGGTGACGGTTGTGTTTGCTGCTGCTGCTACAGTTGGTGCTACGGCTGAAGTGGGAACTGAATGGAGAGCATTTAGTGGAGACATGGCAGGGGACAAAGGTAAAGCTGGGCCATGACCATGTAGCATGACCATCATTGGGTGGAGGGGCTTGCGTGGATAGTGGGGAAGATGTGGTGAGATCCTGCGAGCTCTTGGTGGTCCCATAAATCTTGGGCCCATGTGATCCCTTCGTCTCATGGCTGGAGACTGTGGAAGACCCTTTTTGTTTCCGGGAATATAATAGCCCAAAACGTGGCAAGTGCAGCAGGTGGGGACCTTGAAGACGTCCTGTGGAATTTCCAAATAGAACAATTGTAAAAAGATGAAAGGACATTACCATAAATATACATAAACCTCTATCGCCTGTTGCGAAGGAGAATGGTGTGTTTCATGGATGGTTCGACCATTATAATACAGGACAGGATGAGACCTGCACGTAAATCATTTATGAGAATTAAGAAAACGAATTATGCAAAATATGAACCGAACAAAGGGATGGAAGGAGCATACATTTCAGACCAATACATACAGGTACCGACACTAAACTGGGCGCCAACAGGATCTTTTCTGTGCAATGTCCATATTATCCACCAAGCTTTGTCCTTGCATTTTCTTCTCATTCTCCCGGTGTTTGTGTTAAAGAGCTGACATGATTTTTTAGTTATTTTGAGTTCACGTTGTAATATTTATATTTTAACCGGTGATAATTGCTGTGAAACTTTTGTGACATGGATAACGTGGAGGCATGTTGGGAGTGGGACAGAATTACCGGTGACGCTGTGTTCCCCCACCCACCCAGAGTGCTTAATTGGAGGTACATCCCCTCAGTTGCTGAGATGGCCGCGTTGATGCATGGGAGTACTGTGATTGACCCTGTTCGAGCGGCTGAGTTGGTCCGTTTTATGCATTCTGACGAGATGAGGACGTTCTTCTATTTGGATACGAGCAGAAAGGAAAATCATCGACTTCGTAGCTTCATGCAGTTGATCCGTGCCCTCAATTTGAAGAAAGTGTCTGTCAGGTACCATGGAAGTGGACGCATCCAAATGGACAAGTTGGCCCGGGACCAGCCGTTTACCGGTGGTGAAGATCATCTGTGGCATCACTCCGTTAATACCGTACCAAGTGAGTATTTTTATAGCCTCCGTGCCAGTGATGATGATAAAGTGCAATGTGCATTTAACATTTTCTGTTTTTGTTCAGATATTGAACGCGATATAAATCGTAATGCGCTTGTTGGATTTTTGGGACCCGGCACATTTCCATGTCATCGGGTGGGATGCGAACTTTGTGCCAGAACCGGACGCACTGCCACAGTGCGATTGGGTCCCCATGGAGTCCTGCGCCTCACAAAGAGAGCAACTTGTGCCATGGCGAATGTGGTGTACGTTGGTGTCTGCAGTAGATGCGAGGAGCTGGGAGGGGATGACGACTGGTGTGTCTACTTTGGAGAAACGAGTCAACCAATGCATGTACGGTGTCGTAAACACACGAATGACCCTTGCAACACAAAGAGCGTGTTTCAGAAAAACCAGCGTTTCCGTACTGTTGTGGCCAGACGCGCCGAAATCGAGAGGGTCATCTCCGCAGGGGTGGATGATAACCGAATCCTTCAAGATTGGTACCCACATGTCTGCGCAGGAGGGATCCACGCGGGATTTCAGCGTATGTCCGTTGTTGACGTCCACACTCTTAAGGTGGCAAGGGTCAATCGGGAGACGGGGTTGGTCCTCCAACACATGATGCGCGACGGTTCCATTGACTACCGCGGCATGGGACGCGGTTGCGTCAACACCTACCACGACAATAGGTAAGTAAGGGAAGAAGCAGTATGTCTGTTGAAAGATTCGTGTTGTAATGTCAGTGGACGGGGGAACATATGGGAGGATGTAATGGGTTGTTTGTTTGATTTTGCAGGAACTAAGTAACCGGAAACGGATTAATTGTGTGGAGTGGATATGGACTTCGAATAATTTACCTCAACTTGGCTGAATTATATGTAATACATGGCATTTTTATATGTATAGATGGAATACATAGAACTTAAATTAAATGTTTTACTTTTCCTGTTTACACCTTATTCTGCAAATACTCATTTTCCCTATTCGATTCATTACATAACCTACACCACCCATGTATCATTAACTGCTATCGCTCTCATAGTATCCAAACCTTTCTTACCATGTGAAGACCCTTCTCAGAATCCCATGCCAGAAGACGATGATAGTTGTAGACTTGAGTGCATGCGGTACGGAAATGAGGCATGATATAGCTGCATGAGTCTCCCGGTGACCTAAAGTGGAAATTTTGGCGATTTGAAACTTGCGTAATTAATTATTATTCACATCATATATTTTCAAATCCACAAGTTTACTTACAAGCACTTCTCAAGTCGAAGGGTTTGAGTTTTTTCGGCGTAATTCACAATGAACTTCCAATCTCCATTGGTGTGGCTCTTGGCCTTCTTGATTTTTCCGTATGCGACCTTGCTGGGGCAGAGGAATCCACCTTCTCCAGCAAAATCCGGATGTTTTTGTCCCAAGTCCTCATTTTCCAAAGACGATTGGTCTTGAATGCCGTCCATGTAACTAGAGCTCTTTTGGTTGTGGGCTGGTTCCTTTGACAAAAGGGCAGTGGACACTGATGGATTCTGCTCCATTGCTTCTGTGATGGCTTCACTAAAAAGGAAATTAAGCAAAAAGGCAACCATTATATTTCCCATATCACATCAAACCTTCCTGAAAAGATTATATCCAAATCTTTGGCCGCAACAGTACATGGGGTAATCTTGGACAAGGAGACAGAGTTCATCAGAAAAGTAGTCGCACTCCTTGTTAAACTTTTGGGGAAGTTGCGACACGGTGACCTCATTAATTCTTGGTGGATTTCCGGCCACAGCACCAGCTGGCATTGGTCTGGGGAATCCTGCTGGAGGATGACGGATCAGGGGACGAAGTCTACTGCCCATCATGAGTGGTCTGCCAAGACCAGGTCTGAGTGGTAGGCGGTGCTATGAATGAATGAATGAATGAAAAAATGAAAGTAGAACATGCACATGAACACCTTTCACTGACCTCCTTTTCTACCCATTAAGCACATTAAGGCAAAGAAAGTAATCGCCTTGATTGCTATACTCGTTTTTCCACTTACTTTACCGACCTTCAACAAAGGATGTGGTCTTCTGTGTCCCGGGGCGAGAACAAGTGGTGGGCTGGCTGGAGATGGTACGACTGTAGCTTGAAGTTGAACATTTGAGGAGCTGGCTGCCGTAGCCTGTGTCTTTGTTCCTTCAGTTGGCTTGGTCTGAAACTCGGCAAGGATTTCGTCAAGATGACTCATCAAGTCCGAGTCATCCTCCAAGCTGGATGGTTGTGGATGGTCAGGATGATCTGGGTATTCCAGAGGATGTGGTGTCAACAGTCTGTACGGGTAGTCCACTTCCAATGAGTTTTCATTCTGACGAAGTCCTGCGATTTCAGCTTCATACTTTTTCAACTCGGCCATGGTGGCAGCAATCTCCTCGTCTGTTAGAGGATATGGATCTTCAGTTGGTGGCTCTTCGCTTGCTAGAAGCTCATCAATTTGTGATTCCTTTGGTGAAGTTTCATAGGTGTCGAGTATCAACTGGCTTGGTCTTGGCTTGGGCAGCGAGTTTTTATCAACATGAACAGAGATTTCCTTGGGATTGATGCGAACTTCCTTTGAGATGGTTTCAGCGGGGAGATACTTGTCGAAAATCTCCGACGCTGCGGTGGCCTCTGACATTGGCTCAACATGAACGTACTAAGAAACCAAAAATGTCATTAGTTGTGAATGGACCTGATGACCAACTTGCAAAACATGCCAGGTTTCTACCATACAAACCTACAGCACTGCTGCAATTCATATTACTTTGTTGTAGCAGCTAAATAGTAATTCATTTTCATTGACTCTGTTCCATGCAAGATTATGCAAATGTTCCAGCAGCCGTTTAATCATTGATAGGATTCGACTAATAAAGCTACATACAAACTAATTTATGTCTTTCCACTAACCTTTATCGTTCTCACTGAACCGGTTCCATCGTCGCTGGTGTCATTAACCATGATGCTATCCTTGGTAATAACACTAACACGAATTGGCTTGGGTGGTACGCTGACAGTGGCAGTGTCCTCACGAGATGAAGGTGTGGTGGTTGACACAGTTGGAATCGTGGGTGGCACTCTGGTCGGTGGTGTCTTGGAGTCGGTAATAGGAGAACTGGTGGTAACACCGTACGCTTTCACTGAACCAACCTTGAAGGATTTTGTGGAGCGACTAACACTGGCACTTGAGGTTGGACTAACGCTTTTTGAATTCACTTCACTAGACAATGTAATGAGAGGATCCGACTCCTCAACGTGATGAGTGGGGTATTGTGAGATTAATGCAGAGGGATTTGGCACGCCTTCGTCCTCGATTTGGGAGTAGGAGTGAACGCCGGAGGAATGTTCTCCCTCACCAGCATCAAACTTTGGTGGCATCAGATGAATGTTTGGAGAGGATGACTCCAGATATCCAGGGGATGAGACGGAGGACGACACAGATTCACTAATATGGATAGGCTCATATGCGGGATCGTCGGTTAAAGAGACTTGGCTCACGTCAAAACTGTTGAGTTTGTGAGGATTAGAATTAGTAACGACGTGGCTGTTGACTTCCTTGTAGAACTCGTCAGTTTCTACGTGAGGCTTGTCAAACTGGTCCATAAAGTGCTGCAGGAAGCTTTGGTCATCTTCAATGAGGGGATCGCGGGCGGGTTCGGGCAAGTAGTGGTACAATTTTCCACTCATGGTGTCAAGTTCCTCTTGAACTGCAGTGGACATCTTGGCAGGCAGCTTTGGTGCGAGTCTGGAGACAATTTGAACTTGGGAACGACGGGGAAGAGAGCTCATGTTGAATCCTGCACGGGATGCCATGATCTCAATACGCTTCATTGCCACCTCAAGATCACTGGGGTTGGAGGTGACCAGACTTGATGGACGTGGGAATTTGGGTACTTTTGCGGGTTCAATAGGTTTCTTTGGGATTCTGCTGCGACTAGTCTGAAGAGTGCGCATGCGCTCCTTCATTGTCTACATGAGTAAAAGTGAAAATAGCGATGAAATGATAGGCAAACAGAAAGATGGAAACAAAAGTTTTGTACAGAATCTGCTGAAAAGAAATAAAAACGAAAAAAGAGATTAAGCTGTACCTTCATCGCATTCCTAATCCTGTCAGACAAAGCTCCCTTAGCACCACTTCCGAGCCCGCTTGCAGTCGTGATCTGAACCGACTTTTTGGGCCCTTCCGGAAGTGGGGGATCCATTGTCGGAACTGGCAAACTATGCTCATCGAGTGGTCCGGGTGCCATCAAAACTCCATAAGGCATTTCCTTCAACTTTTCATCAATAACACTTGCATCCGCCGTCATCACCAAACGGTGCTCTTCCTCTGGCGTCAGACCAAGCACACTGCCCGAACGCAACATCACCGCCACAATGGCACACAGCAAACACGGGAGAGTCCTGAAGCGACTCATTTTGGCACTAAATTGTACAAAATCCCTTCACTTTCAAGTTTTCCACCCCAACTTACAGAAATAAAAAAAGTGATGAAAACAGAGAAATGATTTTTCTTTCAATTTCACATTTTTTCCTTGAATTTCATCGTCCACTTGTTGTTTCGCTTTCACTTGAACACAGCAATCGACTCAATCCAATCAATATAATGAAATCCCAATCAGAGTACGTTTATAATATTTCAATTAAATTAAAGTGTATAGATAGACGTGACGTTGATAAAAACAGTGATAGATAAGAAGGCAAGAAGTACAAACTAATCCATAATATTTTTTTTGTTAGATATATCAATCCGCGTCCCTTTCTCTCATCCCCTTCCCTCTCGATGGGCACTTTCAAACTGAACGCTTTTTACAATTTTTCTGATGAACCACAAGGCTCATCGACGACGAATGATCTCGTCAGATGAAGGCCAGCGGAGAGACTACGTTCCTTACTGATCTCGAGGCACGTATTAGTTAATCAAGGCACCCTTCTCGTATACTATTTTCTCTATTTCTCTTTCATCCCCCTTACATCCTCGTAGTAAAAAAATCCAACCCCCTTTGCATTATTATTATTACTGTTGCTTTTGCTCAACTGACAACTTACTACAACAACTGCATCAAACGACAACAACAACTACTAGTCTAGTAGATCAGTGGCTCAAGCAAACATTTTTTGGCAAGGGCTTCCATACCACCACCACTACCACCATACCAATCTCGATTCACAACAATGCAATACATACATCAACAAACAACAAAACAACAATAATGCATCCAATAAAAGTAAAATAGATTCAGTCCTAGATTTTTGCATACATACGCGCACAAACATGCGATCATGATGATGCGATGCCACCACCACCACCGCCACACCACCCCGGCTTCTTCTTCTTTAGTACTTTGTTCACAACATGTGTATATAGTAGTTAACTTTTGGTGTGCCACTAAATAATTACCATATCATATCATCATCACATCATGATTATTATATTGTCCTATCAGTCAACATTAACCTATGAGTATACTCTACAAACACAGACTTCCTATTCGTCATCATCATCATCCTCAGAATTGCCAGTGAAAGAAAAACCTGTTCAATATGTTTTTCAGTTAAAAGTAAATGTCAAGATCCACATTTCGCTGTAATGTTGATGCACTGATGCTGCTACCACCACAGATGCAGTAGTAAATGGCAAGGTGAAATGAACAAAGGCGAGGTAAGTATTAAGGAACCCCAACAAAAATGTGCAGCAGCGAAAACAACGGCACTACTACCAGTACTCGACCATGCATGTTATTTGCTATAGGCAATGATGTCGACAAAAGACCACAAAACTGCAATTTAAAGAGTACCACAACAAGACATGTTCATGCAATATATATATCTCTCTGCCTTCTTTGTGGACTTTTTAAAGTAAGTGATTTTATTACCTGTATCGGCATTTTGTCTTATAATATAAACACACAGATAATCATATAATGAATGTATAAAATGTACATGTCCCTCTTACTGCGCGCATATTACCGGTAATGACCACCTTGATGATGATGATGTTGATGAGATGAGATGCATATGCAGTATTTATACATACATTATTATTGTGTTTGTGTACGTGAACACGTTTGAAAGTGTATTGGAAATTGTAAAATCTAAGTGTATCGAATGAATGATGATCACGAAAAAGAAGGTGAGTTGATGATGATCACGATGATGATGATAATATGGATGGACGGTGTGAGCGAGAAAGAAAAAGCAAGTTTTAAGGCTTACTTACCTAGATTCTCGGATGAGACACTATAATAATCAGTGTTGTTGTTGTAGTATAATCATAATATGACGATATCGTCATAGTCGATTTCAATTGCCAGAAAAAAAACTACCATTCACGCAGCCCTTCTCTTACTACTACTACCTCTTCTTCTGGTACTTTTCCTGTTACGAAACTGGTTTTAAACTTTAAACCTCTGTGGCGATTTTACTATTACTTGCCAGTGTGTGTCTTACTGTCTCTTGTGTAGGCTCAGGTTTGGGTAAAACGAGTAATTTTTGTTTTCTTATCATTATTATTTCGTTACGTCCTTGCCCAAAAAAATAAATGCTCGTAATGATTACACACTTTTTCCCATTGCACATATACTACATTATTAAGCGGCGAAAAAGGCGACGTGGTATGAATGCATCAATTTTTTAGTACTTTTTTCTCTCCTTCTTCTTCTGCACGTTCGTCATCCTAAGCACTTTTCTTCTTACTTTTGCTGATTTTTTTTATATATTCTACCAAAAGTTGGATTTTTTGGCTACTTTTTGGCCGGTGGTAAAATAAGTGGTTCCAATTCCCTTTTAACATGTGACATGACACATCCTTGTTCAAAAGTCTGTTGTGTTCGTGTTAAATTTTGTTTTATGCTCATTTTTACTCAATTCTCTCGATGCATTTCGTACCTACCGGATTACACCTAGAAAATAATAATAATGAAAAGGAGCAAGAATTTTTTTTTCTTTCAAGGGAAAGGGCTAACACACGGAATCACTTTTGCGCTCACTTGCTAATGACACGACATTACTGGCTGGTGATGACGAAGGGAAAGATGGATGATGATTTATGTTGGTTTCAACACGCAATCACTATACAGCTTTCGTTATCAACATGCGCATGGCGTTCATGCAGAGTGAAGTCATCTCTTCATCTTCCTTTCATGGTTAGATTTTTTTAGAAGGATGTGAGTTAGTTGAGTTAGTTATGAGCAGCTAGTGCAACGCAGGAGCCAAGTGTCGAGTCAAGGGTCACAGCGTAAATATTCACTTGAAGGAATATATCGGAACCATTTTGTCATGTCAGCAAACTATCATCCCTATATCAGCAGGCAAAAGTCTTTATCTGGGTCGGCGACACACATTTTTTTACTGCAGCAACAACTTCACTTGTTTTTCATTTCGTTTATTTCTCCCTATGTATCTTTTGATCTCTATATTACAGAGCAGAAGAAGAAATATTATAATATATTATTTTGCTATAATGTTGATTATCCGCTTCATTTCAAATTTCAAGAATTGAAATGAACTCGAACGGTTTGCAATAACAAAAAGGAAAGGGTTAAGGCTAAACAAGGTATTAGTACAATGAGCAACGTTGTCTGTTTTACTGATATTCCATTATGATGATGATTATTATTATTTATACGCAAAAATGTTGTAAATTCATATGGCGTTCTTCGTTTTTGGCATGTCTTGGACATTTTTACTCCGTCTTTGACAATGATTTATTGGACACTTGTACATTCATCGTATTTGATTTGGAGTTTTCTGAGTAAATATTATACGAGAACATTGTGTCTACTTTGTTGTTGGGGTGTATGCGCACGCACTCTTGTTGCTGATACGGATTCATTATTCATTATATATGAATGAGAGTGAGAGAAAAGAGTAGGAAGTGCAACAATGAGATGCTCAATAATGTGAAAAAATGTAGGACTTGACATTGACTCTCTATGCGTTCAAGCAAACAAAAGTGATCATGGTCAAGATGCCCTTATGAAGAACCATGTTTGTTTGATTCCTCTTCTTGATTTTTTCTTTCTCGACAAAAATGTGGATTTTTGGTCTTGTGGACCAGTTTTGAAATGTGAGTCCTCAAGGCCTGAATTTCGATTTCCTTTTTCTTTGACAACTCTACGACTTTGCTGACTACTACGAAGAAAGAGACGATGATGATGATGCACTTGTTATGGTGTGCTTTACGAGTCTGCGCTCTGTTACTGTAATTGTAAATGATATGCGAGAGAGGGGAAGATGATAATGATTATTATATGATAAGCTTTTTTAAAACAGCAACAACAGAAAAAAATGTTTAGTAAGGTGCGGCGGTGGTGGTGGTGGTGGCAGTGCGGGTGAATTATTGACTTGTTCAAGAAATGCTGCATTCTTGCTGCTCTTTTTTGCAAAAAAATATGTGCGTAACCAATTTGCCCCTTTGTTTCACTTGCTTTTAAATTCATTCATCATCAGCAGCAGCCAACAAACATAACATTGCCATCGTGATGATGATCCGGTTCAAACTCTCAAAAAGGTATAAAGAAAAATATCAGATCAGCTCATCACGACAAGTGGAGGAAAATTATGTGCGTAGAAGAGCATCATCATGAAATGTCATAAAATAAATTGCAGGCGGTTTGCGAACTGCATCAGCAGCAGCAGTGCGGCGGCAGGTTGAATGAAGGTAAAAAAGATGGAGAGAATGAGACGATGCTGAGCTGACCTTGTTAGGTCATGTCATTCAGAATGCCCTATCGTCATCATTATCGACAAAATATCAGCATAATATTATGGTTCAAGTTCAACCTTTGAAAAGGAAAACATTCAGCGTATTTTATGATGATGTTGATGATGATTCATTTCTCATTAACATTTATTAACCCGACGCAAGCTCAAACCTCAAATATACAAATTGTTTGCAAGGATGAACTATGCAAATAATTTTACGTTCAATAATTATATATGTAGTAAAGAAGAAAGAGTGCGTGTTATAGGCATATTCGAAGTGTTATTTTCCCATTTAATTCATTAAGGGGTTTCATGGGGCAACCCACAGGAAACCATTAATAAATAAATACATACATACAATACATACATTTAATTCATTAAAAATTATGATTATTCTTATTAGTCTGCTATAATAATGTTGAAAGCTAAGCAGCAGGGGCGAAAAGATATCGTCATTTGTAGTTGGCTAAATAATTTGTTTTCTTGTGCTGATTGAAATTCGAAATTGAAAAGTGAAGATGATGATTTTCATACGAGATTTTCCACGTTTCTTCTTGGAATGCAGATTTTCTTTTGTAAAAATGAATACACAGTGTTTGTGCATAGTTTAATGTGCAACGACCTTTTTGCATAAAATTCCAATTATTATTCCACCTCATAAAAGGAGATGTATGTGTGCAGTCGAAGGAAAATAATGATCAAAAAGTGTAAGCAAGAGTGAAAAGGTCAAACTGTCAACAAGATAATGTCGCAAAAGAGAGGCTCATACATTATTCACTTGACTGCCTTTTCCTCTCTTGATCGTGCTTGGGTAATGATGGGAATGGGAATTCAATCCAAAAAAATGCATTTTTGCTGGTTAGTGAAAATTAATAAATTAAGTACGGTGTGTGGTGATGTATGATGGCACCTTGCAATCCAACCAATAATAATGGTTAATGTATGCATGACATGTCCCAAATCTAATTTTTAGCATTTTGATCACTTTTCGTTGTTGACTGGTGCGGTTTTATGGTGTGTTGTGGTGAGAGGGAATGAAATGAAAAAGGAAAGGGCAAACGATTTTTTATTAGTGACCATCTTTTTGCATAAAAATAAAATAAGAATTGTTTTTACGTGAATAATGGCAAAAAAGCCATAAACATCAGCATTGATTATTGCCGTAACACAAAAATAGGTAAACATCGAGTTCCTTATGAATTGAATTGAAGTCATTGGCAAAACTTTCACCAACCGCAGTGATTTACACGGTTCGGTCGGGTTCGCCTTCATTTTTGTCGTGTGGTTACCCTCCGTGCTTGTGGTGTCTTATAGGTTGGTATTCATGTTGTTTTAAAATCCTTATCTGATATTTTAAAAATCTTTTTAGGGCTAAACTTTGTTACTGGGAATTATTTATGTTGGTACATTGTTTCGCTGTATCCATCCAAAAAAGGAAACTTTCTTGTTTACGAATGCAGATGTATTTTAAAATAAACCAATCTTCAACTTAAATGTACTACAAAGTGATCATAAATGTCGTAAAAGCAACAATTATTTTTCATATTTTTTATAATCTAGGTCAAGGTGAATGTTATGATTGCAATATGTGGCATAACTATAACTCATTCATAAAATATGCACCAGAATTCAATTCTATAAAAAAAGTGTCACAGAATGGACTCGTATTTACCCTGTCGCCAAATACCGCTCGACTATTGGAATGAAAGCAATAGGTATAGATATAGGTATATATACTCGAAACGCTTATTTAAATGTTGATACTTCATCTTCCATCAGATCTCGTTTAAATGTTAAAACGGATCTTCTACTAGATCAAAACTAGAACTTGAAAACAACATTATTCTACAAAGAACAAAAGTAATTTTTATTTATTGGCAATAAACTTTTGATAATCAACTCTTCAGACAAATAGTTTACAACTTTAAGCTGTCCTATACCAACACAATAATATATGGTAAAGGCAATGAAATATGTTGTACATACATACTTGATCCTTTTTGCATATTTCGACCCTTCTGAATCGTTAATAAAAAAATTATTACATTTACAATTATTACTAAATCGTTATCATTTGTAAAAGAAATGATAAACCGTTATTAGAAACATTAGATATATCAAATAGTTATCATTGAGACGGGTAATAGAACGCTAGCGCTTCTAGTAGGCTAGAATTATTGGCAAGGATAACAAAAATCTTAATTGTAACAACGATCAATTTTCCGGTTCTAGACGATGCAAAATAACAACTTGTTTGTATACCGACTACCGACCGAGTGTATTTATTTCGCATTATTACAGATTTCTGCATAGTATACCGCAAGTGAGAGTATATGCCATTAGAAAAAAAGCGAGTAGTAGTAGTAAGTAGTAACACTAGCTTAACCAGTCAATAAAAAAAGCCAACCTGGTATTTACATTGTGGTTGGTCAAGAATTAAAAGAGTGTCACCCGGTGTTGACTAAGTATGTAGTAGATCAACAAGATAAGCCGCCTCGTACATAAAAGTAATTTGACAAAGATACACTTACTACTTGACTGCGTTGTTGTCATTGTGATTCTTTAAAAAACCAGAGTATGTACAATATCGGTATCAAGATGAACAAACAAAGGCGAAAAAACATGAGAGGACTAAAAACAGATTTTTTTTATGTCGGACATAAAAACAAATTTAGGTATATACCTATTTTGGTAACAGTGCGTATTAATTTAAGAGATTGCATTGTTAACTGCATCTTGATTTGACTCGATGGCTGAGAACTAGATTTTTTAAGAGTTGCTTTTATTAACGAGATGTTGTCGTTCGCTCTGAAAATATTACGTTGAGTGGGTCCGCGAGGAGAGGAGACGCATGGCGGCATTGTGATAATAAAACAATCGTGCAAGCAACAAGTTCTAAATCTGGCTTGTCGGGTGGACGGAGGCTGAGAGAGGCCGAACTCGTTGAAGCTGAATAAATATTGTGAGTAAACAAGGTACGCATGACAACATATATACATCCTTGTCACCCAGTAAAAATCCACAAACATAAAACGTGGAAAACTGTGAGAACGAGATCTGCCAATTAATAAACTGGATTGTGAAAGGCACTCACAAATTCACAAAATACATGCAAGCCCAAAGCGATTTTTTAAAATAAAATAAAACAATCGAATGTGCAGTGATTTTGTTAGTATGTAAATGCAGCAGAGTATTTATTTCGTGCAGCGGTATTTATTTAAATATTATTGCGACACTTATAATATGCTTTGACATGAACAATGCATTTACAATTTTTATCTTGAAATTTTTTTACGCTTTCACCCATCTGTTTGCTATTTTATCTTGGCTTGTAAAGCGACACTTTCTCCTTTGTCTCCTTCTCGATGTATGAGGGTACCTATAATTTTCCCCAAGTCTGTCACTGTCAACCTTGATTTTTTTCTGTTCACAACACTCTAAACTGTGAAACGGGAAGAGTGCCAAAAATACGACTTGAACTATTTACTGAATTTAAACATGAAAAGAACAGTTTAGCTCAATTAAGTGGTTAATGGCTTTATTTCCGTATCGTTTGAGGGGTACTGTGAGACTCTTCGACAATTCATGTTTTTATCAATCATCTTGTTCATGATACTGTACATGAATGAATTATAATTGTGAAAGAACCACCCACAATTGATGCACTTAATTTCATCCAACCGCCAAAAATGTAAGCGGATCCAAATCCAACTAACCTTTCAACCCGATTCAATCATGTTTACTTTCACTTTTGCACTACTTGCAATCGAAAGTAATGTGTTGGTCAAGCCAGGGCGAGGAAATGCAGGTGACTCAGTCATGGCAATAATCATTAAAACCGCAAAAAAATCGAAACAAGAATCAATCACTTCCAAAAAGCCGCAGTCCATCCCCTGATTCATTATTTATCTCCAAATCTCCACCCATCCGTCACAGAGAGTTAAGTGAAATATTAATAGAACCACGTCTCTGCATCTTTAGATTTTCCTTTCTTTCT
The DNA here is from genome assembly GCA_004115045.4 of Sinella curviseta. Classification (NCBI taxonomy): domain Eukaryota; kingdom Metazoa; phylum Arthropoda; class Collembola; order Entomobryomorpha; family Entomobryidae; genus Sinella; species Sinella curviseta. The sequence continues at coordinate 73,198,026 of CM023199.3, forward strand.
CGGTGTTCCTAAAACCGCATTCTTTATTGCCATTAAAAAACTATTATTCGGCTTGCTTTGTATAATTTTAATTTTGCAGACGATGAAACTTAGCACTTGCCTAGCATCTTCTTGCTCATTGTGCACCTGCCTCATCAAATTAACAATTCAAAGCATGTTTTACTCACGAAACCTATAATACTAAATACTAGTACTACCTAACAACTAAGAAAAACTAGTATAGCCATCAAACTTAACTAAATAGTAAACTTTACATTTTTGTGCTAGTTTAATATTGCATGTTACTACTATAATCAAAAAAACTAGACAGAAATCCACTCCTCTTGTCACTAATTATCATCATTCGATCAAGAACTTTTTTTCTAGCCTACAAATTGTACTGTATTCAAATTTGTTTTAAAAAATTGTAGAATTGTTCGAAAAATCCTGAATAAATAAACTCGTTGCTACTTTTGCTAATTCAAAAATCACCCATCAGACATGTCATGATGAACCAATATACCCGTTCAAGCTTATAAGCTTTTAAACTCGTTATTTCACATTTTTTATTGTAGATTTAAAATTACGAAAACAGCAATAAATTCATGAGATAGTCATTTCGGATCTTCAAATCCGTAATCTTTCCCCAATTCTAGCATATTTTTTTGATTACTTGATCCAACTTTAAAAATGTGTATTGGCATAGGATTGACGATGATGTGATGACTCCTTTTTGAGGTAAATGGTGATGGGATGAGTTGTTGAAAATCATCTAAAAGTCAAGCACGTGAAGCACGTACCGTGAATGTATCCAAAATGAACATCAAAATATAATCATCATCAATATCATGTGCAATGCATTAGATAACATGACAGTTTCGTGGGGCAATTTTAAGTATTAAGCACACATTAGTTTTTGTTAGAGGAAATGAATGAATAAAACTTTTTCGGCAAAACCAATATAGCTTATCGTAAACGGTTATCGACATGTCGCAGAAAGGAAAATGAGATTGAAATGTTTCGCCAGTTGCCTTCTTAAATCTTCCACAGCCATCAAACTATATTTTCTAGAGATGCAACTATAAAGACAGACAGACAAACGGGCATATTTTTTGTTTATTCTCTACCAATGAATTATCGGAAGAAACCAGTTTGATCCGCTGCTGTCTGTCGTATTTCTCCCTCGTCATCATCATGATCATGATCATCACTGAAAATGCTAGTTTGCGTTGCCAACTATGTCAGTAGTTTTAGATGATTTTTTCAGTAAAGCATTTAGGCGCATACTACTAGCAAACAGGAGGAGAAGTTGCAGAAGAGTAAGTTGTTCTAGTGGAGTAAAAAGTTTTTTCTTCTCTACGATGATGATATATTTCATCATGCAAAGACCTGCAACACTACCACCACAGCAGGAGAATAAATGAAAGAGAAACATAAAAAAATTGAGAATTTGAAATGATTGGATCGCAATTTTTTGATTGAGGACAACAAGCCATTTATTATTATTATTGGGTGCAGCTTTGAAGAAGAATATTTTTTGAGATATATAAATCGTATTATTGGTGATCTGTAAATAATTGAAAAGGGCCATGATGTGCACCATTATAATCACTCTAAACCAGAGTCTTGGGTATATTTTAAGTTTTTTGGTGTAATGATGGGCTTTGTTGCAACAATGGGAGGATGATAAAAATTATTGTAATATACAGGAGCATCATTATATGCATTGTTGTTTTGTTGATATTATGATGATGTGTGTTACTGTTTTGTCATCTTCATAATAAATGTTTTTTTGCAATGTCTGTGCACTCTGCGCCACTGCTGCTGCTGCTCATAATATTGAATGATTGTTGCCTTGCTGAATTTTTAAGAAAGGGTTTGGCACTCGCTTGTTTGGCTCATCACCATCTATCTCGTTCTGAATTGGTTTGGTAGTCAAACTGCAATATAATGAAATGTAATGGAGTGAAGATTTAGAAAAGAAAAAACTTGATCATCAACATAGAGGAAAGAAGCTGAAACTCAAGTAAAGTGAAAATATTTAAAATTTCGGCCACTGGCACAATCCCTTCTTCTGCGAACTGGTCAATGCAGCAGCAACAAAACGACTGATGATGACTCGTATTTAAAGTGAACGCAGTCAATTTTATTATATGGCTCGGGTATTTAAATGAAGACTGGTGCATACCTACATATCTCACCACATTGCATATTATCTCGTTTGAAAGGACTCAAAAATGACCAATTTAATTTAAAATATGTAAATTTTATGAAGAAGGATGAAACACGAACAAGTTCACCAGAAGAGAGACTTTCGCAGTAGTGGAGACTATTTTGTAAAGGAGACAACAAAATGTTGTGGGGTGGTGCACAAAAAAATGATTTGCTATAGAGTTTTGTCAATGAAACTGTGCGATAATCATGATAAATTGAATCAGTTCAGTTTTTATGAATGCGGTTCATTTTCATGGTGGCCCAGTAAATCTGAGAGAGTTGAGAAGTCAGAAGAAAAACTGTCACTGTCACTTCTTTTTAAGGATTGGCAGCAATAACAACAAAATGAAAAGCAACTATCTTGTTGTATATTTGACACGGTTCCGCCGACTCTACAATGACGTACAATAATGGATGTACTTGAAACGGTAAAGTTTAATTAGCTGGGTACTTTCGATTGAACCAGTTTTTTCTCAAGAGGCTTATTCTCGATGATTCGTTTTGAAGCGCAACTGATACCATTCTGTCAATTTGTTTACATTCGTTTCACAAAGCAATTAACTCTTTTGTATTTATCTTGTCCATTGTTTAATCAACAATTCTAATTTGTTGCACCTGAGGCAGCAAGCAACTACGCAGGAGGTATGCCAGGAAGTTTTTAAAAAAAGTTTAAATGCACATGGATTTTTTTTTGGCTATTATAGCACACAACCAACCGGATTTTAATTCATTATTATTTGTCATATTATTACATATACATATATTATCGATAGTTTTTAATTGAACAAAAAAAAATTTGTGCACAAAAAATTCATCACTAATCGCTAGATATACGTAAATATGTACCTTTTTTGAAAAGCAAAAAACAATAATATGTCATTTTTTTAAGTATAATAAAATTAGTACATAAGTAAATAGCACACAGATTCTCTTTTTTTGCTTAGGTATATTATAATAGCATATATACCTAATATTATCGTTTAAATATATACGTGTATATATTATATCAATTCATATATCGTACAATAATAGTTGCCTATATATTATTTTTAAAAGAAGACTGATGAGACTGACTACAAACATAGAATACTGTTAGTAATGATTAAAAACTATTACTAATAGCGTTATATATATATATATTATCTTTTAAATAATTTTGTTGACAACCCACAAGTTACAACTGCTGGATTTTTCTTCTAGTAATTGGTTCCTTCTTTTCCATAATTTACCTAACCCATACATTTATTATACATACAAAGCTATAACATTTTTTAGCATCCATCACTTATAATTTGTTTTGCCATTTTCATTCATGTCTGTATAATATTTTTAGCTACATTTACAATTGAAACAAACATGTAAAGCTTTAAAAACTTGAACTTCTCTTCAGTGTAATCATTAATAAACTGTCTGCTCTAAACCGTCCACTTTAATTACCAGGTAGCGTTTTTTCAGCTACCACGTGTGCAATTAAAATCCGTTTTTAAACTTCTATCCAAGTAACAACCGTTTGAGTGAAAAAGTGACGTGTCTTCTTGGTGCTTTCACACCGACACAGTACACTATCGTATATGTACTATATATTGTAATGTATAGTAGTAGTAATTTATAGACAGTAGAGTAAGTAGTATATATAGCACAACAACAACATTTTACATTTAATATATTTTTTACTAATATTGCGAGCAAGGGAGTGAGAAGATGCAAAAGACGACACAACCGAAACCACACTTTAAATTTGTATTCCTAATTATGTAAATGATTTTGCACACATCATCAAATTACTTTTATAAAGTGTGTTTCTCTTTTTCATGTACGGAAATAATCTCTAATTCATCAAGACCTGTAATCGTAATATCATTGCATACACTTAATTATTAATATGGCATAAGTATATATATTTTATAGAGTTTTACATTTTGAATTTGAATTGTTTCAAAAATACACATGATTCATGTTTTTGGTATCTCCAATATATCTTTGCATTGAAAACCAACTGAAATAATTGGACGTGTGTGAACAGTAAATTGTCAGCTATAATCATATATATATAAATTTGAGAGTATACAGTACAGATTTTGCTCTCCTCTCTGTACATGGTAATTAGAATAGTAGTTACATTTTTTGTATTTTGTATTTTATAAAGTACTTTAATAAACTTATATAGTTCAGTTATGTTTTAAGTTAAAAAGGCAAATCATATTGCATGGCAGAGAAGAAGTCTAAGGTACACTTTCTTCCGCGACAATCTCGAAACAGCCGTTTTTTATGATGATTCTCAATAGTTTTTTTTCTTCAGTATCTTCCGTTTTCTTTATACACTTTTTTTCAGACTTGACCTTTACAGTTCATTAGACAATCTTAGGTAAATAAACTTGTATGCATTTCTACTATATCTGCATTTCTGTGATGGTGATATATTCAATATTACTGGTAGAGATTCATTTCAAAATTTTCTGTGCAAAAAAATCAAATTCTTTTATAATCCAATCACTAGATACAAAAACAAACATGAATGATTGAACAATTAAAGCCTATTTTTATATATGTTCACTTTGTAATTGTGTGATGTCAAATAGATGGGCACATTTTTGTTGCGACGAAAAAACAAACGAAAAAAATTATTAAAGGAAAATGGGTATTTTTTGTGTGTTTGGATGAGTTATTAAACGCTTTAATAATTAATTAACCGTGTATTATGTAGTCATTATTAATAATAATTAATAAAAGAGTATATGATGATAACAGTTAATAGCTAAAAATTAAAATAAAAGTTGGAGGAACGAGATTTCATTGGTGTTGATGACATTGCAAAATAATATACAATTATTATATATAATCATTTTATACGTTTGCAAAAAGCTGAGTAGTGAATCGATTGATTGAATGCATTTTTTTTAAATGTTTGAGAAAATTGTTCATTGCTTAATCGCAGATTGTGGTGGTCCAGTGAGAGCTGGCTGTGGAAGTGGAGCCTCAACCGTGAGCACTCCATCCTTTGACAAGCTGGAGCGGATAAGCTCAGGGTTTACACCGGTGGGAAGTAAAAATTCACGATTGTACTCGCGGTAAACGGACTTGGTGTCCGACTTTTCTTCGTGTTTTGCATGAACCTAAAAAAGAGAGAGATATGAAAAATGACATTAACTTTCGCACAAAATACTGTACGATCCACACATTCCATAAAAATGTTATGTCCACGTATTTACCAAAAGTTTGTTGTCGACAGTCTTGAGGACAATCTCCTCTGGAGCGTATTGGCTGACATCAAAACGAAGCTTAAGAGTCTTGCCGTCTCCATCGTCCTGGATCAAAGGTGAGTTCAATCCCTCAACAACGGAGCCCGTAGACTGGCTTGTGGCTTGCTGCTGCGTTGTGCTACATGGGAACAAACCAAGTTTTCAATTACAAACTTATTTCACATCACTTTTTGCTAAATTAGGGATGCCAATTTATTTTATACAAAATACACTCTAAACAATAACATTTTTTTCTCGTTTACAAAACAAGTTCTCATATTTTGTGTTCAAGGTTTTACTTTACATTCTTATTTGGTTGCAATTTTGTTGTTATGATTAGTGAGCTAAAAGCTTGTGGCTACTGGATTAAAAAAAATTAAAAATCATTATATATTTTTTATATAATTATGTCTACTTGAAATTAAGAACAAATTAGAACTATTTTAAAATAGCTACAATTTATAAATATTTTAAAGTACTACATTGTTCAAATCCCTGCAGACTGCATGGCAGCCTACCAAATATATTTATTGTGCGAAATTTTTAAGAAAGCTGCGCAGAAATTAAAAAATGTTGAAAATAATAAAAAATAAAGTTAATTTGCATCAAGGAATAATAATGTACATATATAATATTTTAAAGAATCTGTCTACTGAATATACGAAATACGTGTGCCTACATAGTATAAACTTTTTATTTCCATTCACCTTGTGTTGTGTAATGTCCTTTACAAGAAAAAGAAAGAGAGAATGTAAGCAGTGACGATTAATAATTAGAGATGGGAGAAAATTAAGTGATTTTTTAAATTTTTTGTTTGAAAGCATTATCAGAATGTGTTGAACCTGAGGAGAGAGTTCTGCTGTTGTTGTCTAAGCAAGCTGCTGCTGCTGTGAGAATCACCATGAAGGAGGTCAGAGGTCATCGTGTCGAAAAGGCTATATCGAATCATCACCAGAAGATACAGACATAGACAGAGAGGGAATTGTTTTGTTATTAATATTTTATCAGTTTTCGCGTATCGAATTAATAAAAAGCACTCCTTTGTTTAAAAAAATGATTGTTTTATATTTCCTCAACATCTCGACATGTGTAGCTCAGCAGCTTTTTAATCAAGCGGCTTGGCTTGAACTTTTCCGAAATATAAAAGTTTTAGATTCCTTATCTCAACCTTGAGCACAGTATTCCCATTGTGCTTTCAAAATAGTCTCGTAATAAATATGATTTTTTTATGATAACGGGATTATTATTTAATGAATTAATACAAAATTATTGATTAAACTGTCAGCAATAAGTTTTTACTGATTTAAAAAACAGTTTTTAGTTCAAAGAAACCAAAAAAAAATATGAAGTCGCTACTAGACAGTCATGAAGTATCAATTGTTAAAAAATTATTGTAGCTCATTATGATTATTTCATTAATTAATTTTTTCCACTGATTAAATAGCTTTAGAGCTTACTTTAGTCCAGCCAAATATTTTGTTTTATTCATGGATCAACTCAATAGTAAAGTAGATTCCATCAATAAATGCACTTTTTGTTTTTAAAAAGTTGTATTAAGTTTGACAATTAGTTGATTACTGAGAAAATTGTTGAAGAAAATAAGTACCTGGAGCTATTCTTAAAGAAATGATCTTGTCTCTGAAGAAGCTGCGTGCGGAAGTTGTTCATCTCATCTTCCATTCGTCGCATCTCGGCATCGAATCTGGAAAGGACAAAAATATTTTATGATTAATTAGTCGCTGTAAAAGCATATGAATCTCGATTCAATGCCAATTTAATTAAACTGAGTGATGGCTTACCTCTCCCGAATAGAAGAGAATTCGGTGTCCAGAATGGAAGTATCATTAAGTTTTACAGGGATACGCTTGTCCATTTTAATTACTGTTCAGAAACTGCTTTAATCTGAAACGCGAAGAACAAAATAAAAATTCACAGTTAAAATATGTAATCTTTTTACTACAGTCACCAAATTATTAACAACGCACAATGCATTTATATCGTACCAATTAAACCAAATTAACTCTTTCCCAATAAATCAATTCCAACACTGAATATTACTGAGGAAAGTTTGAGTATATATATATTTCTCTAGAAGACCACAGTTCATTCTATTGCAGTTTTAGATTTTCTTTTTCCACGAAGAGGGTTCGGCTCGAGAAGAAAAAAGAGTGAACCTCTAAAAATAGCGTAAAGGATACATGAAAGGAGTATGTGTGATGTAAGCATTTGTGGAACGTAATTCCACGTTTCCGTTTTTCTCGACAGATCTATGCAGACGCAGCAGCAGCATTAACTGCCTATTTCCTTAATATTATTTGGCCGTCCTACGGCGACATTGAAGTTGGAAAAAGTGACGGAGAATCATGAGCGTACACGCCACACACATAACATTATTTAAAAAGTGTAAACTAGCTACTGAAATACTTAAAGGAGCGTTTTCGTACGATTTCAAGTAAAAAAAAGGTGGAGGAGGAGGAAATAGGGATAATCATAATATCATCACTTTCATACTCATCCATGATGATGATGAGTCGTTTCACAACGGTTGCTCTGATGCAGTGACGGCGGCGTGGTACGCTTCTCTTTACTCCCTTCACATGGGCATATGGGTATAACCTCAGCTCAAGCACACTTTGTATGTCTTTTTTTATAGAAAGCAGAAGTGATAGGAAAACCAAATCTGTTTACTGCTTGTTTTAGAATCTTGTCTCTTCTGAAGAGAAGAAGATTCAAGATATATAATACGTACTTGAGTTCAATTCACTAGAATTGAGTCTTGAAGAATTACGTCATGGTTTTTCTTGTAAGCAGAACAACAAAACTTGGTACACTGTTGTATGTACTATATTAACACATTGGCCAACTTAAGTAGTGGGATGTGTGCATGGCTGCTTGTTTTAAAAACTTTTTTAAATTCAATAATATCCCAAACACTTAACCTACTCCGAGCTGGCAGATACGTGCATGCATACTGTATAACCTCATGTCACTTTTTATATCTTTTGCGTGTGAGCATCTATCCAACTTCTCTGCTCCTTGTCATCGTAATTTTTCACCAGTGAATTGCTAGTATCAACATCATCATGGACGTCGTTGTCGGATGGTGTTGTAAGATGAAGACGTAAAGAGAGTGAAAAATCCTATCAACCGTGAAGATTGGATTGGAAGTTTGGATACACAAGTTTTTTTGAATATTGATATTGGAAGTTGGAAAGTTTTTGCATACATATTTTTTTTTCATTCTCAGATTCCGATTTCAATGTATGCCATCTTGCCAATCCGCATATTATATGCTCTACTTGTTCATCAAGTGTATTTATGACAAAACGACGAACCAAAAGGAGCGTATGCAAATTCGTTAGAGAAATTCAAGACCATCATCGTCGTCGTCGTCGTCGGCTCCAAAAAAATCATTACTTATATAAATGAGTTATTTTTCTGATAACAAATACGATAATATGGGATCATTTATCATGCCATGACTATTAACTTGTGATTGACTTCCTTTCTCTCTCTCTCTCTGTTTGTCTATGAGAGGATGATGATGAACAACAATATTTCCATGCTTAGACAGCTCAACAGAGTACGTACTTGTACTACTTGTTTGTAGATTTTAGATAAACGCCATTATACAAGATTGAAAATATGTGAGTCACATTTTAATTTTATGATATTTTTTTGCATGCATACATGCATATATATACGCCATTGCATTGGTCACAGTTCTGTGACCACCACACACACACAAACATTTACTTTTGCCATCATAATATTATCCAGCATCGTTTTTTTGGCTGCCTTGTTTCTCGTTACGCCTGTTTGTATTTAAAAATGTGTACATACCGTGTAGTCGTCATTATCATCCCTTTTATGTACCTACACACTCCAACAGCGACGACGACGACTACGACATCAGAGAATCATAGACACACACAGGTAATAAAAATTACGCAATATTTGATTATGATGAATAGAATGACGAAGTATGTATGTATTCTAGAAAAAGCATAGTGGGCTGTGCGCTACTACTTACTTACAACTTAACTTACTGCGTATTGTTTACGATCAAATGAAATGGAATGTTGGAGAAGGCAATAATGGGAAAATGGGAATGACGACGATGTTGATGTTGTTAATGAGGAAACTTTTGGGGGATGAAACAAAAATCCACATGTGTACAATGTACACCACGTTTTATCTACTTGTCTTGCTGTGATTCTGTGATATTTTATGATGACGATCTTGTCGTCGTTGTCGCATTCACATTTTTTACGCGTTTTTAAGAGCTGCACATATTATTATTATAGGCATTTGAAAGGAAACTAATCTAATTTTAGAGTGATGTTTTTCATGGTGCAACCCCGCCATTCACGTAATTGTAAGATGTAATTTCATAGAGTACATAATAATAACAATAACACAAATAAAAATCTGTGCTCTCCTCGCATCCTCATCATTATCACTTGAGGCACACACAGCTCAAAAGTTGATCTGCTCTATTGCCTTCCTTGCGTTCCTCCTCCCACTCATTCTCTCTCGGCATGATAATGTGCAAGCATGTTATAAAACTAGGTAGGTACGTTCATGAAACTTTATAATGAATAGAGTCACACACGCGCTAGATGAATTACATCATCAACATGCAAATCGTTCTTCAACATCATCATCATCATTGTATCGTCATTAGCTGGAATTCCACCTCATCAGTCAACATTATCAATTCCACTATTCATTCTTACTTTTTCAATCCTATCCTATCTAAAAGCACATAAATCATAACAACGATAATTACCATTTTTGCACAAATACTTTTGTAGCAGAAAGAGTATTCCCTCCCAGACCCAGAGTTCATTATGCACCAGTTTCTACTCAGCAGCCACTGTTATGTGTATATGTAAACTCATTGCCAATTGTTGTGCTGTTTAAACATGTAATTTGCACCACTCCAATTCCTGCAAATCTATCATTTGTCATTTTCCGTTCCTTGTCATGGTAGTGACCAAACTCAAACAGTTCTCTCCGGTATGCTATTAACCGTATTGGCTGTGTGGAACTGGATATATGAGAATGACGTATGTATGTATGCAATGCATGGATATGTCCATTGTCCACGGGTAAATGGGTACGGTTATTTTTTATAGGAGCCTATAAAAACGTACATTGGCAAGTGGAGCAATAAAAGACTGCTTTGCTAAAAGTCGCAGCGCAAACATTCTCTCTCGAATTTTCCTCTCAAGATGCCAGAAACCAGGTAAAACCCTTAAGGTGTGTATGTTTACAATATGTACCTAAAATCCTACCGTTCTATTCTTCTGATGTTGTCGCGTCACTCTCTTTTCTCCCTCTCTCTCTCTCATTCTAGGTATTTAATACCTATATAGAAAAAAATAATATATTTTATGACCTACCTGTTATATTAATAAAGTAGGCTAGAAGACCGTTCTCTCCTCGTTTCCACTGAATTTCCACCCGGCAGAACCGAATCCGCTGAAGAGATCCCTCGAATTCCGCAATTATCACGGAGAAATTCACTGTCAAAGTCACAGACGGCTCTCCGCTCACAATGAAAAACAAGATTAAAAATGAACTTACAATAATAATACTACTATTAATCCGACCGACGACAACAAGACAAGGTGGAAGAAGAAGGGAATAATATATATATAAGGCTGATGTAGTCGTAATAAGTAGTGAGTGAACAAAACACACACAACACAAACAAGTTGAAGAAGCAGAGAGGACACACTCTTTAAGAAGTGCTTCGGATCGCTGTCTCAGTATAACTGAAGCGAATGAATGAAGGTATTATGGGAGAAGGTGGTAGGTACGCACACGGTTTTGCTTTCGTTTTCGTTGCTCAGCAAAAGTGAATGTTTACGAACAACGCGAGAGAGAGGTTTCTTCTCGTTTGTTACAATTGGGCTCGTTTCTGTCTGCTGTCTGTGTGTGGAAAGGGAGCGAGAGATTCACGTTTCACATTAGAAGCCAAAAGCTGAGAGAATCTCTTCACATTCGCATATGCATTCATACTCATGTAAGCTCACTCACAGGTCGAATATTATTCCAATGTAACTCTGTGGTCGGTGTACATACAAAAAAAATTCCTACATAATAATTGAGTCTCTATCGTTCTATACGGATATAACAGAAACAGAAAGTGAAATGGGGAAACCGAGTCCACACGCGTATAGAACATTTGCTCGCATATTAGTTTTCAGTTACGACAAAGTATTGCATGAGTACACGTTACGTAGTAGTAATAGTAGCACACAAACACACAACATTATCAACCAAGCATGTAAAAAGCATGCAATGCATGCATGTATGCAAGATGCATAATGTGTGTGTATACTAGAGAGTGTGTATATTGGATTGAATTGCAAACTTGCATTATTTTTTCATATTGGTTGTTGGGTTTAATGGGAATTTTGGGAGTCTTGTTGGGGCTGCAGGTTATATAATACCTAATACAACTGCGGTGATGAAGAAGGAGTAGTGCTTTCAGCGAAGATGTCTGGCTGTCGGCTGCTGTAGACGACAGTAATGATGATGGTTACACTGCTGCTATATACACAGCTCTCTGAAGACGTGCAGAAGAAGACGAAGAAGACGAAGAGTAACAATAAAAATGTGTCTTGTACATTTTGGACCTTTAGTCTACACGGTCGTCTTCTTAAAAGCTTACACAGTTTACCTCGGTTCAAAAGGGGAAAAAATCTAGCAACACCTACGTAAAACTTTTTTTTTTCGTTTCGGATGGCTCGTTGTCGTCTACTACATGCATTTTTATACAATAAGAATGTAGTAGTATGCACGTTCGTAGATGATGTGTATCCATAATCCTCAAATTTCAGATTAGGAAGATGCATCTCGCAAAACTATGCTACGTGCCTAATATTTGCCTGCCCGCTTACATTAACTTTCTGATTTTCAGATTTGTACAGCAAATAGAGTTGAAACGTTGAACGCAAGGAAAAAAAGACTAATGGATGCACGACACAGAGACGCTAAACAATACCTATGTGATGGATGGAAATGATGCATTAGTTTTTTTATGAATAGAAATTGTCCATTCTTGTCGATTTTTTTTGTAAAGTGCAGATGAGCATCACACTATATAGCACTTTCTTTATTACACACTTGTCGCTTCTCTCTCGTGGATAAATTTATTGTTGGGGGCTGGCTACATAAGAACATGACAATTATGCTCATAGGTCCTTTCATATTTCACTATTATTATTAGAAACGCCATTGTTGGTGCAGCTCCAGGCTAGCATGAAAAATGTAAAAGTGATATACCGATTCATATCCAAACTAAAATTGTATAAATGCAGCAGCAGTAGTATTTACAACAGCATCATCATCAAAACACTATCCCATCACTTACGAGCAAAAAAAAACTACATAATTGTCTTGTTCATCGTAATAAGCGTCGTCCGGATAGAGTCTGGATGGCTTTAATGATAATTGCTCCAAAGGAGATTTTTTTCTTCTTCTTCTTCTCTTGACCAATTCCAAACCGGCCGTGATACCGAAAATTGCAGAGGCGCTTCTTCACAAAAAAATTAGTTTTTACATTATGTATAATATTAGCAAATGCATTGACTCTATTCGGTAAACGTCAACAGGGAGCTTAATGGATTGGTATCCTACACATTTAACAATTTCATGCAAAAGTGTAGGAGAGGGAGCATAATAATAATAGTGATATTAATATGGAAGCTTTCCCGTAAGTTTACTTGTAGCAATGGCTTGGCTGCCGAACTCTAAATCAAGGTTTCTTTCTATTATCATTAGAAAGCCCATTATTATGTCCTGATTGCAATATCAGTCCATTATGACGGAGCAATATGCGTAATCACAGAAAAAAATCTGGTCACTTTGCTTTTGTTCTACTTCTTGTCATGATCTTGGTCTTTTTTCCTTCATGCAATAACAATGCCTCCTTTGATATTGAACAGCCACATTTACATTACATGTAGGTATTTTATATCTCTACAACTCAGCAACTAGACTCAGCGACCAACTTGATCTTGACATTGAAAGCGTCGTTTCTTTTTAAACAGGGGGACGTCATTGATGGTCTTTTTTGTGTCTACCAAATTGTACATGGTGCTGCTGCTTGGAAGTAAAGAGACATATTATGAAAAGCCGTTTTTTTGTCTGCGTTTTTTACTGCATACTAATTTGTCATAAACAGAGATATGACACGTACCAGAAAAGCGAGTGTCCATCTCAGCAAAAATAAAAGCATCAGAGAGAGAGAAGAAAAAAGTGATCTCATTTATTCATGTTCTTATAAATATATGTGGATATTTGATACGCACATTTTTGCGAATAAGTGTACTATATTGTACTTTTAAATTTTTATAACGCCTCATCTCATCATCATTTTTATCATCCTTGCCACTACAACGACAGTAGTAGTAGTAGTAGTAGTACGACTGCTTTTCATAGTACTTTTTTTATCTCTTCTAAGGAGTCATTTACTAGGTAATATTATTACTCATTTGTATGAGGATGCGTGGGCGACACTCAAAAGCTGCGTTAATAAGCGCAAACTTCTGCTCCGGTTGGGCTGCCGTGAAAAAAAAGCCTTGTCAAGTGTAAAAAATGTGTTGTAGAACAGCTCTTGCTTTCTGCTCATCTCATCTCTCCTCCTTCTCTAAAATCTTCGTGGGTTCTGTACATATTTTATTACCAACAATAACATTGCAATCACTTTCCAAATTGGGAAGATCATGGAGAACTGAAGAAGGAGAGTGAAAAAAATAGATGTAGGAACACGTTTTCCGTCCGTGTAGGAAGAGCGTTCATATTATAAGCGTTGGAGACGAGAAGGGGTGCCAGTAAAAAGAGATGTTGTTGGTTTGGCTGCTATTATGTGGTTGCTGGCTCATTGTCTCGTGTGAGGGAGGATGCCCACGCAAACATCACCGAGCAGCGAGATAAATTGTATGTCGTTTCTGCAAAACCGGATTATCTATTGATCTTTTTACATTTTTAGTCACCAGTAACGTGTACAGGGTAGTTAGAGGAATTTTGGGCGTGATGGAATGGGAATTTTTTTTATGGGAAAGCCATTGCATTTCATGTAGAATGGGTTTTCAGTTTGAAGCGGTTAACGACTTGCTAGAGATTTTAAAGTTTAAATCTTTTCCAATATTTAAAAAAATATTTACTTTTATACTACTTGCAAATTATACACATCACAAACGGTTTTCGGAAACTGGCAAACTGCATACAATGTTTAATATGGCTAGTGTTAATGATCAGTAAACTGAATATTATGAGTCATGATCCTAATCGTACAGACTGGTATTCAGGAAATGAAAGAGGCTAACAAATTAGTTAAGTAAATTGCATCGCTTGTTCACTAAATGCGGTGGATGTTGAAATATTGTTGTTTGTTTTAAAACCAAGATTTTATTTTTTTCATTTTTCAACACGTAGCAAAATAAATGTATATAATACTTACACACCTACATCATCGTACAATTCATAGAAAAAGAGAAAATTAAAACACTCTTTAAAATACAGAACTCATCCACATAAATACATTCTACAATATGCAAAACGTAGTCCAACCAAAAATATATAGTCATGAGCTTTCATCCAAGAAACATTCCACAACCAAAAAAATGCATTATATTTTTACAGCCGTCATTACATTATATATAAAAAATAAATATA
Organism: Sinella curviseta; assembly: GCA_004115045.4. Lineage (NCBI taxonomy): Eukaryota > Metazoa > Arthropoda > Collembola > Entomobryomorpha > Entomobryidae > Sinella > Sinella curviseta. Next base: position 73,213,151 of record CM023199.3, read on the forward strand.
TAATTATTAAATACATGTGTATAAAAATGTAGTAAAATTTTTCTGGTTCATTCTGTCATTTGTTTTTAGTCGCCATTAAAAACGTATATAATTTACAAAAATAAAATAAAATCCTAAAAATTTACATTACGCTAACTACTTTTTAGCCGATTGTCTGATTGCATTATACAGTTGCCTCCTAAGAGCTGCGTGCTGAGGGTGAGTCTTTGCAGATGAGTGAACTAATTGTGGTCGGATGATTTCATTGAAAATTTGAACTCCTTCAGGTACTACTGACGCTGGTTGTGATGATGATGGTGCAGCAGACACTGCACGCTGTTTATGAGCTCGGGTCCTTAGCGACCTTCTTCCTACTGCAGCTTGTCCGTGATTATTTCGCGTTCTTCGTCTTCCGTAACGTTGTCTTTCGTAGCCGCCTGGCCCGTATGGGTTTCCAGGAACTGAGGAAGACACGGGAGCTGATTGGTCTCCGTATGGACTGTACTGGTCTGAGAGGTGAGGACTGGCGGCAGGCTGCATTGGCCCAAGTGGGTGAGGATCTGGCTGGGAGGATTCATCGTATTGTTGATGGCCACCACCTGCACCCTTGTCCATGCTGGTCTCAATTGTAAACTCCAATCCACTCATACCGTCATCATCTTGCTGGGATAAGCTTTCCAAGTCTACAGTAGGAGCTTCATGTTGTCCTTGGTCTCCATCAAATGAAGGGAGAGCAGAGCCGCCTTCCAAATGATCCATGGATGGCATCTCGCCGCGACGACCACCGTTGAGGGCATCGCCCAAGAATCCCGTTCCTACGTCTGAGTGGCCATTGTTGGATGAACCCCTACCAGAGTTTTTGTAACGTTTTGAGGATGAGCCAAGGGAAGATGGAGGTTGTTGCTGTTGGAATGGGTCGTTAGGAGATGAACTAAAAGATGAAGAGCCACTTGATCCGAATTGGCCTGCTCCAGGTGGAGTTAGTTCCAATTCAGGGTCATTGTTATAAGGTCGTTTCTTGAAGGGCTTGTCCCATCCTCCAATTTGGGAAGCTCCTTGAATTCCAGGAGCGTCTTTCACCATGTCTTGGTTAAAGGAGTCACCAGGATAGCTCAACTTGTTGGGGTCCAAATGGCTGTTTGCTTCAGTGTCCAAAGCGTTCATTCCTGAAATAATGCAAAAATCCGATAAGTTTTCACACTGCCTAAAATGGTCAACACAAAATTAATAAGATTGGAATAAGATATAATTAACTAACCAAGTGGATCGTAATTGTATCGTAAAGCATGAGTATGAAGTCCTTGGTTCATTTGACTTGCAAAGGGGTCAAAGTTCCATGGATCATCGGTGTAGGAGTGACTTGGTCTTGCCATGTATTCTTCGTAACTCAGTGGTCTTCCCAAGGCTGGGCTTTGAGCGGGTGACAAGTTACTTGCCATTGGGTGGTCAAATCCCATTGACGCTCCATAGGGATCGGAACTAGGTCCTGAAGCTGATGGTGGTGGACGTCTTCCGCTGGACGAATACCTTCCCTTTGGTGGTCCATTCTTTTTGGATTTGGGGTTGGAAGTGATGGATGGATTTCTTGGTCTGGATCCCCCATTACGATGAGGTGGCTGACGCCCAGATTGTGGTGGAGGACCATGATTCCTTCTGTTGTAGCTTTGGGGGGGTTCCGCACTGGGTCTAGATTTCTTGTGAGAGCGACCAAGTGGGTTCCTCAAAAAGGAAGGTCGACTTGGTTTGGGTGGTCTCTGAGGAGAGGGACGATTACTTCTCCTGTTGGTCGACATTGTAGGACTAGGACTCATCCAGTTTTGCTGATTGTATGAGGCAGATCCCCTCGAATCTGACCTTTCTGATCCCGTTGAGCGAGGACTGGAGCTCTGCATGGGTGGAGCCATTGGAGGTTGGTCCAAATCAAACGCGCTATTTGGGAGGGATGCCATGGGATGCATAATTGGTGCTGGAGGTGGGGTAGCCAAACCAATGTTGGGAAGGTCATAAAGTGGATACTGTGGTGGTTTTGGAAGTCTATGCAAATCTCTCATTTTTGGTTCACCGACACCATTGCCAGACTTGGTACTTGAATGAGATGATCCTGACGACATCATGTCTGGAAGCCAAGATTTCGCCTTATTAAATAGCTTGTCGAATGGGCCCATTCTAGAAGAAAAGGAGGATTGGTGATGAGGATGTCCATCTTCCATTCCACCAGGTGGCATCACAGCAACTGCAGCAGCCCCATTGTTACTGGCAGCCATTGGATGGGGGCCAGGACCACTTCGGGGGTAAGTTGGGATCACAGACTGCAGTGCAGAGAGTTGCTGCGGTGTCATACTGGCAAGGAGCTGAAGAGCTTGCGCGTTATTGTTTTGAGGACGAGGAGGTGGCTGAGCTGCCATTGCCCGACGCTGTGGATGTTGCTGCTGTCTTTCAATTTCCAACTGCTGCAATAGGTAATTTGTTGCAGCAGCGGTGATTCCGCCTGGCGCAGGTGGCATCTGCCTCTGGACCAACTTGCTCCCAGAGTCAATTGCGTAATAGTAATTTGGAGGCATTGCTGAAGGTCCAGTCAAAAGGGAGTGTGGTTGAGCTTGCTGAGGACTTTGATATTGTTGTACTAACATTGCAGGAGAATGATTAGGCTGCTGGGGCGGTGGATACGGATGATGATGATAAGCAGTTGCCTGCTGGACCATTAATGAAATAATCAAAGAGACCCATGGCACTGCCGAGTATTGATGCTGCAGCGTCCGCCATCTCCTCCTCCACTGTATCGACTGCATTAGTAGCTGTACCATTGTTAATGCTGATTGACGGTGACAGTCGCCTGAACTTAACTCAGGAGGATCTGTCTACAAATCAAAAAGAGAAAAAAAATATTTAAGAAAATTTGGTATTTGTAAAAATGGAAATCCCCTCAAAAAACCCAAAACACTCGTGCTCTAATTTTTACTGGTTTTTTTCTTCTATAAACCGCCGCTCGCCATTCTGCTGTTATCGCTGTTGTTGCTCTGCTTCAACTGTTACCGAAAGGTATTCAGATAAACTATTTTGTTTGTGGGTTTATTTTGGTTTCGAGGCAAAAGCTTAAAACTTAAAACCACGCAGATTTTTAAGCAGTATTTAAGAACATAGAATCAAACCGCTGCATATATGCTTCTAGCTGGCATCAATAGTAAAAAATCTTTGCTCAAAGTGGTTTCAAAAGTCAAGGTCACTGAGCAGAGCGCTGAGCAGTACCCTCGCAGGTAACATCATTCAACCGCCAACCCATCCTTAACGACAACACTATAGACCTTAAATGCACATAGTCATCTTGTTTTGTCTGTCATCATCATGCAATTTTACACTTTCATCTTCGTTCGCAAAAAAAATCGAATGTGTTTGCCTTATACTACCAAGTTAAAAGGGAAAAAAGTTATATTTCTTCTTTTTTTCTCAATCATGCGTGCATCCATTCATGTATGCTGCTGCTATTATGCATATATAGTCTTTTTTTCAACATCCTTTTATTTTCAAACCCAAGAGTTCATTCGAGTTTGTTTTTTTAAACGTTCTTCGTTATTTTTTTTGGTCCTGCCTTCACGTTTCTGCCATTTAGTCAGATTAGACAAGAATAAAAGAAGGGGAATAAGATTCTATTTTTTGTTACTTTCTCAAATTACCAAATTTGAAATTTACGAATGATTACGCTTTTGTTTAGAAGAAAAAAAATTTGCAATAGAGTAATAATAAGTGGCTAATGAGATAACCTGATACGGTTGCTGCTGCTGTAATAAGTAGATTGTCTTCTCTCATCATTATCATCATCAATCTATTATCGTTTTTTACTAAGCTCAGCACTTGGTCAGGTACTCAAGTTGCCTTTTTGTCACTGATAATGTGACTACAAAGATGCAAAACAATAATATTACATATTCTTGCACAAAAGCATTGGAGTAATTGCAGTTCGTGGAAAGTGGGAAAAGCCTGAGAGAGTTTAGGAAAAAGAAGACAGAGCATTAAAAAATTTAATATATTATTATTTTCTATTTTTTTTTCGCAGAACCAAACCAAGCACCAAAAAACGACTAAATAACCAAAAATGAATTGAAAAAAAAATTATTCCCTAATAGGTAAAAAAACAATAGGATATTATGAAAATTAGTATGCACTTTTATGCATTTTTGGGTAGATGCACAAAAAAATGGTGGCAAAAATTTCTGAAAGTGACTTACCGGCCTACTCTACCATATAAAGTTCTAAAAGCCTTTACACACTTCACAAATTTTCGAGGATCTGCGTGAAAAACGTGAGTGTTCAATTGTAAAAGGATATATAATAATAATAAATACTGTGATATAAAAGTAATAGTAATGAAGATTGGATTGCAAGTTTGGATTTTTCCTGCAAGATGAGAGCATTTAAAAAAAGTTGAGCAGGAGAAGAAGAAGAAGAAGAAAGTGGAGATTTGGAGATGCTTATAGATTCACACACAAGCAACACACCTTTTATGTCTGTAGTCTATGCGTCTACGCAAATATTATCCTTTTTCTTTTCCTTGCACAAAACCATAAACCATTATTTTCCCCCAAAAAAATCTCTTTTTTTTAAATCTTTCATTTTTGTTATCTTGTCTGATGATGTTATCCTTTTGCATTTTGATGATGCATTCCTTTGTGTATAATTACATAGTATTTTAAATTTTATAAAATGATTAAAAGAACTTTTAAAATATCTGCTTGTGTGTGTGTGAGGATTCAAGTTATGATGAGAGCGACAGATGACGAGAGGACAGCGACTCATTAAAAGCCTTACGTTTTCTAACGGTTGCAAGCGCGATATAATACATTATTATTATAGCTTTGTATAATATATAATGTGTGCAGTTTTCCCTTTCATACATTCAAACTTGTGCGTTGAGTGTGTACCACATCCCATTGAAAAAGAAACAACCCAAAACATGAGAGTAAGACGTAAAATTGCCCATAAATATCCCTAAACATGTTTATTTGTGTAAGTGAATAAGTATCTCCTCTACATACAATATAACATGAGCATGTGCACTTTTTAAAATATTTTTGCTGTTGTCTTGTCGCACACTTGCGCTGGCTGGTAAAAAGACAATTTACAGCGTTGCAGGTAATAATAGTTTTTAACTCGCTACTTTGTTTTCTATGTTTTTTTTCTGGCCAACTTGACGCCTCTCTTCTTCAGACGTGACCACTGGTCATGAAAATAAATCATGTGAATGTTTGCACATAAAAAAAGTTTATATAGTTATTTTACCTGTATTAAAAAAATTTAATACTTTCAAACCCAAAACCCTCCAAAAAATTTTCCCATATATATGAGGATTAAAGTTTGAAAAAAAGTCTCTTCTTTTTGTACCTAAAATGACGTAGGTACATAAAAATGGCAAGCCAGTTAAAGTAGCCAATAATAATAATATCCTTGATCTGATAAACTCTGTTGATTTGCATGATGATGACCGTGTCTTTTTGTTGTTTTGTTTGAACGTGACATAATTTTTATTGCTTTCACCTACTCACTACTGCTGCGTATATATGTACCTGCTACAAGACAAGCGACTCAATTCTCAATCTACTTTTTTCATTCATTTTCAAATGCAATATATTCTATGCATTAATTCAAAATTAAAAACGTAATCTTGTTCACGTACTAATTCATTTGCTCGCTACCACCACCACACCAACACTGATGGCCTTTTAGAAGACAGGATCTTTTGAGAGTGGTAAAAATGAAACGGTCAAGGAGTACAAAAGGAGAAAATGTGAAATAACGAAAACACTTAAAAAAAACAATAATATCTAGAGCAAATCTGATCATGATTTCTTAAAGAATACGTAAACTACTACTATGCTACTATCATACTAGCTATATCCAAGTAATTATGCGACTTTTTAATTTTGTAAATGTCATTTACTTCGCCACCAACCGAAGGTGGTGGAAAAAGTGCATGAAGCGATGATCAAAAATTTCTCATTTAAATGCCATCGCCAAATGTCATCGCAATCCCATGATACCTACCTACCACACACGCAAAAAATGGATAACATTGTTTTTCCATTTGAATAAATAGGTACGTAAAATGCACAATTTTTTTTAAACTTGTGATGTGATGCTTTTTAAAAACATAAATTGTTCTAGTCAAATTAAGTGCTAGATAAATAAATAGGTACGTTGATTCGCAATGTGCAGTTGGGTTGTTGTGCTTTCATTTTTTATCCCTAAATGAGGCACCAACTATGACGAGAGGAGAGAAGATTCAGAAGACGCATCATCATCAACATCAGTCAGCGTCACCTGCTACTGTTATCCTTATTATTATTATTACGCTCAGTTTGTCAGCTAAAGAGTGAGTACCCTTTTCAAAACTGCCAGCGCAAAACATTTTCTAAAAGTCCTTGAGGAGGATGGTCACGATTAAATCATGACAATGAACTGAACTACAACAAGAGGACATGATCATAGTGCAATTGGCAGAGTGCACACAAAATCTAGTCGAAAAATCAATGCACATTTTGCTGTATCCATCCGAACAATATACATAGGTACAGAAGATAGTGTGTCTTGTGCCCTTTTATGTTCTGAGAGAACGATACATGTGATGAGGATGATGACGCCTGACACTAGCATTTGCAATGTGATCAAATGATATGCATAATAATATTACTCTGTAGTAGTACACTTGCTAATTTTTTAAAAAGGGAATTTGATTTTCTTTTTTTTCTAACCCAACTTTCCTCCTCATCATCAGATATCATCATCATAGGCGACAACAACGGTCAGCAAAAGTTATTAGGCAACTAGGCAAATTATACGACATGAATACGGATGATCTCATCATGGTTATATTGATATAGTGTGGCAGTGGCAATGATGATCCCTAAATTTTTGGATGGTATAAGGGCTTGTTTGCTTGCACCATATGAATCCTTAACTAACATCATCATATACATACCCTTAACAATCGTTGTAATTTGTGCCGACAACAGCCAAGCCAATTCTACCTTAAAGGTGCTCACTCGCACTACCAACCCTCAGAGAGAAGAGCTCTAAACATTTTTCGCATAATAAAGTTTATGAATTTTGCACACAATCTATTTAGCTCTTATGCTAACTAACTAACTACCAAGGATAAGATAAAGGAGCAAAAGAACACAAGCGACAACAAGTACTTCCTTCCTATTGGAATTGAAAACACGCGTCGCTCATAATTTTGTTTTTTCAAAAACTGGTTTTCTAGTCTAGTGTCTCCTATTGCAATAAATGGTAGGAGAATAGGTGGATAGATTTGTAGACGTGAAGCAGGCAAACTGAATAAAGTGAACGGGGCACTTTTTCGCCCTCCTCTTCCAACTTTTTTTTGCAAAAAAAGTAAGCATATAATCGATAATCGCCGTCGTCGACTAGTTCGAGTCAGAATAACCATTACGATAGGGACTTTAAAGGACGGGGAATGGGTATAAGATGCTGAGATGATGACTTTCTTCACTTTGGTCATCAAACAAGGAGTAATAAGATAATGCACATATATGTAGGTAGGTAGGTAGGTAAATACTATATGTACATCAAATGAATGGTAAAAAGATTTTTTATATACTTTTTTAGCTGCTCATCATGATTTGGGCAACAAAAGGTAACAGGGCGACAGATCATCTGCTGCTGATGCAGCTTCAGATGAAAATTTTGACATTGCACCAGAATGACTGGCCGGTAACCAGTTGTCGTTGTTTGAAACAACACTTACCACACATGCCTCCTCCTCATGTTCTATAACCTGTGTCTATTCATCCTAGATTATTGGTGTGTAGTATGTAGTGCTCACAATAAATATATTGCCATGCAAAAGAATTCCTTTTTGCACAAATACGAAAATGAGTAATGCTTATCCTAACCCCAAAAGATACTTATTGAATATGCTGGCTACGTACTTCATATTACATTTTATAAGAGCGCGCAGTAGAGCACACACACGCAAGGAAAATATATATAAAAATCAACCTTTTGATTTGTTATGTGTGGTGGTTTAGAAGATGAATAGAAAGAAGAAGAAAAAAAGGAAAAAATCTGAGCTTCAAGATGATGATAATGATGATAGGGGATTGGGGATCATCCTATCATGGTGGGTTTGTGATTGTGGTCAAACAAGCTAAGCTAGTACTAAGCAGTATGAAGATTGGTTGTGGTGGTGGAACGAGATGATAACTGAAGCAAGCCTTTTTGACTCCTCAGAGTTCAGTTGAAGTTCAGCTGTTGCCAGTAGCCGACTAAAGGGAAAAAGGCGAATACGCAGGAGGAACCCAACGGTGGCGAACAAAGTAGTAACACTTACCCACTTAACCAATCTACCCGTATGAATGTATATATATACTACTTTGGTATGCGTCTGCAATTTCTGCAAAAAAAGATGAATGAACGAACGCTTCTCAAAAAAAAACACGCACAAAAGCCAAGGCCAACAGACGGAGAGAAATATTTATATATTTTTTTCGTGGTTATCACCGTCAATTTATCATGCACTGATGAAACCCACATTGTGCGTTTCCTTTTTATTTACTTGCACTGACACGGATGATGATGGTGATATAGGAATTAAATATCCCTATTTAAAGACGATTTTTATTTGCTTCGTTCCTTCTATCTTAATTAGAAAGATTAGAGGAATAAACACTTGCACCTGTTACTATAAACTGTGAGAAAAAAATGTAGACGCGAGAGACGCGATTTAAATTAAACGTTCTATATGTTTCTGATGAAGGGTTTTATGGGAGTTTGATTTCAAAAACTGATAAAGTAATTTCACTGCTCGAAATACTAATCGTTGTAAAGTGAGCGTCATCATCATCAACAACAGCAGCAGTAACAGCAAAAAAATGAGCACAATAAAAAAAGCGATTTCTCAATTTGATTGTTGGAAATCCCACATCCCCCAAAAAAACTGATAACTAAAAAAATAATAAAATTATACCTAAAATTATATAGAGTGGCCACATTTTTACATACCTTGAGCAAATGGGTTCCAATAAATTAAATGTAGAAATAAATTATTAAATTATGTTGAAATCTATTCCTCTCTCCTTACAAAACTATTCACTGCATTTTCACAAATTTCCGCCGGCCACTTTTGCTTCCTCTCAACAAACAAAGTAAAACTTTCACCGGAAAAAAACTTTTTTATTCTTCTATAAACTAAGTAAATAATTTAAAATAAATTATGTACCAATTATTAATAAAATCACAGAACCCCAATCCGAAAAATCCGCCGCTTATCCATCCATTACACAACCCACCGATATGTATGTATTTTTTCACATATTTCACTCAAGATTTCAGTTTCGAATATTCCATGTTTCTACTAATAATTATTATGCGGATGACGATGAGAGAAGAAGGGGGATAGTAGATACTTGTTTTGTGATTATTGTCGATGTAAATGCAACAAAGTGGTAACAATACAGTGTGTACGTACGCGCGTAGTAGTAAATGAGTTAGTTAGCTATTACGCTACTAACAACAAAACTAACTAGATAAATAGTAGAGAAGAGGACGGAGGAGAGGAAGAAGAGGCTTCTGAAAGTTGCAGTAATAAATGAATAGAAAGAGTCTAGGAAAAAGGTGAAATCTCTTGTTTGATGAGGAAGACTGATTAGAGGAGGATGACGCTCTTATTGTTCTCGCGTACCACCACTCTCCTGCATTCCCAATAATGCAGCGAGGACAAGAAAAGTGCACTTCTTCTAGCAGCACCACCACAGCTATTATGATAAACTGCAATATATAGTTTTTTCTAAATAATAATAAAATATCCTATCACACTACCACCACTACTACTGCTGATTATTATATTATGATATCATTTAACATGTACGACGACAAACGCACTAGGTACAAGACACAGCGACTTGAACTATTCCGCAGCGTTGTGGAAGCGTCAGTGATGATGATGCATGAGAAGGGTTAGTAGTTAGTAACCTTGGGTCGCCGTCGTCGTCGACTACTACTGCAACTATAACAGCCAAAACCAACCTACACACTAGGCAGGTGCCTTAATGCAAAGAGAAAAGTTTTTACCTGACACGAGTACTTGTTCTTTTCTTGAAAAGGATCTATGATGGTTAGTTAGTCAGTCAGTCAGTCAGTCACTGGTGCACTAAAGCATTACCAGTGAACAAAGAGGGGAAAATAGGCAAGACTAGAATAAGTAAGTGTTGTTGGTAGTATGTAGGCATGTTTTGTGTGATATGATGATGATGTGAGGATACATATATATTATAACTGTTATTGCAAGAAACGCACTCACTTTTCAAGTTTTCTCTTAAAAAATCGCCATCATCTTCATCATCATCATGATAAACAGGAGGAGCAAAATATCATCAGCATCAGGAGCGTCCCTTCGGCAGCGTTTTTGCTTATTATTATACAATGTACCCACACGTAATAAAAAAAAGAATGTTCTTTGTTGCTCCTGTTCTTCGGTGTACTTGTGTATACCTACTTGCGTAGTTATCTATTATTTTAAGAGGAGGAGAAGGAGGAGTGGGTAATGCGAAAGCATATTATGTTTTTACCATACTCTTATGCCAGCTATATTATAGTCTGATGATGATAAGATGCTGCTGATGATTTACAGGGAGAGGAAGGCAAATTAGCAATATTGCAAATAAATCACTAGCGTGAAGTTATGGGTACAGGTTATTCAATCCCGGTGTAATCATGTCATGCCTTCACATGTACGTTATCGAACAAATAAATAAAATAATGTTCAAAAAAGGCTCACTGTTCACTTGTAACAGTTCGTTTCTACTCTGTCCACGACACAGAAGAGGAACTATGAAAAAAAATTTCGTGAAAATTATTTTGCTGTTTTGTTGGGGTTAATATCTGTGACGATATTGGAATGAAAATTGGCTTTGATCATCCATGGCCTATATACATCCCGTTCGCTAACAACAATAATGTACATAGAATGCAAAAATCTGAAGAAAGGGTCAGCCAGTAATGTTTATGCACCACAGGTTTATGCATATTTTCTGCATCAATCCAAGTTGACGCGTTATTACGAGAAGTAATTAGGTACCTATAATTGTCTTATGAGTCAATAAAGTGTTATCTCTAAATTAAATATTCTTATCTGCTGTCATTATTAAGTCGAAGAGGCTTTTTTATTATTGAGCGAATAACAAGTGTGTAAACGATTGTTGACTGACTACTGTGCTTAGTAGCTTTCGTAGGTGTATAATATGTCGGATGTACACAGACATGGCTTGGCTTGTACATTTCAATTCATTTCGTGTTCTCAACCCGAACAAGCCGGTTTCAAATCAGTCACTTTGTTCATTGTACAAAGTCAGCCAGAATATATACAATTTAATTTACTTACTGCTCAACTCAATCGCTAAAGCCAGTTACATTTTTATAAAAAAATGTGTTTCGATCGATGAATTCCTTTCGATTTGAACATGGTTTCTTCTAAACCTACGACTATACTCGAATGAATCTTGAATCGTAGATAAAATAATGATCGTTTTTAACTAACTGTACCTGTCGTAGTTATTCCGACAGTTTTTGTTGCGTGTTACTTGTTATAATACCTACATCATTATATTAGCTTTATAATAATGACGACTATATCGACAAACATGCCAAAGTCAATCTTGGCGTTGCCCATATTTCAGCTACGTAATAATGAACAGCGGGAAACATGCTTCATTTCGGCCATCAACTCAAATAATCAACATTCTTTTTTATGTCTTATTTCGCTCTTGTGTGCACTGATTATACTTTGTCATCGTAATTACTGATAAGCGGTCAGTTAATCAGTGGTACGGTATCATGCAACGAAGAACCCTTAGAAAACTTGCCGGGTTATAATTAGGAATCTTCAAACTACTACACCTGAGGTTGCATGCGACTACATGCAGAGCTAACCGAAATCACAACTTACACGCATTTTTTCCCCTTTTCAAACTCTTGCCAATCTACTAAACGGTCATATTTATTTTTGACAATATTCTCAACAAAATGAGCACTGATAGAAGCAGGGCAAAAAAATAAATGCAAAATGAATGTGTACAGTAAATGGCAATAATCATCATTTAGTCCTGCAAAAGCAAAAGATTTTTTTGGGTTACTTTAATTTTTTTATCTTGTAGGAAAAATTCATTCATTTTTTTAGCCATACAGTTCATATTTCATATGTATAATATATACCTACTCCTCGATTTGCAAGTTGGAGGATTAAAGAAAGCCATAAACCATAATATCATTATTTAGATGTGGCTCATCATCAGCAAAACTTGTCTTCATTATCACCATCAAACTACCTCCACATTGTGCCATGCATTATCATCGTCATCATCATCATCGCATTTATCTCGACTTTAACAGAAAAAAATAATAAAAGAGAACAAAACGCAGAAAATCTCCATTTCATCACGTACTTGTTGTGCGCCCAAACAAACATCAATAATCAACAGGAAAATTCAAATCTGGTTCATCGCCAACCAACAAAACAAAACGATTCTCTTTCAATATAACAATCATCTCTCTCATCTCTCCTCGTCACAAACACACAACATGCTACTCTTTTTTTCCTTTTTCTACTTTTTCTGCAGGGAAATTTTTTGGGAACCTGACTTGACTTTAAGTTGTGTGGTGTGTTTAGCGAAAAGAACATGTACGTCCACTAATTACACTCATGTATGTACTTGTACTTTTCTACGTGGTGGTGGTGGTGGTGGACTGGCAAGAAGAAAACGCGATAAACGAAAGGGAATGAAAAAGATGAAGTATGATTTTGAGTGAAGAAAGAAAAATTGTTACTATCAAAATTGACTCACTTTACTACTTGCCTATTAGAACTTGACAATGACATTGTTTTGGGTAGAGTACGGAACAATATATAATATTTGTATTTGTACTATGCGCCTCCATAAATAAATGATGATGCTGCATTTTGCATACGAATATATACATATGCATTTTATTTACTTTCAGGAAATCCCCATTTGTCTACCCTGCGGCAGGTTTAGCCAATAAGTCTTGTGGGTAATGTCGTATGTGCGTGCGCAGTAAGTGCGTGGATAAAAAGTGAGTTCACTCACATCAATCATAATCATATCATCATCATGTAGATGGTCACATTATTTAAAATCATCCTTACCACCCTCTCGTCGTCGTATCTTCTATCAGAGTGGACATGAAATAGAGAGCAATGAAAACCTGCACCGGTTACACCAACACGCATATAACCAATTACAAATTGTCGTTTTTGAAACCGTCTATGCGAGCCGTTTTTAAAAGTTTTAAAATGATACTTTCTTCAGTAGTTTAGTTAACTTTAGTCCGTTACACTTACACTTATCAAACATATTTCTTTAAATTCCTCCAATTCAATGCTTTTGCGCGGTCAATGATTTATTCATTGGTCATTCTTGTTAAATTACAAATACGTAATTTTCAATTGTAATAGTTCAGAATTGCTCAGCTCGGTAACAGTTCTCTCTCAAAAATTAGTGTTTCGTGAAGTTTAGAAAAATGCTTTCATTTTGTTATTAAATAATTTTCATAATATTATAATGCTAATCAGCATATCTTATCTCATTTTGCCTATAAAAAAGGTTATTATTGTTAATTTTGATATTCGCAATAGCGCTGAGGGGAAAAATAGATTTAGGTTTTGGGTAGGTATTACGCATTTTTGTAATTAGCACATAAATGTATTATACAAGTTTGCTCTCATCGCCACATGGAACTATAAAATTAGCAGAGAGAAAGATGCGAGGTTGTGAACCTCAAAACAGGATACTAGTACATATCAAACATGAGCCATCTGTACATCTGCCAAATCGGTCAGTTTTACAATAATTATATCATCATGCATTATTGTTTGCACTGGTTATATTATGCTTCATTATGATTATCACACCATTTTTTTAAAATAACACATCACGTTAACACGGTTCCTACAGTTGTAATATGAAAATGGCTACACATTGAACTTTTGCATTCGAACAAAAGGTAAAATCCAAATGTGACTTGTTGTGCAATGTTTATTTTGTAGAGCAGGTTAGGATACAACATTTTAAAATCTTTTGTAGTTGTTAATTAATAACTACTTGTGCGGTTAAAATGGCAAGCAAGCTTATGTAATTCCATATAAATATTTACGTAGGCGCATTTTCAGTAGTATTTTCCGTTTTTATGTTCGTATCCCAAAAAATCTAGCTGGTCTAATTACAATCATAGCTCATGCCGCCACACTGTACCGGTCACTTATCGTTATAATTGTTGGTGCAGCGTTCCTTCGTGTTCATCAATGCTTGCAAGCTATTACTCCCAATAATCTTCCTCGTAAAATTCGGGATTTATTTTTTGTTAGGTATTACCAAGACTTGACAAGTGCATAACCTCTCTCTACATGAGAGTAATTACGTGATTACTAATTAACCTAATAAAATGGCCAACGGGGATTTGACTGACTGACATTATGAGTTCATTGATTCATATAGGTACATATAAACTCTATGCATGTACAATGTAACCACACACATGCAGGTAAACAAAAAATGTGCATTCCCACATAAATTCCTAAAGGCTACCGAACACTGATTTATTGCTCGTTTACATTTTTCCGGTTCAGCTCTTTTCACCAGAAAGAATAAGCCGAAACCATCTAATTATCGTAGGCAGCAAAATGGAATTATCTTTTCATCACCAAAAAAGCTCGGCTTCATAGCTCCTCTATTACTCTCCTTTGATCCTTTTTTTTCTCATCATCATCACTAATCCGTCCCGCTTATAATTTGCCACTAACGACTATAGTTTTATTTTCAAGCTTTTCACTGTCGGTTAGGTCCGTGTGCACCATACCGCAAAGAAATATTGGCGAATTTCTGCAACGATGAACCAGGTGCCTAGAACATATTATCGTTTAACGTGAGGCAAAAATAATGAATGAAATTATCGTTTTCCTACACTTTTTTCTATGACTTGGCAGCTATCTACACGCTCATTAATTAGCCCTATTACGCCCGAGAGTATACTAATCTATTTGTTTACTTTGCTTTCGGAATTATTACTTTGAAACAAACATGCCATATGTATTCACGAAGCTTTCAACGAACAAATCCTCGAACCACACACATATAACATTTTTTGTATTACAGACTAATATTCAATATTAAAGTGTTTTGCACAGAAGCAGCACAACAATAAGTTTTATAACTTATAACTCAAAAAGTTTTCCTTCTCTACAAAACGATGGACATGTAAGCAAAATGGGAAAGCATTGTTTTTAGTTTCATTTATGTTGTATGTCAACGGACTTTTAACGTCTGTCAACCATTAAATATTAATGAGCTGAGGAAAATGTCAATTGTGGTGGATGCAGAAAAGGAAATGACGCGTGCTGCTTTCCTTGGGAATTTTGCAGAGCAGTGCAGAGAAGAGGATTGAACATGAAACAGACAGGTAAACTTTTCCTTGTGGTTTTGCGGTAAGAGAAGAAGTGATCAGTACAATATAATGTTATCAGAAGAAAAACAATGATGACACCATTGTCAACTGTACTTGTCATCGAAAACATCTTCGGAAGGAAGTATTAAACGTGAGTGAGCAATCTACCAACTGATTATATTGATTAGCTATTATATGCGTATACCTATATACTTACTATTAGATAAGGTTTTAATAATATATTATACGCATCCTCAGGTACACTTGTTTTGAGAATTGAAAATGACTTTTTATTACGAAAGTGTAAAAAAGTGCGTGCTTATCGTTGACAAATAAGCAGTAATTAATGAATACAATCTGCGCAGCTCACAATTATACTCGCAATTAGTCACTTTTTTTACAATACAGACAATAAAAATTCTACGCGTTTGATGTAAAAGTTAAGTTATTATCACAAATCACAGCTTGAACAAAAAGGTGTGTATCCATTCATATTTAAAAATCCATTTTCACGCTTGGGTAGCCAACAAGGCATGTGAATGTGATAAAAGAAATAATATATATATAGTTTAACCGTAAAATGAGAAAAATGTGAATGTGTAACAGGTTATCACTACGAAAGATCAACATAAAATATCATAACGATATATTTTTTTCGAGAGATAACCTGCTCAGCAGCAGAGAGGATGCAATGTGTATATATGGCATATCATCTGTCCGTTACAACAAGTTCTTTTATGATTCAACTACGTTGAAGCAAGTCCTCTACAACTACCTACTTTTAGTAGTTTAGTGTCATCAGTCATCAGGTCGCACTACCACTGTCAACAGATCTGGTCCTTTTTATTCAAAGCAAAAACAAGTTGCATGTAAATGTGCGATTTAAAGTCGCTCGTTCATAGGAACAAAGCGAGCGTAAAATTTGGAGCTAGACATAAATGACAATTTATGCAGACATTTCGCTTACTGAAAGTCAGAAAGGATTGACGTGAGCCTTTCCGTTGATGATGGCTAGATTGCTACTGCGTTTCTTTATGCTCACCTCACCTCTCTCTCTGTGAAGAAAATGTATGACAAAAAGTTTTTTATAACTGCATCTATATTTGAATATGCACCACCAAATTAAAGTTTTCTTCTTAAAGTATTCGTATTACTTCCAAAACTAATATTGTATAAGGGAAAGTACAAAAGGAAGAATGGCAGTTTCATGCGCAAATAAATTGAGCTGCATACCTATATTTTATCCCCTTGAATATAGGTCATGGGCCAACCCATGCCGGGCCAGGAGCAATGGAAGGAGAAAGTCATGAAAATGTAATGATACGAAAGAAATGCCATGAAAGGAAACGATGACTTACTAACAGCAGCAAAAAACACCTAGCGAGCGAGCATTCAACGCTCTCAAGAGTTCAGTAAGTTTTAGGTACATAAAAAGTATGAAGAAAGAAAGAAAGCAAACACAACAATCTGTCTTTTTCCCTGCTGCTGCCTGCATTCGTTCAACCTCATCATCCACAAAAAACACCAACAAAACCAGAACCAGTAATAGTAGTCGAGTGTTGTATGTGTACCATAGGACCGCTGCCACCATCATCATCACTTTCTCCGCCGCCGCCGACACCGGAGAGCAAACGCCGGTTGCTCCATTTATGGACTACACACACACACAAGCAAACCTTCCAAAAAACCCTCTAGCCTCGTTCATTTCTGCTTGATCAACAAAAAAGCACATTCCCATTACTTAAAATAGCTTTCTTTATTGCCACTTCTTCCTTCCCAAAAATAGAAGAAAGGAAGAATGACTTCTTTTCTGGAATGACTAACTACTGCCTTTACATAAATGAAAGGAAATTTGAAGAGATGCATGGAGAAGCATCGGCCAAACAAAAAAGTGAATAATGGAAAATAAGAAATGAGAGAGAGGTGAAGACAGAGAGAGGTCATCATTGACTTTTGCCACTTCAATGTTATTGTTGCTGCTGCTGTATTGTGCATTGTGTTTTTTTGCAGTACTTGCTCTAGAAAAAAAAACACTCCAAGCGTCCGAAATAAATGATACATGCGGAGCTAATATGGCTTTTTATTATTTAGCACCTCTTTTCCCATTCATTTCCCTCTATTCACACGGATGAATGCATCTCATCATCACCATCATGATAACAATGTAATATGCATGCTCCTTCACATCACTCTCTGCCCTGATGAATATTAATCATTTTTTCAGAGCTCTTTTTCATTACTATTATTACACTTTATACTGCGTTGTTGTCGCTGCTACTCACCGTCGTGTGTGTGGCCGTGGAGCAAAGTGCAAAAACGTCTCGTTTTTGTCCTCGTCGCTTTTCCTCCTCCTGTGTACCTTTTCGCCCGATGTCAAAAATAAATTATCATTATCATATCTGTTTAAGCATTAGCATCATCAGCCCAGTAAATAATCTAGAAATTTAGCACCACCAACACATATTCCATTAATTTCAAGGCGTTTTCCATTATGATGATATGCATTCTCACATACACGATAAGGGAAGATGGGCACTATATGAGATGATGATGGTGTGGTGGTGAGTGCCCGCTTTATATGCCAAGATATTATAATCTGGCAACTCTTTAGCAGGCATATTATTATAAACCATGTAACATGGATGTACAGATAAAATACATCATCATCATAATATAACCTTGTTTGCTCTTTATTGTGTGCCAAAAACTGGAGTGAACCGGGAGGAGGGCAAGCTGTTGAATATATTGTTTCAAAAATACTACATGTCGTACTATATGAATGTAGTATGTGCATAATTCACTCTCTCCGAGAGTTGACTTTGATGAGATAAACGCTTGTACGTAAGCAAGTGCAGAGTTCTCTTTTTTAATACTTTACTTCACTGAACCGTTGTTCTTGTGGTTGTGTGTGGTGTGCGTGGCTCTCCTCTGTTTTTCTGATTCTCTCTCACTTTTCTGCTGCTGATGTGGTTGATATTTTGGAAGATATGAGATGTTCATGATAATAATAATATGATGCCTAGTTAAAAACATTATTTGCATACATACAACACCCGAGCAATGTCATTCCGTTCCATTTACATGATTACTTGCACAATGCATATAAAAGCTCGCTGCTATTTCCTGTATAACTTTGTGCAGCAGCACACGCCATGCCGTAGCCAAAAAAATCCTCACTCACACTCACGTCCGACCGACTCTACTCGTTCGGAAGGAGAGAGAAAATAAAAAAAGTTCTCAGTGCTCACACGTTTATACTCGGTACATGTTTTTTTTCTTCCTAGTTGGTTGGATGTCATGTCTTGAGCAGAGCAGACAATAAAAATGAATCTACAATCTATACAGTTTTCTATACAGCATACATTTACATCATTTATATCTATGAAAAATTCCCATATTCCCACCCATAAAAACATTCGGATTTCTTCCCTCTCTCTCTCTCTTCTAAATGCTGCTTTAATATGATTGCCTATTGCTATTTTATAAGATGATTGCTAAACCACCACCGCCGCCACCGCCACTACTGCACTTTTTTCTCCGTTTCTTTTTCTGATCCAGTCTTCTCCAGTTTCTCCAGATGTGCTCATGATGATGTTCTCCCGATTACACAGTGCATTTTCTTTCACTTTCGGAAGGGAAACCGACTTGTATAACTAGTTGGTGGACTGTGTGCAAAAGACGGAGAAATTGAAGGAATAAGTTTTTACTGTGCTGGTATGGCATTTCTATTCTTTGTGCTTATAACCTTTTCCCGTGCTCTTCTGCCCGGTGGTGGTGGCATATGCCTATAAGGTGGTGGTTGTGTGGCTATACAATAAATGTGGTGGTAGCCAGGCGAAAACAGCCACCACCATTTCTAGCTCTTTCTTTCCACCATCACCACCACCACTCCGTTGGAATATAACTAAGGAAAATGTTATGATGAGAATTGTGGAGAGAATTGTTCTGTGGCAGTGGTAGTAGCAGCAGTGGTTGTAGTAGTAGTAGTAGAATGAATATATGGAATGACTGTCAGTTAGTCATACTCACAAGACCAGCAGAGGCAGGGAAGCAAATGCAGAAAAGACCGAAAGAACCGTTTCTGTTGTTGTTGTGATGTTGTTGCGTTGTTCCATGTTCTTATACAACCACCACCACTACTACTACTTCCAATATTACTCTCTTGTTGCCTTATAATGTCTATGTTGAGTAGTTGGAACAAGTAGGCATACACATGTTAAATTGCTCTAGTATCACAAAATATCTCCGATCCCGGTTGTATAATCTTAATAGTCCACGGTACTCTTTTCCCTACATAAATATCACTCCAACATCATCATCATCATCGTTATCATCGTCAAGAACAGTGGTTTAGTAGAGGGATAGAGGCAGAACTGAGCAGGCACAGAGCAACACACGAGATCAGATTGAAAAGTGCAACATGAACACACACCCAACCAAGCACGTAATATTAAGTGGAAGAGTATAGTGTAGAGGCAGGAGCATAAAGGCAATTTCCTCTCTCCTATTTTTTCCCATTTACTTACTTGAACCAACAACGGCATAGTTCACATCAATATCAATCAAGTCACATCACATCAGTTTGCATTGCAATAGCACACATAAAACAAACACACTCACACTTTTCTCTCCTCAGCTCTCCACTTTTTCGTTCAGTCAAAAAGGACTTGTCGCGTTCCTTTATTGCTATCCTTCTGTTTTTTGTTGTTGTTGTGAGAAAAGGGATAAAAAAGACAATAATAATAACAAATACGAAAAAATATATAATAATCATTTCTGTCAGCCAAACAGACTGACGATTTACATATACATTCATTCTGTTTTGACTGATAACATATTAATGTGAGCTGTATCGCGCGTCACAATTAACCCTTTTTTCCTCAAGGGATAATAATAATTGCTGCATTGTTGCTGCTCCTACTACATACTGCTGTACTGATTACTTCATGTTACATGATTAAACAGTTAAAAAGAAAGTGAAAAGTAGCACTTTGAAAGAAACAACAATTTACATATTATTATACAGACCTTTTGCATTTGCATACATGAATGCTTAAAGAGACGCCAGTATTCCATTGCCATCATCCTTGTCATTCTTGTTACTTTAGCTTATTTACACTTTTTACTCCTCATCCTCGTCGCTTTTCACAACTAAAGTGAGCGATTCACTACACTTCTCAGTCAAGTGAAGAGATACTAGTACTCACACACATTGTGCTGCAAAAGGGTAAACGTTACGACATCATCATCATCCACCAACAACGCAACACACAAAGTAAAATAGTTTACAGAGAAAAGGAGGATTTCAGAGAGAGACGTGTTGACTTGACTCGTCAGTCAATTCAGTCGTAAAACTTTGTGTTTTGGGCAACACTCAATACGCTCACTAGCCAAACTGGCAACCAATCCGTACGCAAATATTTTCTACGCTGCTTTCTTTTACAACAGCCTACGTACACACACGTTAGAATTGTAAAACACTATCTTAATCCATAATCCGAGAGTAATCATCACAGTGAGTAGTATCCTGTGTGTCCATATTTTATTGCGTTGGTGGTGGTGGCAGTGACGGTAATGCACGCGAAATAAGGTTAATTACCTCGCAACAGACAGCAGTGCTGAAACGCTGGAAAATATCGAAGGTTGCCCTGGAACGGTGAAAATTTTGTGGTTGTGTTGTGTGGCAAGATAAAAAATAATTTTTTTTGTGTCAGTGAAAGTGTGTTTGGGCAAATGCGTTCACATTTTTTATGAATCCACATAAATCATACAACTTTTCGCTGCAATGACATTTTGAACACAAAAATTCCAGTAGTACATTCTCCAGACATAAATTCCAGCATTTTGGATGTGTAACTGAACTGTCAGCACAGTTTTGGGATTCCAAATAGAGAAAATATAATTCTTATAGAGAAATGGCCAGTGTTGCGGAAGCCGCCTCACCTGCACCTCCTCCAGGAGTGGTGGCAAATGGGGAAGTCAATGGAGCGGAAGTCATGGCCCCTGTCAAGCAGCCAACATTGGAAGAAGCTGCGGCTGCACAAATGAAACAATTAGGTAAAGTAGGCGATGAAAGCATAAAAAAGCATGTCATATAGACAATTTCATTTAATGGGAAATCATAAATACTTGCTGCATTTGTGTGCATCATACATATTCTCATCACTGCATTCTGCATAATATTTCATATTTGTTGGCCTTATATAAAAATGCAGATCTGGAAGGAAACAAGTTGCCTACTCCAGTTTCGTCCAAGACGAATGGTTCAGCTGGAGCGGCGAGTAATGGCGTGAGAGAGTCCGCCAGTAGAGCCAACAGCTCTAGTCGGCCCACAACGAGATCATCATCCACCAACAATGCGACAAGCAGAACGTCTTCAACAACGAGGAGCGCGTCCTCGTCACGCAAGTCTAGTCAACAATCGATGTCTCCCACGACGGCTACCACACCAGAGATTAAAAGTAAGTGTGGCATAATGCCAGCAGCAGCGAAAAGAAACTGAAAATAGTTATGAAATTCAGGGAAAGTTTTTTTACTGCAGCGCGCACGACACGCTCCGCTTCGGCTTTTCTTTCAAATATAAATAGACTAGTTTATAATATAGGTTAACTTACGATTTTATAATGCTCACTTTGGTGGTAATAGAATTGCCAATGAACAAGATTGTGGTCGGTACTGCTCCCTCTCCAAACGTGGCCAAGGTATCCTCAAAAATCGGCTCCTTGCAGAATTCCACGTACAAACCAACCGGTGGAAATGTCAAAATTGAAAGCAAAAAATTGCAGTGGAAGGCCGAGAGCAAAATTGGCAGTATGCAGAATATGAAGCACAAGCCTGGTGGTGGTAATGTCAAGGTACATACAATAAACACCACCTTACTATACTTAGAATGACCAGCGAAATAAGGATAATCCTTCAGGGGGCACTTTTCAGGAATCTTTTAATTCATCTTTTGAACCATTTTTGTGTGTACTGCATTGCAGATAGAGAATCAGAAAATCGAAGTGAAGGTTCAGTCGAAGGTGGGTTCCCTCCAGAACGTAAAGCACAGGCCAGGTGGCGGTGACAAACGGATTTTCGACGACAAGGAGTACCTTAAGCAACAAAAGCAAGGGTCAGCCCCACCATCGAAACCCGGAAGCAGTAAGGGAGGAAGTAAAGCAAGCTCAATGAAAGGCTCTGCTGAAAATTTGATTGAGTAGAGTAACCAGAAAAAAAGAAATCGGGCAAAATTCAAAAAAACTACTGCTTTTCCTCGGCCACGAAAAGAAAACAGATTCATTCATTCAGGAATAAAAGAAAAATCATGCATTCTTATTCTAATCTTAGAGGAATGATGTGTGACATTAATAATTTTACTACTCGTAAGGATTGTACCGGCGCGTCGTCACTGTCGCCATTTTTATATTATTATAAATGCCTAGCCCAATTTTAATGACAGGTCATGATGCTCCCCATATCGATGTTATTTGAGCAGCGAATAAAAATCCCAGTCAGTCATCATTAACAAAAACTGTTTAAAAAAAGATTGTTCCATTGAATCAGACCCCTTTGATGAGTTCCATTTTTTAACGGTTTTTATTAATCTATATAGTACCTCCCCAATTTAAAGATTCATCATATTATATATTTAGTCCTTTAATTGATGAGAATAATCCTTGTCTAGTCTACATCACCAAATATTTAAAACAAAATCGAAATTTTAGCCATATAAATACATACATACCATAAAAAATACTACTTACTAAGAAAACTATACAGCTTAAACAAAACAATTACATATTATACGCATATAAACGTATGATGTATACATATTCGTTTTTTTGTAATTTGGAACAAAACAAGCTTATAAGATGCACACTACTGCACTATGCATTGTATGATAAATGGTAACAGTAACTTTTTTTCTTAATCAAAATTGTATGCAAAATACTATTATAGCTTGCTACTGCGGTATTGAAAGAAAGTGAAAATATTTTGTGTTCTCTCAAAAACTTTGTTGCGAGTTATCTATCTGCATATATAGCAAGCAGGTATGCACGAAATATTATGCATGCGGCATGCACACCACCAATCATACAATCACGCACCTGTTTTTTCTTCTTTCTTTCTTTCCTTTTTTATCTATTTCAATTTACCGAGTGCACAGATTACTAGATTACAGGTAAAAAAACGAGCTATACAAGCAATTTTACAAAATGAGTTCAATTTGCCAGTTCTAGTTCTTTCATCTAATTTGCATACCATTCATCAGCGAAATGTCACTGTGCTAACGTTTGTTTATATTTATTTTATTTATTGATGATACATTTTACCTGTCTCTGTCTGTCTACCTACATGGGTCGGTCGACTATACTAGAAACGTGTACCACGCCAGTACGCCACACACACAACAGTTTTTAACAAGTCTTATATATATTTTCATTTCAAATGTGTATCATGTACTATTTGTCGTACTATAGTGGTTACATTTATAATAGTGTAGATTTTACGCACGTTTTCACCTTTTAGTGAATATATACATACATACACGTTATATAGCTAATCATGATGATGATGATGATTGTTGTTTATAAAACTTTGTTACGATTACGATACGATTGATTGATGATATATACATACCTCCAAATGTTACTAATTGTACAATAAAAGTTGAATTTTCTATACAAACTACAAAACACTTAAGAAAGTCATAATCACACAATAATAATTTTTACAACACACGAGTCGTCTTGTCATTCTTGCTAGATTGCTTGAGAATTGCTGTAAGCCAATCTATAATAATATGTCCTCACAAAACGATTACCGGAAAATTAGAATGATTCTTGAAAAAAATAATCCGGATCGTGATCCTGATCACATGAGAGTAAAATATGAACATACTACACTTTTGGCCTGATTTTAAGACAAAAAAGGATTATCAAAACCGCTTTATCAAATTGCCTCTTTATTCTAAGCAAAAAAATCATAAATTATGTACACGCAAAACAATTGAAAAAAAAGTTGCAGTGAAAAAAATGTAATAATAATAATAACTGTACTGTACACTACATTTGACCTTGTGTATAGATTCAATGTAAATAGATATGCGATACCGAATAATAATAATCAAATAATTACTATGATAAATTGTAGCATACTTTTACAACTTAAAAAATGTAGGATGAGGTAAAAAAAGTGGCTGGAACGCATTGTTGTCGTGAGTAGATGAGTATAGTAGCAGGAGAGAAAGGATCGCATTATTGCATTTTTGTAATTTGCTACACATTCTTTATTACAGGAAAATTGGCACTAATTGTTACTTAACTCTGCTACTAAAAACTTGCGTACGTTGTGTGCATTGTGTCTTTTATTGTTTAGAAATATGTGCATACTTACTAAATTAGCTAATAAATTACTCTTATAATTAGCTAGCATTGATTCCAACTTTATTTCCAAGTTGTTGTTCAGAAATTGTCTTTCCTTTCTATTCCTATTCTAATCATTCATAAAACTAGTTTTAAATCCCTAAAGATCCTACATGTCGGTTTAGGCATATTTTAAAACTATTGTTGCCACTGTTGTATACTTCTCTGCTTAAATACAGATTGAATTACATTTAAGGTTTATTCGCAAACTTAAGGTGAAAGGGTAATAATTATCGGAATGAATCATGATTAAGTAAAGATTTTGTTTAGAAATTTTTAACTTTAGTTAGTTATGTCATGTATATTTTTGTGATGAAAAGCAAGAGTGGCATGTTATTTCCAAAAAAAATTGTGACTGATGTTGAACAGGATTGTTCGGAAGCTATAGTAGGTATATTGTGAAATGGATTTGGTTTCATGATTACTGACGACAAATGGCTTTTCCTAATAATTATTATGCAGGACTGATAAGGATGAGCGAGAGAGAGAGAGAGAGAGAGGTGTGATCCATTAAAATTATTATCGCTTTTGAAGTAAAAGGCAAATAAAATTGTAAAATTAGCCTGAGACGACGGTACGGTATAAAAAATAACATTTAACTTGGTAATGATGATAATGATGACCAAAATAGGAAAAAAATGTATTCCACTTAACTTTCTCTCCTTTCGTATATTAAATATGTAGCACCTTTGTCGTGTGTCATATATGTATCAAATCATGCTAAATATTCAAAAAGTAAACGAATGATTAAAGTGTAATTAAAGTATTATTAAGATACTGTTAAATAATGTGTGTGAAGTGGAATTATGATTACAGTGGCGAATAAAAATCTTATAAAGCCAACTTGTCAGTTTTATGACGGTTCGCTTGTGTAAAATTTTGAATGCATTTTCTGCGATAATTTGCTTGCTTATCATCATCACACAATTAAACAGAAAAGCATGCCTACTCGAATACACAACACAATCTAATCAGTGGTAAAAAATGCACAAAGTGCTCATTAATTCAATATTCGTAAAGGAGATTGAAAAAAAACTAGTTGCATCAATCATATTCTCCAGTTCGGTCAGTCGAACCACATGTTATCGCATCATTTATCTTGCAACTAACTCTCATTCATTTCATTATCACCTTTATATATGACATGACATTGTATTAACACAACTAACCCACTTCTATTTTAAGCATTCCACGTGCTTTATTTTAAACATTCCGATTTTCCATGCCACAACAGCATCAACAATGTCATATTCATGACATGCCACTTGAAGCGCAATCACAAAGCTTTACCGTTCTTATCTTCTCATATATCCTATACACTAACCTTAATTGCCAGACTTCACATACATATATATTCATCAATCAGCAAATTGCTAACTATACTAACTAACTAGCTGTATGATAGGTATGTATTTATTGATGATTAGAAACTCGGACCTCGGGCGGTATGTATATGTAATAATCATAGTGTAATGTCTGTGTAGTAGAATGAGAATCAAATCTTAATTATCTTTTGCATAATAATTATTGCAAGGTACTTCCTCTATTAAATGCTACTGCTGCCACCTCTGCCTCGTAATCGCAGTGCTGCAACATTTTATTCACACCATCGACATCGCATCGGCAAAAAATTGGTGTAGCAGCAAGCATCAATCTTTATGAAAACTGAAGGAACTATGTACCCAGTTTTTAATGCATAATTAATTTTACTTTTTAAATGGAATGATGGTAAGAAGGAGCAACTTTTAGTAGAGTTGACCGAATCGTAATAATAATGTGAGGTAGTAGATTGATGCGACCCCAACAAGAAGCGAGCATGATTTGGCAAAAAAAGAGAAATTCTCATGAACGACCAGCGAACCAGCTTGTAACGCTTGGCTTATGGCTTTTGGTTCACTTTTAAGCGCTTACGCTGCTGCGGAGAGTGAAGCATGTGGGTGAAGTGTGAGGAGCAGCTGAAGCCATAAAAATCATGCGGAGAAGGAAATCAGAATCTGAATTTGTTGACATCACAGCACACAAGAGGCTAGAGAGATACACAGAGACGACCTGTGAGAGCTGCTGTTGTTGGTGTCCGTAATTTCCCTTCCGGTGATAATTAAAGCGTTTCGAACAGGTAAATTTTTTGCACAATATTTGCATGGATAGTAACTGAATATAGACTAATAACAAAGGTGGGGCTTGTTAGTGATTGGGTCTTTTAAGCCACTAAAACTGCATTTAAATACACAATAAAAAAATGCACCAATAAAAAAAGAGCATGTCGATACAGTTTTCTGGGAACAGGCAAGGAATTGAGTAATGTGGTATTAATTAGACTTGCCAATCCATATAGTAAGTATGTAAAAAAATAAATATAGAAATAAATATTTTAATCCGCTTTTTTTGGTTGTGTTGGCTTTCAGGACTTTTATAAATCCATATTCTAACTGAACAAGGATAAGATGCAGAGCTTGTCTCACCTCATCAGGGAGTCGATTCCCAACTACTTCCGTGATCTGCCAGTACCTGACAGTTTTGCTGGAATTTTCCAGTTGGGGTATGTTTAGGATTTATCGCAGTTAATTTCTTATTTAATGTGTATCAATGTGCCTGTGTTTATATATTATGTAATATATTCGTGTTACCTTTTATTACAGTCTCTCCGACCTGATCAGATTGACCCCTCTGATTGCTGTTATTTCGGGATCGACCTACTACACCGTCAGATATTTAAGAGGAGTGTCTGATGGTGATGGCGGTTCTGGTGGATTCATTAAGAAGAAAGGGAAAGTTAACTTGAATATTAAAAAGGACAATCCAAAAGTAGTTGATACTTGTGACATTGAGGATATTGGGAACAAAAAGGTATTCTGCAGGTGCTGGCGTTCCAAACTGTTTCCATATTGTGATGGAAGCCACACTGAACATAATCAAGTTACTGGGGACAATGTGGGTCCTCTGATTATTGCGAAGAAGTCAGGTTAAAAAAGAGATTAATACAAAGAGGAGTAGTTAGGCCAAAAAATTAAGACTAGTAAGTTGGTGGCGGTGGCTGGTGAACACACCATTTCATTATGACTCATCTCTTTTGTTAGTGTTGTTAATTCTAATTTTCTTGGAGAAGATGAACAATATCCACACATGTCAAATGTAGTTCAAAAACAGGTACTAATAAAAGTAATTCCTCAGTCCTTCAGGGCCTTTAATTTAATTATTATGCTATTCTTCCATGATTATTATTGTTAAGTATTGTTGGGATTATAATGTAGTGTGGTATACTTGAGTCAGTACATAAACTGTGTGGTAGTATTTTACCATGACCTAAAATATTAATAATTTTCATGCTTGACATGGGATTATAGGTAGGTATTTACGTATACAATTAAATTACTGTTCAATGTGTCCCATAAAGAGCTCCGGATTTAGTCCGAGTTACTTTCGAGCTTTAAAATTCCTGGGAACAAACTATAGGATTGTCCCGTGTTATATTATTAAAATAATTAAAACTCATTAAAAATCTTAGCAGCAATATTTATTGTAAAATGCTCAGTTATTTAAACTTGATTTATCCTTGCTCGTCAGTGATATAGCTATAATAAAATACATGGAAATAAATTATTGTATTCAGCAGATTGAAGCTTCCAGTTCAAAGTTCTTTCCTCCATTATTACAAATCTTGTCACGTTACTAGCATAATTAGCAAAATCACATATATGCATACGTACCATCGGTTGGTATTGTTTGTTGTTTAAAAGAGGTTTTCCTGTCATTTTTATTGCTTATGAAAGATATGCTATTACTTTCTTTGTACTTGTCCAACTAACCTTAAGTAAAAAAATCTCTCAAGAACAACATAAGTAATGTAAACGTAGTACCTGAAAAGGGTAATTCCGTTTCCCTTTTATAAATAAAGAAGTGGCGAAACTCTGATTCGTCCGCAGACAGTAGGAACAATTTTTGTTTCTTTTTACTTGAAAGTTTACTTGTCCTGTAAGTAAATAGCTACCTAAGTTGTATAATAAAATGTCCCCGTATGTACATAATATTATTATGAATTCAACCCACTGGTTCACTAGGTTCAAGTAAATAACCTTGAACGGTTCGACTTGTCACATAAATATAAAAAGTAACATCTCCAGCAAAGATGCCAAGCCCCAAGAAGCTCATATTGCATCTTCCTATCCTCTCACTTTTAGAATCCCATGTTCTCCGTCTATACAAACATTGAACATCAAAAGGAACTTGTTTGCTTAGAAGATGAAAAGAATGCGTAATATTTTAAGACATGTACACTCATTTACAACATCTCCACTTGAAACAACATCTACCTGCCACGCTTATCATTTTCCCTTTCTAAACTTATCTTTACAATGGGAGACTTTCTTACAGAAGAATCAAAATTAGAGAAAATTGAATTGGAAGACATTAAAAATGGTAAAAAATAAGTGCAATTAAAATAATTAAGGTATGCAGTTGTAGAATTCATTTTGATCTTCATTTTTAGCCCTGAATAAGAACCTGAAGCAGTTTTTCAAGAACGTTTCCGTGTCGGTCTCGGAATGCCCCGATCTGTCGCAGGCACCCTACAACTTGGCAACAGACGGAATTGGGGGCAATGGCGGTACACTGTTGGACATTGGAGGACCTCCATATTTAATCCCGTTGGTGAACCGGGAAAAGGTGTACGATCTTGCCAAGATCATTCCAAAGTACGTGGGTAACGATCAGTACCCGAATGGCTGGTATGCCTGTGGAGCTGCCGCTGGACCTTGGCCCTCGCAAGGTTCCAATTGCGAAATGATAGTGAATCTCAAGCTGGACAAGGATGGAACCGTTGAAAAGAACAAGTCGCGAGTCGCTCTTACGTCGCCTGGAAATGAAAAGGATCTTACTGTGAACCATTTGGGAACGGATGAGTCCAG
Source organism: Sinella curviseta (assembly GCA_004115045.4). Lineage (NCBI taxonomy): Eukaryota > Metazoa > Arthropoda > Collembola > Entomobryomorpha > Entomobryidae > Sinella > Sinella curviseta. Next base: position 73,242,909 of record CM023199.3, read on the forward strand.
ATGCGCTGTACTGTCCAACGTGTTTGTTTCTGGTGGGAAAGGATCTGTGGTGGAAATCAAATGCTCGGTCCGAGTGGACAAGTCCAAGAATCTCACAAGTGCTGTAAGAGAAGCGTTGAAACAAGAATTTGGAGCAGAGCGACCTGTTGCCCTCGGAGGACTCTTTACTCTGACAGAGTCAGACACAAAAATTCACGTCATGCGAGATTTCTCCGAGACGCCTCTTCAATCAGAGGACGACGTGAACAACTGGCTCAAATTTTTCCATGTGAAGCCGCCAATGCTGTTTCAATCAGTGCTGGTATCCAGTGATCCAGGACTTGACTTGAGAATTGACCACTCTCATGGATGGCGTTTAAATCCTGATGGTGAAAGGGAGGAAGCTGGCCATTATCATTATGACGATATGCCTGACTCTGTAGAATATCATGCGATTTATGCAGTGGCTGACAGAATCATAAGAATTGACAGACCTCAAGTCAGTCACCAACTTGGAAGAGATTGATCTGAAATTCAGTTCTGAATTGAATGTTACATCATTATGGTTTGGATTGTAGTTGTGACTGCAATTCGACAATTTTATTTTCTGAGGCCAATAAAAATTTTACAAAATATATTCTCTCAGTTTGTCATGTTTGTTGTTTTTCATCCCCAGAAAATCTGTATATAAAGTATTTTAAGCTTGCATTCTCAAGGCACCGTCAAGTCTAACCGTTTCTCCATTCATCATGGGATTAAGTACGATTGATTCCGCAAGCTGTGCATACTCGGATGGGAAGCCTAATCTTGATGGAAACGGCACTGTGGTCGCCAAAAACTTGCGAACTTTCTCAGGGAGGGACATTAGCAGTGGGGTTTCGAACAGGCCCGGAGCAATTGTGCAAACTCGAATGCCCTGAGAAGCCAAATCTCTAGCTAATGGAAGGGTCATTCCAACGATTGCTCCTTTACTTGCGGAATAAGCGGCTTGTCCCATTTGGCCATCGAAAGCAGCAACACTGGCCGTATTTATTACCACTCCACGTTGACCATCTTCATTTGGTGCGTTGTCGCCTATCATGCCGACAGACAATCTGATCACATTAAAGGTCCCAACCGCATTTACCTGAAATTAAAGATAACAAACTTTGTTAGGTGTATTTCCAAACTTTCATTGACATTTAGTGCATCAAGTAAAAAGAGCGTTTCTTGCTTACGTCAATAACTTTCTGGAAATCCTCTAGAAGATGGGCATGCTTCTTGTTAAAATTGTAAACTTTAAAGGCGACTCCAATTCCAGCACAGTTAACTACATTGTCCAGCCTGCCATACTTTTCCTTACACGCTTCCAAAGCTGCAGCCACGTCCTTTTCTTGTCGTACCTTAAATACAAATTAGAAAACAAAATAAGTAATAGTTTACCTAATTACAGTACGCTCATGCCTCATTTTGTGACGTTAATATTTATCCTATTTTACTACTTACGTCGGTAGGGCAAAACAAAACATCCTTGTCACCAAGCTCTTTCGACACTTCCGCCCCCTTGGAATTTGGAAGATCACACAAGACTATTTTAGAACCTTGCCTCAAAAATCGTTCCGCAGTGGCACGTCCTAAGCCGGAAGCTCCGCCAGTGACCAATGTCACCATTCCCTACAAAATTGGATGAAGAAAGAAAGTTCATTTAAAAATGTGCCTTTCACATAAAACTCGTTAAGCATGACTGTAAGAAAGAAATGCAGTAATCATTTTGCAAATACCCTCCAATTAGTGACTTTTTACCTTCAAAGCTCCAGTCATTGCACTCATTTTGTTTTCCGAATTGACGCCAACTTTACTTGTGTACGCAAGAGAACTTTAGCGATGGAGGAGTGTATTGATTGATGTGATTTACTTTTAAAGTAATATTCAAGTATCTTATAAATCGTGTTTTAATAGATTATCAAATAGCATTCGGCACTATATTTATGAGTATTTACGTACAGATATACAGTATTGTGCCTGACAAACCACATTGACATTGACATAAACCGGTTTTAAGTATAGATATGATATGACTGCCTATTCCCTGCTTTGCTCCTTCCAAAAAATCCAGCACCAAATAGTTTTCCAGCAAAAACGAGCTTGGAGCCAGGTGAGATCGGATGATCAAGCAAACAAGTGTATAAAAAGCACATGCACGCACGCACATGTATGCTATCTGCTTATATTACAAGCAGTCAGTACTTCAGTACGAAAAACACGTACAAGAAACAAAAAATGAAAGACCGCATCAATGTCAAATGTAGGAGATGGTCAGTTAGGTAACCGATGTTGAGTACAGTACATATTATACTGCATAATAATTTTGGTCATTAATTTTTAGTAAACTATTAATGCATGATGAGTATTGATTATGATTCATGATAAATGATTACATGTATGCATCTATTATATTGTAATGTGAAAAGTGTAAAGTCCAGACATAATTGAAATTTGAAATGATGCATTAATGTTTCCAAAATGTAGGTAATTATGGGAAGAATAAAGCACATGTTCTTAAAATTAATGAAATTAAATTAAAAATACAACTTTTGAATTCCTATAAGAATTTATTTTCAGTCCCTGGAGAATATATGCATTAATTTGGTTTGTTGCATTGTATTGTATCACAAACAAAATCAGAAATATTTAACAAAAATATCTTGTTTCTCTGTATCTTTTAAAACTACAATTTCGTTTCGATATAGCTACACACTAATGACTTAAATCAAACTCAGGTATTCATACTGGAAAATGGAACATTAGGCCTGTTAATGAAACTTTGCTATTAATAAGCAAAAAAAATCCTTTAGCATTAAACACTAAGTACATATTATATTAAACAATTAGTACATAAATTATTCGTATAGATTGAATACTGCTGGTTTAACTGGTTAATAAAATATCAGCTCCTCCTGAGACTATTATCACTCATCATCATCATCGCCCTCGTACTCGAACTCAATGCCCATTGCTGAATCGTCGATTTTAATTTTTTCGGCTTCATTTGAACTAGAACAATTCATTTCATTCTCACTGCAGTCATAATCAGGACCATTATCATGAGCTGTTAGCTTATCGGAATTAGCACAAGTGGTGGCATGCTTATCTCGTCCGGGCCTTGATGAAAACGCCATGTTGCACTTGGAACAGTAGAAAACGGTGACTTGCTCATTGTTCCCATGCGTTTTGTAGTGCGCCGTTAAATTATCATTCCGATTGTATGCCTTGCCACAAATCTGGCACTCAAACTTGAGATTCCTGTGGATGGTCATGTGTCGCTTCAGCTTACATTTGGAACTCATGCGTCTGCTGCAAATGGGGCATGGAAAGCCTTCTTCAGGATGACTGTCGGCGCAGTGCTGCTCGTACATTTGAAAATCAATACACTGTATGCTGCATATCGGACACGTTTGAATTTTCTTCATTAAAGCGTTCTCGCCGTTATTCTGCTTCTGCTGACTCTTTCCGTCGAGAATGGAGTGGTTTTTCATGTGGCTGTCCAGTTGAGAAGAGTAGATGAATAGATTGCACAAATCGCACTGGATAATTTCATTTTCACTGCTGGCCGTTGGACCGGAGGAGCTTGCCGATTTAGGCATTCCCAGTGGCTTTCTGGCTGTTAGTAGACTAAGCGATCGTTTTCGGAATGATGGAAGTGGTGCTGGTCGAACACGTTTCGGAGGGCTTCCTATGCCCTCCATTGTTTCGATTCCTATTGGAATTGGGACAGAATCGTTGGAAGAAAGCTTATCAAGGCGGATAGTGCTAGGGGGAGATGGAGAGGGCGTGGGTGGTCTGTGGAACAACATGCGCCCTCTCTGCTGAAATTCGCCGGGTAAGGCTGGAAAGACTCCTTTCTTGGTCTGCGGTTTTATCGGTTGCGGTGGTGGTGGAATGCGAATTATAGGAGGTCCAGCTTGGAATCCTTGCTTTGATGCTTTACCGTTGTCCTCTTCAAGATTAATCACACCTGTGGGGACATTAAAAAGAACATGGAATACATTCATCTCACAATTTAATCCTTTATAGTTCGCAGCATGTATACATATGTTCATATTGTAATAGGTAATTGAAATTAATTTACCAGGTACTGATTTAAGCTGATCTTTTCTTTGTATGTGACAGGTAGCATTACTTTTCGTAGACCCCTCAGCGTTTTGAACCAGATTAGTTGTTATTGCTGGGACTTTAGTAATTGAAACCTTATTTGTGTGTAGAATAGGAACTGCTGTGTTCAAGCCATTATTATACGATGATGGCGCACGAGGTACGTTGGGCCGTAGAGATTGCGTTGCAGTGACAATTGGTACACGATCCTCCAAAGGATCAATGGCGACAGTGACAGGATCTATAATTGATTAAAGAACGGAATTATGCTTGACATGCCGGGGAAAGCTAAAAATATTATATTTTCATATTGTAATTGTCATCTATTACCTATAATGGGTTCTACGCTTGTGGTGGTTAATTTTTGAGATTCTGGCCCCAAACGTGGATCTACTCCCAAGCCCTCATCTTTGCACCGGAAGTCTGTGAATTTGGCCCCTGTGATAGAAAGAACAAAAAATGCATACAAATGACAGATACTTCAACTTGTCGGTTCCGGCGAATGTTGTATTGAAATGAGAAAACAAATTAGACCTTTAATTATATTCCATGCAAATGCCATGTACATATACATGTTTTATCTAAAAATATACCCACCAAACGTATCTGTCAAGAAACTCTGCACCTTCCTAAGCTCCTTCCACACGTGCTCCAACTCAAGTTGCGTTACATAAGCTTCCATGCTGCCCGTAAGCTAAAAATCTTCACTAGGTACTTTACACAAAAATTATAAATAACAATGAAACTTTCACCTAATTTATCACACTGCCTTATATAAATAGGTTCCCGACCCTATGCCCTATATCCACTTTTTCCCTGATGTGACCAATGATTCAAGTTCCACACTCAAAAAATTCAACGAGTAGAAATCTTGGTATTTTTGAAAATTCAAAAAATATGGGAGAAATTGACACAGTTCGAGCATAACAGGGAATAATCAGGGAAATGATCGTGAGTGATTAATGCGGAGTAAAAAAACGAGCAATAAACATGGTCAGGATGGAGTACAAAAATTTGTAATACCATTCCATGTTGTTGAAATTTCAATGAACATCAGCAGGAGGCCAGGAGACGGACAACGTACTGTTTTGGCTTCCATTCCAGCTTGCGGCATTTCTCGTTCCCTACACCCTATCCCTATCCCTACGCAAGATCATTTTTTGTTCTTCTTTTAGCATCATCACCCTACACCCTACAGCACGCGCAAGTGTATATCATTGTCGCAAGTAATTCCAATGAAAAAAATATAACAATTTTGACAATGACCGTTCTATGAAATGTTTGAAATGTTGTGTAGTTCAATGATTATGATTAGCAATGTTAAATGATTTATATATAGATTTTAAAAATACACTAGGCAATTCTACTTTAGAATATTTGTATATGCCGCTGTTGGATATTAAAAAGACATTAATATTATTTTTGTGTTGAAAAGTTACAGTGACCTGACCTCGACGTGACCTACCTAAAAATATTCGATTCAAAAACTCTTTGAAATTGAAAGTGCAAAATACGCTATGTAAGTAATTTATGATGATTTGAGCATATCTAAGTTTTTAGTATTAGGTAACTTATAATCAATTGAGGTTCTGTAGATCCAACACGTGTAGGGAATCCCTACTAGGGATTGATTTCTTGTATTTTTTGAAGGTTAGCATTCCTCTCACCCATATATTTTACATTAAGAATTATTCAAAATCGAATATCCTTCCTTTGTCATTTCTAATATTTTTTTAAAAAATTAAAGTTTTCAGTCTGCTTCCGTTGTTAAATTATTCGTAAAGCGTTTGATAATATTCAGAGGAATTGCTTGAAATGCAATTGTGAAGAACAAAGTTGGGAGAAAGTTGTATAACATATTTACATTTCAAAGGCATATGACAACTTACTGAATTTCATATACCTACACTCATATACGTTCGTTTTGAGTTGGCTTATGTCATAAAAAGTTTTAATCGATATAGATCTGATTAATAAATTATACAAAGCTTGTGAGCTTGTTGACTTAAAAATGACTATTTTTTACATTTTTAAATACATAAAGTATTTCAGACCGATCCAGTATATTTCCGCAAACCTTGGACACTTCACCATTTACTTTTCTAGATTGCAACAACTACCAGTCCCCAACTAACATTTTATTCTGCGCATTATGCTAATCCGAAAAGGATGAAATGCATTTGAAATATCCTGTAGTTTGGAATAACCATTCGAGAACGATAATTTAGTTTGGAGTAAAGTTCCAAAGGAAAAGGGATCATGCTTTCCGACAGAATTATACGTTTGATAAGGCTTCGATTGGCCATTATCAAATACTCTGGTTGTTCCGTGATTCATTGGGACATGGAGAAGGACAGAGTGGTTCCCACGCACAACTACATTTACTGGACATGGTGCAATTCCTACTACTCTGGCATAGTTTTCACACCCGCTCTCTTGGCAATTTTGTATTTCTACATGGAAGACGAAAATGAGCGCATGAATAGTGGCGACAGCAGTGGTCCAGATGACGTGGCCGGTGGCAGAAGCATGAAAAATCTTGCCATGAGTTTACTCCTCGTGATAACCGCCGTACTAATATTCTGCTCTCTAGTCGTCTCCATCTTGAAAGCAGCAAGGAAGGAAATTTGCGCATTCTACTACGCATGCTTCCAACTGGACAAAACTATAAAAGGTAAGAACAAAATTTGTAATTGGGGTAACCTGAGATAACTGTATTTTACTTTTGTTATTTTCATAATTAGAATCATTCAAGACTAGACAAGCAGCCTCATCTGATTATCTCGACGCAGTGTCAAAATCATCGCAAAAGTACGAGTTCATCATGGTTCTCGTGTGCGTGATAACCGTGCTGCCTCCTTTCATCCTTTTCTTGTCAGTTTTCCATCCCGCGGATCCAATGAACACCCTCCTCCACGACGGTTTCGACATGATGGTGGAGCCAACTCCAAGATTTTTCGTGGTCAGTTTCATCTACGCCTGGTCAGGTTTCGCAATGGCCAACACGTTCATTACCTTCATGCTCACCACTCTCCTTGCCATGACCTCTTGTACCGTTTGGACATTTGCGACGATGCCGGTGAGGGCTCTAAGCAGCAGCAGATTTCAAACGGAACAACTTGGCGAGTTGCATTGCGACCAGATATTCAAAATGTATCGCTACCACCAAGTCCTCTGCAACTACCTGAATGCGTTCCTAGCGAAATTTCGGGTTTCCCTTCACTTTGGCATCCTGCACATAGTTTTCATAGCTGGCTCATACGCTCTGATTCGCAATTTCGACATGTTTTTGGCACAGGGTGCGTACGAGCTGATTTGCATATTTGCAGCTTTCATATCTGTCGCCCTTATCATTTGCAAGGTGGAGTGCGTCTTCATTGGGACAATGGTGGACGTGTCCGCGACAATGAAGCAAAACTGTCTCAACTTGTCGGTCGGAAGAAAGCATTATGCGTACAAGACGGCGAGATCATTTCAGATTTTGCTGGCGAAAACCACCTATCCATTGTTCACGGTGGGAAATGAGACGTACTTGGAGTTTTGGGATGTGAGTGTGGACCACATTGTTAATCTGTTATGTTCGTAAATAAGTCAGATTTCAAAAGGTATTGGTTTAGTATACGTTTTTTAATAATTCTACCATTTTCTGAATAGTCTACGAACTTTTTTATTTTGAGGCTTGTTTTTGAAGAAAGGATGAACTTGTTCCTTTTTATCAGTAAATTTTTTTACATTGCAATTGTTTTTTAAATAGTAACATTATTTGATTATGATTATTTTTACTGCGAGAGAAATGAAAGTTTTTCGAGATTATTGTAATTGTTGTTGTATAATTAATTATAAGTATGTATACACGTACAATTATTATAACACTTTTTTTGAAGTGGAACAATTTTGTGGTTTGTCTTCTACACACTAGGAAATGTTTTTTTAAGTTTCTCATTTTAAACGTATTTCATACAATTTGTTATTTGTAAGTCACAATATTGAATATTTTAGAGTAAAATTTGTTAGTATTTTTTTCTCTCTTGAATTCTTAGGCCAAGGTGCATCCATTGTTATCACTATTGTTGTTGTTGCTGCTGCTGCTACTACTACCATTATTATTATTGTTATTATTATTAGAATTAGAACTACTATTATTGCTATCGTTAGTTGACTCTTGTAACGGTGCATTACTCTTAGCGGTGGTGGCTGATGAGGCATTATTGCTCTGCGGATGCTTCTCCTCCCTTCCCAGTGTTGACTCTATAATTGCCGATGTGATCGTAGAAATAGTAGACGTTTCTTTCGTCGATGGAGTGCAAGAAGTTATATTGTCGCGGTTAGCAATCTCCTGAAGAAGACGGTGATGAGGTTCCATTTGTACCACTGGCGTGAGAAGTTTGATTAGATGATCGATCTCGCCCCTGATCTCTTCATCCGTTGCGCAACTCATTTTTCTGTACTCCAAAACCTCAAGATTCAAGAATTTTACTTTTATTTTTTTAGAGTTACACACAGGATTAAGGATTATATCAGTTTATTTGGAAATTGTACTATAAGTCTTTGTAAAAGCTTTTAACCTCATGATACAACTCCAAAATTTCCTGGTACTCCTGTCGCAACACTTGAAATTGTCGTTCCAGATATTCCTCACTGGCGAGTTCTTCGCTACTGATATTTTTCGAGTACCTGCTGGGATTTTGCATGATTGACACAAAGAACTCCAGACGAGCCATTCTTGTGCGTGCAAAGAAGAGTAAGTATCGGGCTGGAAAATAAAAAATAAAGTTATACATTAAAATGCATGCATAAAATTACACTACACCAAGGTATTTAGGATGATATTATCACCTCTGTGAAAAGACAGTCCTGGAGAAACGACACTTCTCACGTACAGAGCATGAAAGCAAATGGAAACAAAGTACTCGCACGTCATTGCAATTTCCTCAGGCGACTGTCCCCGAAATCGAACATCCGGATCCTTCGCCCACTCCTTCATGATCGCATCCTCAGTTTGCGTCACAATCCAGTGATTATTGTGCACCAGGGTTTTGCAGTTTTCTAGGAATCTTGAGAGCAAAGGCACAGGTTGTATTTGCACCGAAATGGAATTCAATCTGCTTTCCAACGCCTTCACAATCCCCTCGACCCTCTGCGCAGTCTCCATATGTCCACACAAGTCGCATTTCCACTTGGAATCTGCCTCGGTGGGAACCTCAGGTAACTTGTAACCCACCATGCAGTTCTCGCAGAGAACGCCGCTGACCAAGGCTCCCAGCTCGGTGGGATCCAAACAACGGCTGCACTTGCAAACGAAGCCACCCACACTCCGAAATATTTCCTCCCGTTTCGTTGTGCCGTAAATGGAGTACTGGCTAGAGTAGCACACGGTGATCATTTCGCCAACTTTTATGTCTGTGCTGGCCTTGATGAGTATTCTATGCGTATGATCTTCGGTTCTAGAAAGATTAGGAATAAATTGTAAGAAAATCTAGTCTTTATGATTACAAATATGATTAAAAACTTGTTAAAAAATATCTCGCGCACAGGGTCCACCAGGAATTGGGCGAACAAGAATGAGCAATCATGGAGGCGTCTGCAAAGAGACAAATGGAACACCCGGAAAACTCCCCCTCGTTGCTGAACGTGTTGCTGAAGGCATTAATGTTGATAATGCTGAGTAGCTTGCAGCACTCCTCCCGAGTTCCCAACTCGCCCTCCAACTCTGGGAAAACGTCCTTGATGTCGTCAAGCAGTAAATGGAAATTCCAAGGAAGCTGGCCAAGGGCCGTTTCGGATTGCAGTTTGAGCACGTTTTGAGACCATAGTTTGTAGTTGCGCTTTTTAACGAGCAGGCACCGAATCAACTGGACCAGCACGGAGGCGGTCACAATGTTCATTGCCTCGCCAGGCGGAGGATAAGGCAATCTAGTTTCGACAAAGAGTTGGCACTCATTTTGACTGTGGAACGAGTAGTTCTCACAGTCGGAGCAACAGATTGGCCACCTGCATTTGGAACAGCGTTTCAAGCCGAACTTCATGTAGTCCTCAATGTCATCACCTTCAATGGCGTGATCCATGGGCTTCTTCTTCTTGCGTGGCATGTGCATGCAGCATCCCAGGCAAAGGGGCTCCTCAAACGTGACCTTGTCGTCAATTGGCCAGGGAGCGCACATGACAGGCATTTCTTCCAACACCGTGCCCTTCTTTGCAATGTCAGCAGTTGTGGTCACATATCGCCCATAATCTGGATGAATTTTTATGGAGAATAGTCCACCCGCCGAGAATTGCTCGGTGGCCTTGGCGGCATCTTCTTGGTCCTCCTCCTGTTTTGGAAATCCAACACACGATTTCGAACAACTTTCTCCAGTTTTTTAAATAAATACAAAATATGCGCCAAAATGACTTACGTTATTGTCTTGGACCAAGGCCATTTCCCCTTATGGAATATTTTTTTATTAATTAATTAAAATTTTCAAGCTAATTAACTGCTCACTATAATCTAAACATTTTTTACTAACTAAAAGAAAGACAAAGTTGTTAGCTGGAAAGTTTTGGAATGAATACACTTAGGGGCGAAGGAGGCGGAAGTGATTAAATTATTTGGAGCAAACATTTTCCCCAGTGGAGAGAGTTCACGTCTATGCACGGAGCCCACATGCTTTCTCCACTGCTTTCTCCGAGTTCCTCCTGCTGATGTTCCTCCACTTCCACTTCAGCTATTTATGTGCTGTGCAGAGGAAGAGGAAGGACACGGCCATCATCGCGCACATACACACATACATAAGCAAACCAGCAGCAGCAACACTGCCAGTTAAAACATTCCTTCTTTTGGTTTTCTAGATGTAAAATGGATAAAATAGCTAAAGTATAAAAAAATCGATCCAATGTTTCAGCATTTTAAGCTCTCTTTCTCTTGCTTTTCACAGCAGGAGTGGTGATGCAAATGTTGACAATGCAATGGGAATAAAGTGGCGGTGGTAGTGGTGGTGGAGGCAATGGTCGGAGAAAGGAGAGAAAGTAGGCGAATAGGTGTGTGTGTGTAAATGTGATGTGTGACGATGAACCGTTTTTTTGCTACTTTCCTGTGGAGGCCGAGTCCGTACAATGCAGCTGTTTCACTGCAGCATTTTCTTGGAACGACTTTCCACGGTTTCCAATGATGACGATGATGATGGTGGTGGCGATATGGGAATGGGAACATTTCTTTGTTCCTTTTTGCTACTGCTCCTGCTGCTACTGAATAAAAGGCAAGTTTGACTCAACTTTCTCTTCTCTTTTGTAATGTTTTCATTGTAAGCGTATCATGCACGGCATATCTACAGATATGCAGGAAATGAGACTGCGTAGCTATGTTACTCCAAGTGGACCGATATGAACAAAAGAAGTTGTGTATGATACGGCCATTCCCATCTCATTGAATCGATCAAACAATTTCGATAAACAAAATTGAAAATTGTAAAATTGCTTGAGGAGAATGATGATATGAAGAGAAAGATTGACAATAAAATGAAATTGAACGAGGAAAAGTTTTAGTGAGATAACGAGCCGTTGAGAGTAAGCGCTTGAAATGTCTGACCAGGGAGAGCAGCCACCACCGCTGGATGAGGTGGAGGAGGAAGATGAGCAAGATAATTTTACAACGGACGATGATGAGGCACAGCGTCAAGAATTTGAGGATCAAGAGGGCGGAGCGCCCAGCATCGCTGACTGGGATAATGATGAGGATGTGACCAGTGCTGGAGGTGGGGGCTACTACTACGACGATGAGGATTACTATGGACAGGAAAATGAGGAGTTGGACTTTGGGGGATACTACGAAGAGGAATATAGCAATAGAGTGTCAAAAGAGGCACAACGGTAAGATTTTTTTTGCAACGAAGAACTTTTGATTATTAATTGACCTTTGGGGCGACTTGACCTGTTTTTATGCCTAAAATCTTTTGCCGTTTCCGTACAGGGCATACCAGAGTGTTTCCGTTGGAAGATATTACTCGTCTTCAGAGGAAGCCTCTTCATCACCATCCCCGTCTCCGCTGAATCTTGACACCCTGTTTCCAAGCTATAGGGAATACAGAGGAGAAGGCGACGACGGTGGAATATTCGGTACTTCTGACTGGAAGGTGCATGATGACATGGATTATGACAATGACTTGTCAGATGAGGAGGAAGCTGGTGAGGAAGAGGATGAAGAAGATGAGGAAGAAGAGGAAGAAGAAGAGGCGTCACATAAAATTATCAGACCACCAGATTTGCCAGTGACCACAAGTCAAGTTGCGTTTGACATGGAGGTCATGAAAATTCCTGACGAAGAGGCTAGAGTAAAGCTGGATAAAGTTGCGGCGGTGTCTCTGAGACGAAGGGATTCAAAATTGAGATATTATCCGGAACTATCAGAAATACCGGATGGAATTCATCCGTCGGATCCCGCGTATGAAAGTCAAGCGATGCCAAGAGTGGATAGATGCCCAAGTATTGAAAGTTTCTTCCGTCTGAAGAAAGTGATTGATGTGCACTTTTACTTGTATCCCGGAGGTCGCATGATCTCGCGGGACTGTCGCTTGGACGCTACCGTTTATCAACTGAAAAGCGCAATTTCCCAATTTGTTCAAGTCCCTGCTGACCACTTGGACTTGAGGAGAAAGCGAAACTTGGTGGCAGACAACAGGACGTTGATGGACCTTGGGGCGGGTCCTCGTACAAAAATGAAATTTACGGTGGAAATCAACAAGCGAATTCCCGGAAACTACAAGATAAAGCTTCCCAAGGACAAGGAGACAATGGAGCCCAGAGAAGATCACAGGCTCGTTCAGGTGAACAAAGGGAAGGGGATGCAGACCACTATTCAACTTCACGTGGTTCATCCAACAGAGCCCAAACCCAAGCTTGGTGGTTATTTAGACAATCGAACCGGACAAAAGTATTATCACGCCCAAACCAGCACTGCCACCATTGACGTTGACCAATGGGAAATGTCCGAACAGCACAAAGCCTCGCAAGCTTTCAGTGATAAGCCAGTCAGCACACAAACTCGGATGGACTTTGCGCAGCAGATGGAACGAGATGATTACTACGTCTCCAGTGTAAACGATCGGTACATTCGTCCCAAGAAGTACATTCCCTGGATAGTCCTGGAGAAGAAGAGAAAAGAGGCAATTATAACCATTCAACGGTACTGGAGAGGCTGGCTGGCGAGAACGGAGAGGAAAAGACGACTTGAAGGACTACTCATGAGAATTGAGTGGGCAGAAAAGATCCGGAAGGGCAGAATTGACCAAAGATATGCCATCATGGATGATGAAATTAAAAGACAGGAATGCCCTTCAAGAATGGTGGACATTGAGTTGCTGTACAGGGCCATAAACTTGTGGAGAAAGGAACAGGAGGAGTACGTAATTCGCAATAGGTGGGGTGCAGAGCGCAAAGCAGCACTGGCAATATTAACGGAAATGGAAGCGGACTTGCTTTTGGATTTGGAGAGAACCCGAAAGAAAATCAAGGAGGAAGGGCGAGATAACGTGATTGAGGCACAATTCAGCAAAATGGGGAAACCCAAACGATGGCTGGGCTCCAAAACGGATACGTTCATTACAATGGACACCAAAGAAAGATTGAATGTTCGTCAGCTGCATCATACGTACAAGGATCTAAAGGAACCTGTTGAAGGGGAGGAGGCACTGAAGGAAAGATTGGAACTACTTGGAAGAGTCAATGAAATGATCAAAGGGAACACCAGCAAAACGGGAATCATGCTCAGCGACTTGATCACCAGAGAGCTGACATACTTGCGAATCAACTGTTCCAAAAAGCTAGTGGTTTCATTACGGAAGCGCATAGCAAACTGCTTCTTCCTCTTGTGTCAGGATCCCCTGTTTAATCCGGAAGCGAAGCGGATTCAAAAGGTGCCCTTCGATTATACCAAGTTGCGCAAGGACATGGTACAGTGTAAGGGCTGCAGAAGGATGCAGTACCGAGACGAGTTTACCATTCAAAGAGGAACCACCGTCACCAGTCGATGTCATACTTGTATGGGCTTGTACAGAACAGCCATTCTCCGTGTTGATTTGAACCTGTACAGACACATGCTGGATGAATTGCGAAAGGATGAGTTGGCAGCCGGGGTCACAAACTCGGTGACATTTCTCATTGACGCTTTTGACCTGCAGTTTTTGGTGGAGCAAATTTGGCACGGACAGTCTGCCCTCAGTGGCATTGATAACAGGTATTTGCTGAGATTATGCAGATGGATTAGGGGGCAACCCTGGACTCCGTGGAATTGTGTGCTTCTTACGGAGGAAGAGGCTGTTAGCCATTTGCAGTTGGATAACATGAAAGATGTAATAACCACTAAAATTGATATAAACATTAATATTACGAATACGATGTTTTAAAACAAGTAATGTTCTCGTTGATATACTTTCAGGCTTATAGAGATTCCTTCTTCCACAAAGTATTCGTAAAGCAGTGCACTGCCAAAACGTACTTTGAAGGACTGGCCAAGTTGGCCATCGGATTAGACGACAGAATCTCAGAAGGCTGTCAGCGCTGGAAAGAAAGGGAGAAGCAGTTGCAAAAGGCTCGAGAAAAGTTCAAGAGAAGGGCAAGATTCATCAAAATGTTTGCTTTCAATAAGTAATCCATATCAACGACGACTTGCTCCAATACAACCAACCAAAACTGTTTAATTAAATAATTGTATTTAAATGCATAAAGTTTTAAAAACATACAGCAGCACATTTTTATTAATTCGTATGTATTTGCATAATTTGGGGATAGTCATTTTCAAGAAGAGTAATTTGATATGTAAAAAAAAGTTTATAAATTATTTAGCTGGTAACTTTTTAAATTTGTCCATTTGGACGATATGAATTCGCAGACCTGTAGTAAGCAGAACATCCTGGTACTTGATCTGCGTGATCGCATGTTTGAATGTCGGGATTGTAAGCTGTTCCAGCAGGGCAACTTTGTCTAACCTTCTGGAAGCCCTTTCCACGTCGGATACACTGGTAGAAACCGGTGCAGTTTCCTTCTGGGAACATTCCTTCTTCTTGGCACTGACCACTTCCACCTGAGGGAGGAGGATTTGGGCGGCGTGTGGTACGTTCTGTTTCTTCCACGTACTCCTCAGTGGTGGTTGGTCGTGTACGACGAGTGGTGCGACGAGTGGGGCGACTAGTTGTGTAATCATCGTCTTCCTCATACTCTGGAGCCGCAGTAGTAGTTCTTGGTCTTGTGGGTCTCCCGTTTCCTGGTGGCCGACTGGTTCTTGGTGGTCTTGAGGGTTTAGAAGTCACTGTTTCCGGTCTACTAGTAACAATTTCAATAGGAGGATTATCTGGAATTTCATTTTCCGCATCAGCGGGCACCACCTCTGGCCTTTCAGGAACGGTGGGCATGCTTCCGCCATTGATGGTGTTGGCAATGGTCCTCGTCAATATAAACTTTTCACCGTGGCACTTTCCACGGAAGTCATCCGTTTCCAATGACCACACCATCGCACCAGCCAAGCCCATATTGCGAGCATATTCCGCCTTGTAGTACAAGCTCTCTACGTCCTCATAGCCAATCCAGTTTTCTCCATTGTATGCATAAGGCGCCTTGACATAGGGATCAATGGTAATCTTCCAGTCGTTCCTTTCAGTCATGTACTTTTCGCAAATTTCATTGTAACCCCAGATCCCATCTTGACGAGTGTAGGGGCCCTGTGGAAGTCCTCCGGAAGTGGGAGCATAGAGTCCGTGGTCCTGGGGATTTTCCAATTTAAATCCACGGCCGTATAGAGCCATTCCCATGACAAGCTTCTCTTTGGGGAGACCAGCTTCGAGCCAGTAGGTAACGGTGTCATTGGCATTGAAGAAAGGTTCGTATTTGTCGTCCTGGGGATGTCGGTAGAGAGGGGTATTGTGACCAGTAAATTCATGCCCATCCCAGACTAAAAATTAAATACCGATAGTTAATAAGTAACTGATAGAGATATAGAAAAGTCAAAGTAATCTTTCTTACATCCGTGGTAATCGTAACACATCACGTTGATGAAGTCCAAGTGTCGGGAAATTTCTGGAACTTCATAACCAATTTCAACCGTCTTCGTATTGGGACTAACGGCAGCGGTCAGTAAGTAGCCACGGTTTGCTCGATCCAGTTCTTCACGAAGTTCCCGAACCAATTCGCTAAAGTTTTCTCTGTCTTCTGGGCGACCACCTCGTTGAGTGGGATATTCCTGTGCAATTTCGGGGTAAAATGATACAACTTGGAAACATTGCTCGTTCTAAATTTCTGCGGAGATCATCTTACCCAGTCCAAGTCTAATCCATCAAAATCATATTTCTTCAAGAAGGGGACAATGCTCTTAACAAATTTCCTTCTGGAAGAAGGGTCCCTTGCCATATCGGAGTAGTTGGCTGATCCCTCGTTCCAGCCACCGATGGCAATAAGCGTTTTCAATTCACGGTTCTGCTTTTTGAGCCCTGTGAATTTCCTGTACATATTCAAACCGCCGCCGTATTCATCAAGGTCGTCGCCCCACGGATCGAATACAGTGATTTCGTTATTTAGCAGCTTGGTGAATCCGTACATGGCGTGGGTGCACAAATGAGGATCAATATCCTCCATTTGGAATTTGCCATCCCCTGGGCGGTATATGGCCCATGTGCCGACATAGCACACCATTTTCTTTCCATGATTATCTGAAAACACAGAAGAAAAAAAATATTATTTTTATTCCAAATCTCGGATTATAAAGTACTAGAATTTATAAGTTTCTCACTTCGCCTGGCAGCATCAACGCCAACACCAAAAACGGCCACAAGGGCCAATGAAAAGAGCGCAATTCGGTTCATTGTTGTTGGGGAACTCAGTTTCAGTCTGATTGTTCCATTCCACGTAGGAAGAAACTGTACCTAAATCAGTCCCCATTCCTCCATTTATATATCAATCGATATACACGCTCTTAATCTTATTGTTACCGTAATGGTGGCAATGGAGCCGCTTCATTTTTATTATTCTCATTTGGATTTTTATTGGAGACAATTAACCGAGAAAATTTATGACATTTCCATGCAAATCCAGTTATAAAAAGGAAATAAAGTGGCGCATGTGGGTTGGGGGTCCGTGTAGAACAAACCGATATTCATAGTTTTGCTACCTGGGTTAATACATATTGTATTTTGGTACGACAGTCTAACGTGTGCCAAGTGTGCCTCAATTAACTCTATCTTGGCCAATTGGCCCACATTCATCCATAATCATAAAATTCATAGTAACTAAATTACTGATCGACAATTTATCATACCTTCGTTCCAACGAACATGAGCAACATATGAATCAATCAATGAGCAGCACAATACGTAGTGAGTAAACCACACCTACAGGTTTTACCTGTGTTTTTTTTTTGCAAATATGTATACCTACAATTGGAATAGATTTCATTCATGATCATTACGAAGCATTACTAGATTATGGTGACAAAGTGGAGTCGTTGACGATGGTGGACTGATTAATATTCATTACTATAAAATAAAATATAAACTGTCGTAAAAAACAGGTGTATTATATTTTGTTGCCGGTTTTATATCTTTGACGAGGTGAAGGTCGTCATATTATAATTATCGGCAAAATTTCATTCAACGCGAAATCTTTATGCAACAATGCGCACGTAACTTCGACTTTGGCAGAGTACATAATTCACAACAATCGTATGATGCATCTTGAATTAGTTTTTCCAATGTTTTTTTCTGATTGTGTTCTGAGTCGGCTTGTTTCTACATAATATATACTCAGAGGCAACTATTTTTTTAAAGTGACATGACTTTATTAAAGCATTTCCAACACATTTCTCTCTCACAACTTATACAATAGAAGGGTTGATTTGAAGATCGACTTTTTTAACTTTGTCCTTTAAGACGATAAGAAATAGCTGCTTTCACCATAGCTTCACATCCAGGTACTTGACTGGCGTGGTCGCATCCCTTGATTTCCGGATTGAAAGCAGTTCCAGCCGGACAACTATGCTTGAACTTTTCAAAGCCATTTGGACGCCGGACGCATTGGTAGAAACTGGTACAGTCTCCTTCTGGGAATATCCCTTCTTCGTGACATTCGCCTGGAGTGCCTGGCGTTGTGCTGTAGCCCATGTCACCAGAGGCCGGTGTTGTTGGTCTCGGTGTTGGTTTGTTGGGTTGGTCCGGAGATTGAGACGACGATACCACCTCAGGTCGAGCTGGAATGGTTGGCATGCCACCTCCATTGATAGTTTGGACAATGACACTCAACAAAGGGTACTTTTCTCCATGGCATTTTCCACGGAAATCATCAGTGTCCAAGGACCAAACCATGGCACCGCCCAAGTTCATTTTTCGGGCGTATTCCGCCTTGTAGTACAAGCTCTCGACGTCCTCATAACCAATCCAATGTCGTCCGTTGTAAGCATATGGGGATTTGATATGAGGATCGATAACAATCCTCCATTGATCCATTTCGGTCAAATACTTTTCACAAATTTCATTGTAGCCCAAGGTTCCAGCTTGGCGAGTGTAAGGGCCTTGTGGGATTCCTCCAGTGATTGTCTCGTACAATCCATTGTTCTCAGCTCTTGCCAGCGTAAATCCACGACCGTACAAGGCCATGCCCAAGATAAGCTTTTCTTTCGGGAGACCAGAATCCAGCCAGAAGTTGACGGTATCGTTTACATTAAATGTAGGCTCATACGCCTCATCCCAAGGGTGGCGGTAGAGGGGAGTGTGATGTCCAGTGTACTCGTGTCCATCCCAGACTAAAAATTGTTTTGAGATCAGGTTTCAATAAGTTTTTAGGAGTGATTTTTATGAAAATGTTTCCATATTTGTACTACTTACATCCGTGGTAATCGTAGCACATTACATTAATGAAGTCTAGGCCACGGGAAATCTCCGGAACTTGATACGCCATTTCAATGGTTTTTGTGTTAGGGCTAACAGCAGCAGTCAACAAATAGCCACGCCCAGCACGATCCAATTCTGCACGAAGTTCACGGACCAACGTGCTGAAGTTTTCTCTGTCTTCTGGGCGTCCACCTCGTTGAGTGGGATATTCCTGTAAGACATGGGGCGAAATGAGAAAAATAGGATACCGAGAATGTTTTAACTTCCAACTTGTTTCTGGTGTGAACATAATTAATCATTAATATTCTGTATACCCAGTCTAAATCCAGTCCATCAAAATTGTACTTTTCCAAAAAGGGCACAATGCTTTTCACAAATGTCTGTCTGGCGGAAGCGTCTGCAACCATGTCAGAGTACTTGGTTGATCCCTCATTCCATCCACCAATGGCAATAAGGACTTTCAAATCAGGATTTGACTTTTTGAGATCGGTGGTCCTCATGTACCCATTCAATCCACTTCCCCATTGATCCTTTAAGTCACCCCACGGATCGAACACGGTGATTTCGTTATTTTGCAGCTTGGTGAATCCGTAAATTACGTGGGTGCACAATTGAGGATCAATATCCTCCATTTGGAATTTACCATCCCCTGGGCGGTATATAGCCCATGCACCAAAGTAGCACACCATTTTCTTTCCATTGCTATCTGAAACACGGAAAATGTAACACCGTTATGTACTTTATAGTAGGATTTGAATTTAAAATAGACCTGGCGAGCGTTTTCTCACATTTGCTGGCTGTAGCAGCGCCAAGGGCCGCAAGGGCCAATGAAAGGATCACAATTCGGTTCATTGTTTCGGAACACAGTCTCAGTCTTATGATTGTTCCTTCCAACGTGGGAACAAAATGTACCCAAAACAATCCCCATTTCCACTTTTATAGATGAGCCTATGATCATAATATGTCATTGTTCTTATCGTTGCTGTAATTACGACATTAATTAGATTCATTTAATATTTCCCGAGAAAACTTGCCATTTACATGCAAATTCTGAAATGAAAGGGAAATCAAGTCAGCAACTGATTGCACAAAGTAGCCAAGATGACAGATATTCACTGATAACCATATACATAATATACCTCATTGTCATTCCTTTAACGAACTTTTTATCTTCGGTCATCATGGCTTCCCTAAGGTGCGATTAGATGCGAATTGTTCGGTATGTATATATATTTGGTAATGTTGCCTTGAAGTTGGGTATTGCAGCTGGATGGATAGACAGAGTTACAGATATGTATGTGGGAATTGACATAAAGTAACAACTTATTTACTGCTACTTAGTAAACTGTCGCATATTTATTACGTACGTATTAGTTCATAATTGATTTTAATACCAAACCCGCATTCAATAGGTTGCCTATTATGTGAGATTTTTTTTTTGTCATTTTAGGGTTATTTTGTACGTGTGTTATTTTGCCTCAAAGCTGAAGTGTCCAATGCCCCAGATGCATTCATAATAATTATATTCGCAGTAGCAATGAATCTGTTAATAGGAAATACTGACGTATATTATGGTCTATATTCTTATAAGCTCATTACTCATTGCTTTAGCTGTCAAAATTGTATCAAATTGGAATGAAAGAGACTTGTTTTCGCGAAAGTAATAAATTCACACTTTCATCATAATCGGTTTCTGTGTGTTGGTATTTTTGCACATAATTTGTTTGCAGAATGCACTGCATGATCGTACAGATTACTGACTATTAAACTGAGAGAAGATTATTGTGATGAGATAATGCCAGACTCGATTAATATTTATCGTTGCACCTGCTGGATTTGCAATTGAATGAATCTAGAATTAAAGCCAAGTGCCGTATTATGAAAATACAAGTATCATAAAAACCAGGTGCATTTTACATTGTTACCGGTTTATCTGGCGAGGCGAAGGTCGCCATAATCATTAACGGAAAATTTTCTTTGATTGATGCATGTGTTGAATCGTTTGGAATCATTATAATAAAACATATAAGGTTTGTGGAAGGAGTTGGAGAAGTTCTCCAGTACCTTCCGAACATTCCAAGAACCATGTTGAAGATTTTCGAAAAAGAATACATACATGATGATTATGATATAAAAACCAATTTAAATGTGTATAGTTAAACTCCTTTACGTTACGCATCATTATAATGAACAGAGTGGTGACAAAAATTATTTCCGGATTCTTTAAAAGATAAAAAATATGCCTTTGAGGAACATATGTATATGAGGGCCGTGGGTATTATTATAGAATGATTCTATGATGCTATGATTCTGAATCATAGCTTATGCATCCTCATTGCTCACGCTGTTAACAAAAAAAGCTTATAAACCCAGCAATTCTTTGGCATCATCCACACGTAATAACACCGACGTATTCAATTATAGTACATAATCATAGGTACATATTTAGTACATAACACGCATATATACTTTGTTCTTATCCTCACCAGAACAATCGACTATATCAATATCGACTCCACCCTGTTAGACAATGGCTTCTTGAATTTTAAGGTTTCAGTGACAATACATTCAAGTAACTAGATATCTATTAATGAAAATGAAAGGCATGGTGAATGGGTATATATCGCCCGGCCAAGTCGGGTCGTAGCATTCGCTGCTCGGGCGTGGGCGAGTAAGCAATAAAGTGCTAATCGAAACCGAAGGATAATATCGTTATCATATTATAATGTAGTCACAGTTGTCATAAAATTATCTAGCCTCGTTACAAACCCGTAGGGTAAACCGGAGAGAACCACGGGATTCATCACCCTGGCCGTGTGACTTTTTAGTGTAGTGATTATACGATATCTTGATAAAATCCTTTAAAATTGTAACAAAAATTTGCGTTGATAACGAGAGTAGTAGTGCACTTGTAATGAAACTACCTATATAACATGATTCAGCATATGAATAAGTATACGCACTCAAGTCAAAATTTCAATGTGCGTGTTCGTCTGGCTCAAGTTTATCAGTCATTCTCACACAATTATGCATCTTATGCATTGCATTGCAATGCAGGTGAGGCGATAAATGCAGGTATGCTATCTATGCACTTACAGTTAGTTACTACAGAGCAAAGGTAGCACAGATTTTCTCAAGAGAATTCATACACCATTTTATGGTACAGCATTGTTGGCACAGTCGCAACGCAACAATCACGTCGTCATCTCATCATCATGAAAATAGAAAACCCCTTCTTCTTAGATTCTCTATATAACCCCTTCATCATCATCCCTATAATATGCATATATTGTGCACTATAACCAACCGAACAGCATAGCAAATCAAACAAAACACACGCACGTGAATGAATTCTGTTGCGGTGAGTAAGCAGTGATATGAAATACATACGAATGTACGCAGTGCATATTTTTGTTGAAGAAAAGGATTTTTCTTTTGCAAGGATACAGCTTTCGTTTTCGTTTCGCAGGGATAAAAATAGGTATTTCAAAGGTGCTTATTAAGTACACAGCTTCAATATAATATATTATTTGTATTAGCATACTGAAATACACATTGTTTTTTTCATATCTCTCTACTTCTTCCATATCACAAGATACTTAAATGCACATTGAAAAGTTATTTAAATATTAAACAGTTGAGACAAGATTTAAAGCTCGTATCTTGTCATATTTTTTGGGATTTGTAATAATGGTGCTGTCAATAAATAAGTGGACATTTACCTATAAAGTTAATGGATAAGTGTGGTACTCCTCTTATGGTTGTTTATTGAAATCTGTTAAAGTTTGAATGTGATGGTTTGTTCGAGGTGAAGTGGCCATTGGTGCGCAGAGAATTTATAGGTATTTTTGCAATCGATGGAGGTGGAATATTTTTTTCGACATGACATTGTGAACCCTATCTGTTTTTTGTACTTGGCTTGGTTAACATTTTTTGTGTTTGAATTATTATAATTTAACGACATAAATAGGAGGAATAGCTTATTGAATGTTTGAGAACATTTTTGTGCAAGAGTTTTTCCCTAAATTATGGAATCATTGCCATTTTTAATTCAGCATCTTCTCATTCTAAAGGTCTTTCTGACATGATGCTATTGTTTTTGACATTATGGGAGTATATTCCACGTGTATCAATCTCGGCCTCTTTGCAGGTAATATTTTTATATTCAAAAGCTTAATTAAGATTGTCTATTTTAGGATGGAATACAATATAATTCATGTAAATTTTTGCTAATTATACCGCCATAAAATCATCCAAGACGACTAGTTAAATTCATTCAAAATATTTCGCAGTCAGTCACCTCATTGGCAAAATCACAGTTTAAAAATACTAATAACAAAATATTTATGAAAAATGTTTTTATATTCGCTCACGGCACGACACTCGGCGACTTGTGACATGCCATTTCATCCTATTCGTCTTTTAAACAAAAACATTAACATTCCAAGCGGTTATAATTTTACTCGAACTTGGCCCTCAGCCTGATGTACGCAAATAGGCCCACAGCCCTGCGAACTTAACGGGTTATGTAAAGATTAAAGTTGAACGGTTTATGTCATAACTAACAAAAGTGTACAGTACTTTTCAAAAATCGCTTGCCTGTTTCCAAATACGGTGAGCCGTCTGCAGCCGTATATGGAAAAGTTTGCAAAAATCAATGCATGCAAAGTTCACAAAAGACACTAATAAGTCGTTCTGGCTTGCTTGCATTTCACTCATATTATGGCTCTTGGCTTCATTTCTGATATATTCTGATCTGTAAGTGTGAAAAATTCAATTGGCATGCATAAACGAAACCAGCATCCTTTTTGGTGCGGAACGATTATTTGGACCCTCCTAAAAATGCATGCGCACAAGATCATGAACTTGTTTTTGTCTCGTTTTATTAATTGTCAACTGTGAATGCACTAGATTTTTTTATGTGCCAAAAATTTGCTACTAGTTTAATTGTGAGATTTGAGATTGTTTTCCTGAATCAGAGAACAAGTCTAGAATAGTCATGTAAATCGTTAATGCAACCGCCAGGGCTTGTGCGTCTTGTGCTTTCAAAGAACATCTTATCACCACCGCCCTACTGACATAAAAAAGCGATAAAGGTTTGTGATCTTCCATAAAAGTATCAATGTGCAATGTGCATCATGCTGATATAAATCTAGATCAAACATACGAAGCACCCACTTGGCTTGATTTTGTGAGATCTGGCCTTGCCAGTGTCATTTCGGCCGGGTAAAAGTAAACAGTCATGAAAACGGTAACCTGGCGCCTTATTAAAAGAATATACCACTTGATTGATTGAAATGCAAATTGTCAATCACTTTTTGAGCGTGCAGTGACATCAAAAAGATGCTAATTAGCGTATGTAGTTCCATGTCGGATTTTAAGAAAACGGTTTCGCTTGAGAATAACTTAGATTTGAGTAATTTTTAAAATGGCCACACAGAAACAGAATATTCATGAAAATTATTTTTATTTGCTTGGAAATTGAATTTCTAACGTATACCTATACAACGCAGAATACGTACTGCTTGTGTGGCATGGATTTTTTCTGAATGTTGGCGTCTGCAAAAAAGATATAAATTTAATTATAGATTAAAGTACACAAAAGAGTAAATGCATCTGTGCTATAAATCTCTGTCGAAGGTCACGCTGTCAGTTTTGTTTAAATAAAACATCATGTGAATAATTACTAATTTGGGGCAGACGCTGCTGGGTTATCTACAAGGAATAAACATTTTACCATTTTACAAGTTCACATTAAAATTAGCCACCATGCTACTCACGCCCGCGAAGAAACCTCATTTATATAATTTATGGGGACATTTGGACTTTTAAAATACAATGTTCATCGAATGAGGTTTACAGATTGATATGAACAAGAAGTGTACATTAATTAGTATAGGAATCTTGTATCATGCCATGCTTTACCTTTATTGCGCCAATTACATATTTAGACATTGCTTTGCCAAAATTGTGTTCTTAAAGAAGCGTGATGACAACGAGTAGGAAGAAGTGCATGTAAAATCATCAAGTTCAATCCTTCTATACACTTTGTTGAACAAAAATAATCTTGGTTATTTTGCTCTATAAGTTGTGTGATGGAAGACGCATACACATACATCATTATCATCATAAATCGCATTATGCACGGCACATGACCTTTTGCCCATTTTCGGCTGACCAAATCCAAATATTGTACATTTTTCTTTGCTCACTTACATAAAAGGCCCTAATTATTGCCACCTCATAAACGGAGAGACAATATAGGAAAAAGAAATATGCTCATTTTTATTAATGGCAATGGTGCATTTTAGTTCCTCATCATCTTCACTTCACCTTATTGGAAATGACGCATTCTTAAAAATTCACAGCAAGACATTTTAATCTGCAACTGGTTGCAAAAAGCTGAAACTCGGAATAAAAATCAGCACGTTCTTCTGTGATAACTGCAAGTTTTTTAAATAAATCCCTTCTAAAGAAAACTTGCCTGTGCAGCAGATGTGAAATTTTGTACAATTTCTTTCCTCTCATATTTCATTTTCTTGTCTCCAGTGAAGCCGTTAGTATACAAGATCTGCTCTATTCTAGTTTTAAGCAATCCTTGTCGCCACTTTTAATCACTACACGTATGCAAAAACGCTTGAGTCAGCCTAAAATTATCATGGTTTTGTTTTTTAGCCACCTTGTAATTTACATCTCTGCATTTCACAAATCATTCAAATATATGATATCTGATGGCTGGTGGTCGGTCACCTTGTTATCATTGTCTCTTACACTAAAGGCATTGCATTACACAGCAAGTATCTTTATTCATGCACAACAACAAAAACTACGATTTTTCTATTTCTGATAGCAACAATCACCGCCAGCATTCTACACAGCCGTGCCTTTTTCATTTTACTCTTGTCGCCTCCTGTGAAATTCGTGTAAGCCACCCTCCACCTACCACCACCAAGTATCAGCATATTTAGAACATACCACCACCATCATCATTATCGTCATCGTCACCACTCACCACACCACCAACACTACAAAGAGAAGAGTACATTCACTTGGTTGGACTCCTGCAAAAAAACGACTTTCTTAAAACGACGACGATGATAGTGGTGTGTCGGTGCTGCTGTTGATGATGTTAAATGATAATGATGAACTTGCAAAGAGATCATGCACGACCCACACGAATCTCTCAGTTTTCAGCCTTCCAAAGACAATGACTGCGTATTTCTAGCATTTTCTCTCCCTCTCGAAATTCTCCCTAGCCATCTCTCTATTTTCATAATATTTGCATTTTTCTTGTTGGTAAAAAAGGAGCTGCTCAAGGATCAAACCTGCAATGCTACATTTTAATTTTTCATTCTTTTTTGTTCTGTCCACCTCCAGGCACGACATGAGATACAAGAAGTGTGACGACGCAGCAACGGAAGAGCAACTGGGAGGCGTATTTTGAGGAAGACATTATAACTTTGAAATAATGATTATTACGTTGTTGGTGATTAAGTGAAGAGCAATAATAATTTTTGACCATTTTAATGTTCGCTGTGTGAGTAAGCATGATGACTAATGGACTATGAAAGTTGAGGAAAGGCTGTGAATTTTGAACTGTGATCATTACGACGTTTTTTCGTGTTAAAAATGGAAATGCCTGTGATAATACTCATTTTTACGGTGGGAGCGCTGATTAGCGCCACCCAAGGTGGCTACATCCCACCCGGACCAAAGTACAAATGTCCTGAAAGAAATCAAATTTGGCCATGCTTGTGCCTTTCAACCTCGGACGATGGGATTACGATGAAATGTGAGGAAGTGTCCATGGCGACGCTCTCAGCGGCCATGACGTATCCGCGTGTTCAGCAAATACCAATTCAGTTTCTGGAAATTGTCCAGCTAAACACTGAAAAGCTGTATGGGCAACTGTTCAATGGTATGAATATCACCAGGATACGGATTGAAGACAGTCCGATAGCGACCATTTTGCCGGATATCTTTTTCAATGTGAAGCACTCCCTGGAATCGCTGGAGCTGGTGGGGACACTACTGGACAAGTTTCCCAACGACGCATTCGACGATCTTGACCATCTTCACACGCTCGTTTTGGACAAGCACAAAATTGCCGATTTGAATGCGCACATAAGAGGATTTGGCGCGCTTAAAAATTTGCAAATTTCTAACGGAAATATTAGTTCTTTCACAAAAGAAACATTTTCTGGATTGGGAAAACTGGTGAGATTGGATTTGCATGGGAATCAGTTGTCAACCGTACCTAAAGATGCTTTTACGAATTTCAAAAGTTTGGAATATTTGGATGTGGCATTTAACCAATTTGATAAGCTGGACCCTACCTACTTTTTCCATTTAAGTAAGCTGACATGGTTCAACGCGAGTCACAACTTGATTCCAGAATTTAAACGGGGGGCGTTCGCCAGGAATGGCTTTCTCAGAGTGATTTACTTAACGCACAACAAAATCAGCAAGTTGGACGCAGCAGCATTCCGTGGCATGCGACTGCTGACGAGATTGTATTTGAGTGATAACCAAATCAGTGATGTGGGTCGTGGGGCCTTTAACTCCTTGTCGAGAATCAAGACGATAGACTTGTCGAGGAATAAAGTCAAGCTTGTCGACTATCAAATGTTCATGAAGCTGCCGTTTGCTGAGGAGGTATTCCTGCAAGAAAATGAGGTGTCCAGGATAAAAACTGGGGCATTCCAAGAATTGGCCTATGTGGTTGTCAACATTAGCCATAATAAGATAAGCGGGGTGGAGAAGGACTCTTTCCAAAATTGTGTCAACATGACAATCTTGGATATGAGCCACAACTTGATTGATAACTTTACCAAGGGGGCGTTTGACGAGATAAGCTATCCGAATGAGTGGAGGCTGGAGTACAACAAGTTGCAGTTGACGAGTGACATTCCGTTAAAGTTTATGGCAGGCATCAAGATTTTGAATGTGAGCCACAATGAGTTGAGGGAGGTGAACAAGAATACGTTCCCAAAGTTGTATGAGTTGCATAGTGTGGACCTGAGCTGGAATAATATTAGCAAGATTCATTCCGCCATTTTCACCAATCTGTTTAGCTTGAGGAATCTGAATATGAGGTATTTACAATGAGCATAATGATAATTTGATGATACACATTTCACATTGTCAGAAATTGAAGGAATTATTGACTTCTTAATATTTTATACATTCCAGTTATAACAATCTTACGGACATATCCGGTTCCGCGTTTGGAGCAATACCGACCCTTTTGGAATTGAACTTGGATCACAATCGACTGAAAACTGTGAGCAATGCCGCCTTCTCCAGAATGGCTTCTCTGAGAGAGCTCTCATTGACGAATAATAAGCTGAAGAAAGTTTTCCAGGTAAAAACGATGACTTTCAACTATTATAAATGTTTTTATTCCTGTGTGAAAATGTGAATTATTATGCATGCATTTATTTTTTATAGATTTCCGGAAGTTTGAATGATCTTCGCCTCGCCAACAACGAAATATCTTCCCTTTCCAAAGCCTGGCCAACAATGAACGCGTTACAGCGTTTAGACTTGGAAGGTAATAAACTTGGTGGAAATTTGCCTGGAGGATCCTTTGACAACCTTGGCGCACTTTCTCGAATAAACTTGGCTGACAACAACATTACGGAAGTTCCTGCGGAGGCACTTTCCACGCTCACCACCGTTCAATACATTGACCTGTCGCGTAATGACATTAAACACCTGCCACGCCAAGCGCTTGGCCGACTTCCCATCGTGTTTGAGTTGCTCTTGGGGCAAAATAATATTTCCTCAATTGAAATTAAAGCGTTTGATGGAATGCTTCAGTTGCTTCATTTGGATCTTAGCAGCAATAAATTAAAGACGATTCCACCGGGCGCCTTCTCTGCGCTTCACTCCATGCGCACTCTAAATCTTTCTCGAAACTTTATCGAGCGAACGGAAAATTCAACCAATTGCCTGTTTGAAGAAAATCTTTCGTTGCTGACACTTGACTTGAGTCACAACAGGATTTCCTCTATTCACTCCAAAACATTTCCCGAGCTCCGGTGGACCAATTTCAAGTTGGCTAACATTGATTTGTCCCATAATCAACTGATGATAATCACCAAGGAGATGCGAAAGGGGACTAGAACAGTAAAGTCATTAAATCTCTCTGGAAACAAGATAACAGAAGTTAAACCCATGGTGCTGGGCAACTTGACGGCCTTGGAGGAACTGAATCTCAGCCACAACGAGCTATCTTTCATGGACACTGCCATTCTGGGTCCACCTCCAAATTTGCAATCTCTCAACTTGAAAGGAAACTATTTGCGCAAATTCCCAACGGAAATTTTGCCCCACGCCTCAAATCTCAGCTACATAAACTTGGAGGGAAATCGATTGAAGCTGTTCAATTTGGATTTTCTGCCAAAAATAAAAAATGGTACGAGAGTAATTCTCAAGGAAAATCCCATCGCTTGCGACTGTCGTCTCATCTTCCTCAAAAGACACTTTGAAGAATTGCGGCCAAAACTGACCAACTTTAGTCAAGAATACTTTGATGACTATACCCAGTTCAAGTGTAAAGGGGCCGTAGAAACCCTGCCCAACATGGAGGAAAATGAGCTCGTCTGTGATTACCTTGAAGATCCATTTTCTCCAAAAATTCCAATCAATTATGACGTGGAAATTCGCTCGCTGAGTCACATCGGCAGCAACTTGGACGTGAAATGGCGAGTCAAGTCAAAAATGGACATTTTGGCTTTCCAAATAGAAGTGTTGGATGACATGGCCGGCAAAGTGGTCAACTCAGAAACGCTAAGCTACACGGAAAGAATGACAAAGGTTCCGCTGACCAGAAACGCAGACAGGATTTGTCTCGTTCCCAAGTTTTCCCGGGAGGAGTTGACAAGCAACGGGAACTCGAAAGTTAACAAGGTTTGCCAACGACTGGACAATATTGTTGCGGCAGAGAGCATTTTCGGGGGTAGCAGTAGCAACCGTTCTTTGGGTTATCTGCAAGTTTTGAATCTCATTTTAGTTGGAATTTTAGTCAATTTATTTTAAGAATGTACGTAATACATAATACGCATATTGTTCAATTAATGATATTATCTGTCAATCACTCATCCATTCACTTTCACTACTTATACATTTTCGCTTTTTTTGTGACAACGAAACTTATTTTGATTCTGCGTTAATTTTTATGTGAAATGTAAATAGGATTTCTCTGTCTTTCAAGACTTTAACAAGTTGTTTTTGATCATTATCCTGTAATAAGTTTACTGACATAGTACATAAGCTCGATATAATAATTTTTAGGGTTTTGATGCGCATACCCTTTTCCGTACTTTTTTTGTACCGTTTGTACTGAAGACTTGAAATATTTGTAAGATTTTTTTTTGTATTTCATACAATGTTTATATAAACATGTGGACCAGTGCCAATAAACTGTGAAAATATTTGAATTTTTTATTAAGCCATGTAATTTGAAGCGAGTGATTTGTTTTTACAATTTTTAGCATACATTTTTTAATGAAAGTAGCGAAAATATATCATTCTTTGGGTAAAAGAAAACCTTTTACTCTGAATTATCCAAGACCAATTTCCCCTTTGAAATTATGAAAGGCATTCTTGTGAGAATTGGACTGTGGCTTGTAGACGAGTTCCATAAAAAGGACGGAAAGTATGAAGGTATGGTTCCGCGTCTAAATAGATGACCTTGATGAAAATATGTACGATAGGTGATCAGGAAGATTAAAAAGCCCTGAATGATAAACAAATTAGGCAAATAGTTAATTACATCCTTACACAACCATATGAATGAACGCTAAGAGAGAATGTATAAAGATTATTTTAATATGCTCACCTGGGAAGCATTCAAAATGGTGAACAGATAGGCCGCAATAATTTTAACCTGACCTTCCACCAACGTGAAAAAACCGACGACCCAAGTCAATCCCAAGAGGACTGATAAGGAAAAACACCCTTTGAAGCACACCCTTAACAAAAGATAAATGAGATATTAACATAAAGACCAAAATATATGGACAGTAGTAAGGCATAACATAACATATTACTCGTACCGGTAGAAGCGGATTTTTTCCAGGACAACAGCAGGTGAAAGTTTATCCTCGTGCTCACCTTCTTGATGTTGAAGTTGATAAGCGGTTCTCATGGCTATAGATAGGATTATCAGATTACTCTGTGGGAAATGAAAAAAGAAGCAATTTTATTTATGGGCGCAGACGAAAAATTCTTGGAAAATACACTATAGTTCTATATTATACCGTTATCACTACAGCTACCGGTATCATGAATGCCCAAATATAATTTTCGACGAGCCAGCAGCTGAGGAAAAAATGAAACGATTCATTAGTAATCTTGGCAATCACATTCGTTCATTCAAGGAAAAACTGGTGATTTTGTCAGATTAATTTTGTTTTACTAAGTAACTCCTCCATACGGCTTGTCCCTCTTCAGATGTCCAACTCCTGCCGTGACGGCAACGATAATTAGCGGACTTCCATACGCAATGATTCCATAATGCCCATGTAGCTCTTCCCAGAGTCGAAAACGTGAATGACCATCCTGTACAACTGCACCCCTTCCAACAGCATCCACATAAACGCACAAAGAAATATATAATGGGCAGCAATGGCCGCTCCCATGCAAACGCCGGCGTTCAGAAGAACATAGTTTTGATCTAAAACGATGAGAATCATTCCATTTCCAAGGAACAGGCAGAATGACAAGTGCTTGCAAATGGTTGACCTGGTTTTATAAACACAATTCTTGGTTATGGATAGGACGATAATGGTTAGGATGAGTCCCACCTCAGACATTGGACAGAGGACTAAAGTTAGGATTTTCAAACCAAGTGGTTTTCCAATGTATCTGTGTACGCCCATAAGAATTGCATAGGATGAGAGATGAGAGCATTCACAAATTGTCTCCGTACGACTAGTGTGAACAAGATGGCATCCTTCGGTTGACCAATTGCTGATTTACAAAAAAATGAATTGGTTTAAAAAATTAAATTGCAATTAAATTTGTATCGTCTTACTGTTCATTAGTGTCCCAAAAGAAGCACTTCACGCTTCCCAGCACAGCCTTTGGTTTCTCTCCTTCATGCAATTTCCTTCGAATGTCATAAGCTGTACTGCCATAAGCATCAACAATGTGATGAAAAATAATCTCTATTCCCTTCTTTGGAAACTGCAATGACTTAGATCGAGCACCGCAAACATGTTTCTGGAATCTTGACGCAAGACTTGACGAAGAAACCGAAAATGAAATCATTCTTCCGTTAAAAAGTTTGTGTTCGTATGGCCCTTTATTTTCGTGCAACCCGTGACAACTCATCACCCTCTCCACGCTTTCTGGCGAAATTGTTATGATGGCAATTTCAACTTTATTTCCTGGTAAAAGGTCCATCCATCCAGGAGGTAATCTAACACATGACGTGCGACCTGGATCGCAGTAAAAATTGGAGGATACATTGGAGAGCTTATGAACTGCTTCCGCCACTGCAGTGAACTGTTCCATTGGAATAAAATCTTTTCTGAATAATGCTTTGGGTCTGGTCAGCGTAACAAATTGGGTAAAATGAAAGAGTACGTCTTCAGTTGCCCCCACAAGATGAGTGGACAGACTCGATTTCTTGGCCAATGTCAGATCTTTCCATGGCTCGTAAGAGTCGATAAGACACGCATTCAAATCCACGGCCGTTTTTATAAGTTTTTCAAATTCCAACTGGGATGGACGTTCCGGAAGGCCCTTTACTATACAAAGCGTTTCGTTTATGATGTCGGTAAATTTAGCAATTTCGTGACCAAAGTACTCATTGTTTCCTGAATGAGATTTGTCGGTACATCCGGCAGACAAGTTTGACGCTAGGTAATATGCAGTTTTCTAAAACAGACCCTTTATATTACTCTCAACATTTTAAGTAATTTGAATATGATAATTATGAACTTATCGTTAGTCTTACGATATCAGTCACATCGTTTAGTTCCTGTTCCACCTGCTGCACCCACCGTGACTTGCATTGGGATACGTCCGGCTGCCATGTTGCAAATTTCCCCGTTGCATTGCATTTCCAGTATGCTGTACCATTGGAACCGGAAACCAGGTCTTCGCACGGAAGTGACGCTGTGGAGTTTGAACATATTTCCCACGTATTTCCATATCTGTCTTCATCTCGGCACCTTTTGCGAAATGCGTTGTATGGACGACGAGTCGTTGTGGTTGACGATGTCGTGATAGTAGTACTATAGAAAGTGGTACTTTCACTTGCGACATTTGTTGAATCTGTCCCGACAGGCATTGTGATGACCGAGCCTGGTGTAGACGTAGATTTTATGCCAGTTGTGAAATTTACGTTACTGTCTTCTGCAGATCTTTTACCTGAACATCTTCCACTTCCATTTTCAATGCAATATACTGACCCAAATATGGAGTTAGAATCCACCCCTCCACACGTATCCTGTGGATTTCCGGGACATGTCTCTCCACAATGTCCAGGAGACTGGCTAAACATTTCTTTTGTTTCTTGGTCACTACACAAGCAAATGGGTAATGTCACGCTGGAACCGGGAACCTTCCACCACATCAAAATGGCATAACGAGTAGCAAATCGCATCATCATCACTCCACCGAATGCAGTCCAGAATACATATGGAATGTCTGTACCGCAATAATCCGCACATTCACTCGCACTGTTTAGGGGAAAGTAATCAAAAGTTGGTATCAGTTTGGCAGGTGGGCAAATATCGGATAAACCGCATGGCATTCTGTCACGAACTGGGTGGGGGTACTTTGTACGGTTTCTTGGTCTTATTGCATCAAGATGCCCCAGTAGTTTAGTGACAGGATATTGATCACTAATTTGACTGCAATTGTTGCTGGAATTAGAAGTTGAGAAGGAGACACAGTAAACTGTATATGCTCTGTTTCCCCCACAGTTATCTACTGCTTGTCCAGGACACGGGTAATTACAATTTGCATCATCAACGCGGTTGGATTTTAACGAAGTGTCGGGCAGGGCACATTGGCATTCCATCCCTCGAAGAAAGATGAATTTTGTTTGCGAATTCTGCTAATAGCGAGCAAATGCAAAAACGCTGCGTTCATGATTTAGTTTTCCAAAAAATTCAATAAATGATTTAATTAAGAATGAGTTACCTTTCTTAAACAATACCTCGCACAGTACAAAACGCTATTCGACGGCATGTACCTTGGAAATCGTAATTTTGTAAACTGATTTTCCCACACGGAAAAACAGCCAACGGATATGGTATTCATTATTTTTGTTGATAATTTGGCATGGACATGGCTACAAGCCAAGAGACAGAGTGCGACACATAGTTTTGAGATGATGAGATGGGATTGGGGCACTATGATACTTGCCTTTTTTTTGCAAATTTCGCTTCGTATATTTGTACCGGTGGACTGGAAAAGGGTACCTAACAGCTAACATGCCACTAAATGAATGACAGTGCGTTGAATAAAAGTATTTATTTTTGGGTCCCATGTTGAATAAGAATTTCTTGTGCTGTCAGATAAGGCATTCCTTCCTTTCACCCAACTGTATACATAACACGTATTTACAAATAAATAATTGATATTCTACTTTCTTGTGTAACAGTTAAAATTCATCTAATTTTTAGCATTACTTGTTGGTGATACGACTTCTATTAATAATTTAGCAGACTGATGATGTGATCGAATAGCTATTGGGTGGGTAAAAACCACGACAGGTTATCAATTTGCGTTAACCACCAATTAAGATAGAGGAAGTTGAAATTAATTTTGGTACATCCAATATTAATGAAATATTGAAAGGGTGATAGTGATCTGATAATATCATACCACCACCACCCATTTTACTGAACACGAGAAACCGGATTATTAGTTTATTTTTCAAAATGCTTCTTTCTGAGTAGAGAGAACTTATTGTTTACATTAAATGTGCAGACAACATACTACTACTGATAATAATAATAAAAAAGGTGGTTATAAATATAAGCAGTTGGGTGTTTGAGTCCGAACTATTGTGTCTGGTTTATCGTTTGTACTATTAACAATATTTTTGTTTTTTGTTTATACATACATTGAATCTATAAATACATTACCAAGAAAGTGGAGAAAATGAATACTTTTATTTACGGTGTAATTGCTAATTCTGCTATTGCCATGAGATCATGGCGTTTTAAATGAATTACCTAAGTTTGTCGTCAAAAATAAAGCTGACAAGGTTGTGGGTAATGTAAGATTTTAAAATTTTGACTCGGATGCAGATACTACCAACTTTCCCTTGGAAACAAAAGGTTTTCTGATGACAATTGGACTTTGGTTGGCGGAGGAGCTAAGTAGAAAGGATGGGAAATAAGATGATAGCTTCCTTCGCGTGAATAGCCGGACTTTGCCAATGTAGGTACGAAAGGTGAAGAGGAAGATGAAAAAGCCCTGAATGATAAACGTCCATGGTTACAAGTTCATATAAACGATTTCATTTGATTACTACGAAATTTGAAAGTATGGATTCAATTTTTATTTACTTGTGAAGCATTCAAAATGACGAAAAGGTAAGCTGCAGTAATTTTACTGTCTCCTTCCATCAAGGTGAAAAAACCAACGACCCAAGTCAAACCCAAGATGACGGTCAAGGAAAAGCATCCTCTGAAGTAAACCCTGATAAAAAGTAAAATTTGCATGCAGATTACTTGATAGTTGGATGAATAGCGACAACAATTTATAATATAATTAAGTCTATCAATACCGATATGAGCGAAGTTTTTCCAAGATGACCGCAGGTGAAAGCTTTTTCTCTCGTTGCGTTTGATTTTCGAGCTGATAAGCGGTCTTCAAGGCGATGAATAAGATTGTCAGATTGATCTGTCAAATAGTGAGAAAAAAGTGAATATGTTTGCATACAAAACGTGACAATAATTATGCTAGGAAAATAGTTAAAATTATATTTTGTCAACCGTTATCACCACCGCTACAGGTGCCATGAATGCCCAAGTATAATTCCCAACCAACCAGCAGCTTGAAAAATAACAGAAAAGATTAATTAGGTTCAAATCTATTTAGAATGCAAATACAGACCGTATTAGACATTTTGTTCGGTTTTTGTTGAGATTTTTTTACTAAGCATCTCCTCCATACGGCTTATCCCCTTTCATGTGTCCGACACCTGCCGTAATTGCAATGATAATCACCGGACTCCCATACGCAAGGATTCCATATTGTCTCATGTAGCTCTTCCCAGAGTCGAAAACGTGAATGACCATTCTGTACAATTGCACCCCTTCCAACAGCATCCACATAAACGCACACAGGAATACATAATGAGCTGCCATGGCAGCGCCCATGCAAAACCCATCGTTCCAGAGGAAAAAGTTTTGATCTAAAACGATGAGAATCATTCCGTTGCCGAGAAACAAGCAGAATGACAAGTGCTTACAAATTGTCGACCTTGTCTTATACGGAGAATTTTTGGCTATTGATAAGATGATTATGGTTAGGATGAGACCCAGTTCCGATAAGGGACACAGGACTAAAGTCAGTATTTCCAAACCAAGTTGCTTTCCAATATATCTGTGTACATCCATGAGAAGTGCGAATGTGCTGAGATGAGAGCATTCACAAATTGTCTCCGTGCGACTAGATCTCACTACATGACATCCTTTCTGTGACCAGTTACTGATTTAAAGAATGGATTAAATGAATTTTTAAAGTTACATATATTGATTAAATAAATAAAGATTCATGTATGCAGTTGTTTTGTTTGCCATACTGTTTCGTGGTGTCCTTATAGACACACTCGACACTTCCTAAAACCGCCCTTGCCTTTTCCCCTTCATGCAATTTTCTCCGAATATCGTAGGCCTTATCACCATAAGCATCAACAATGTGGCGATAAGATATCTCCATTCCTTTCCCCTTAAATTTCAGCGACTTCGACCGAGCACCATAAAATTCGGAATTGAAGTTTAGTGTTTGGCTTGAAGACGTTACCGAAAATGAAATCATCCTGCCGTTAAAAATCTTATTCTGCTGTCCATTAACCTCATATACCCCATTTTCACTCATGACCTTTGCCACGCTCTCTGGTTCAATTGTGATGACAGCCACCTCGACTTTCCTCTGTGGCAAAAGATCGGTCCATTTCTCCGGTAATTTTACGCATGTCCCTCGCTCTGGATCACAATTCTGTGGAAACTCGTACGTCTCGTTGCGCTCCTTGTCAAAAGCCTCAGCCACAGCAGTGAATTGCCTCATGGGAATAAATGTTTTGCTGTAATAATTAGACTGCTTGTTGTTGGGATTGACAATTTGGGTCAAGTGGAAAAGCACGTCTTCAGTGGACTCCACAAGATGATTGGAAAGTAAAGATTTGTTCAACAATGACAGATCTTCCCATGGCCCGGAAGCATTGATAAGACAAGCATTTAGATCTATGGCTGCGTTTACAAGCGTCTCGAACTCGGTCTGGTTTGGAGGGCGCTCAAATGTCCAGACTTTACAAATTGTTGTATTCATCACAGATGCGAGCTCAGCTATTTCATGGCCAAAGTATTGACTTTGTCCTCGATGGGAATTGTTGCAGCCAGTGGACAAGTTTTCCGTTAGGTCAAAGGCCTTATCCTATACGAGATATTAGATTGAAATATTTTGTTACTTGTTGCTGTGGCATCGTCACATTTCCTCACCTTTAAATTGCCTTACCATATTGGTTACTTGGCCAAGTTTGCTATTCATTTCCTGTACCCAATCCGATGTGCACTGCGACACGACAGGCTGCCATGTCTTGAATTTCCCCTTCGCAGTACATTCCCAGTATGCCGTTCCGACGGAGTTGGGAATCATTTTGGAACAGCTTCGTTTTGCCGTTTCGTTTACACATGCTTGCCATGTGTGCCCATGCCTGTCTTTCCGAGAACACTTTCTACATGTAGGTGGTGAAAGAGTTGCTGCGGAACTAATCACGACACCGTTTGACGTTGTCGTCGTGGGTGTCGTGGTTCCTGCACTGGTTACTTTTGTCGTGAAGGTAGTTTCCAAATCGGATTCTGTAGGAGACGTGTCAGTGGTTGAAGGTTCATTTGTTACCGTTGGGCTACTTTGGCTCGGAGTGGTCGTTGTCGTAGCGGTGGTGCTTCCGCCCGGACACCTTTCACTTTCATCTTGAATACAGTACACTGACCCAAATATAACGCCATCTTTCATCCATCCGCAAATATCGTTTTTGTTCCCTGGACATGATCCACATTGTCCATCACTAATTGCAAAGTGCAGCTTGATTTCTTCGTCGCCACAACGACAGATAGACATATCGGTAGCATCATCAGGTGGGTTCCACGACATCAAAACGGCAAAAGGATAAGCACGACGAATTAGCGACAATTCTTCACCATTTTGATCCCACTGAACGTAATGTATCTCTTCGTTACAGAAATCAGCACACTCCTGGGCACTGTTTTCGGGAAAGTAGTCAAACATTGGGGACAGAGCGGCAGGTGTGCAGAACTGATTCCCAGGCACGACACTGCACTTTCCACATGGAATATCACGCACGGGAATCGGATATCGTACAAAAGTACTTTCCGTAGTTGATCCCACGTTGGCTAAAGAAATTCTAGGAGGTGTAAACCCGCAATCATCGTTGTTTGTGGAGGTGGACAAGCAAAAAACCGAATATGCTGTGTTTCCGCCACAATTATATTCTAATTTTTCGTCTACAGGACACTTGCTATTGCAATAGGTCTTATCGTCAACCCGTTCGGCTTTAACCCAAGAATCCCCCTGCGCACACTGACACTCCACTCCTCGAAGAAAGACGAATTTAGTTTGTGGATGCTGTATGAAAAGAACAAATTTAAAACTTTAATTAATTAAAAAAAATAACATGGGCTGTAGTATATTTTGTATGTACCTTCTCCAAACATTTTTCAGCACAGGATATAAAAGTGTTTGACGGAATATATCCACCCAGTTGTAATTTTGTGTACTGATTGTGCCAAGCACCAAAGCAGCCAATGTACGTTGCAAGGATCCTTGTTCCTGTTGGCGTTAACAATGTGGTGGCGTTAACATGGTAACAAGCCAAGATGGAAAGTGCGAAATATATTTTTGCCAACATTGGAGATGTTGGGGGCATCGTGAGCCTCGACATTTTTAGCCAACAACTACTCGTGTTTTTCGTGTCCAAGCTTTGAACACGTAGTGAAAGTGAGTGCAATGGAAAAAGGTTGAACTTTGGGTTCATGTTGTTGAGTTGAGTGCGGATTTGCTGCTGCTGTTTGTTTGCGTTATTTAATCAATCAATTATCATCCACTGACATTTCCCACTTCCCAACTAACTGATATATCCTTCTGACCTCACGTCTACTAGCTCCATTTTTCATCTTTGTTCTTGTATTTGATCATCGGATTTGGGTAGGTAGTGGTAATTTCGGATTTGATAACCGTTTATTTACAGAGGGATTCGGTTAGTTGGTTATAAGTACAATTAGTTTGTTGTTGAATTGGGAAGCGGAAGAAGTAAAACTATTAGGTATGTATGTATGGTTATCATTATGCGTGTAATTGATTAATTATTAGAGAAAATGCAAACAAATTTTTGTTGACACTACTTTTTTTTTGCACATAATCCCACATTTATGAAACATTTAGTGAAGTTTGTCTTGTGATGCAATAACAGACCCCACACAATTCCATTAATGAAATGCCATCTGCATCGTTTGTTTATGTTTGTCGTTGGTTCGTAGAGGAAATCAGTTTTATTGCAACAATATTTATCAAGTATCATAAAATCATTTTCGATTGTGTCAAAGGTGCCAATCTGATGACCTACTCAAATCGGATAGATTGCCATGCACTGTTTTCCTCTTCATCCGGTAGTACCCTGAACTAGTACTGAGCGATGGGTCATGATGGTGATGTTCATGATGATTTGCGCTATGTCGATGTACCATGCTGTCCCGAGCTTCGTGTTGGACCGTTTTCTGGGGCGCGTGTGACTTGTGTGCGTGTGCCACATTATGACTTATCCTCCGTGGTTCATGGTGTGCATGGCCTTTCCGAGTGTGATGGTGGACTTTATCTTTGCGATGCTGATTTTGTTGGGGTTGTTGGTTATGTTGTCCATAATAATGATGCTGTTGTTGTTGTTGCTGCTGTTGGTGATGATAAGGGTGATGATGATAGGGCTGGTGTTGTTGGGGATGCCCATGAGGCTGATAAGGACGAGTATTTGTGGGAGGAGGAAATCCCGGTGCATGGTACGGATATCTGTGGGTATGAAGCTGGCCATCTTGTTCATCTTCGTCACTTTCCTCATCTTCATCACTTCCGCTTTCATCGTCACTTTCACCGTACCCAGTATTCTCTTTCCTGTGACCCTTCTTCCTCCTCGCCTTTTCGTCCGCGTCAATAATCCCGCCCCCTGGAAATTGGTCCTGTATTTGCTGGAGCGTTGGAAAGTTTGCCATGCCACAGTACTGCACCTCAGTTCCAAAAGCTCGGTTAACGACAGACTGCGTCCCACCCTGGTAGTCCATACCAGGATTACCATTAGGACTGAGATAACAAGGAGGAGCGGAACAATTGACCATTGGCTTGAAGCCACAGTTGAGCATGGTGAGCCAAGGCGGTTGAGGTTTTGGCTCAATGGTGAAAGTTACTTCGGTCCTGCAGTGAGTTTGAGGCTTGAATTGGAAAGCCATTCCATCTTCCTCGCCTTCCTGAAGATCATCGTCTGGGAGCAAGTGCTGACAAAGCTTTGGAAGTGGGATTCGTGGAGCTTGGAAAGCAGCGCTGCGCATCGGGATTACTCCAATTTGGCAAGGACTGTGGTAAACTTGCTTGCAGCAGGGATCGCCGTACGAATTTTCAGAGGGGCCAGGATTTCTTCTCGTATTGTAATTGTAGCTGTTGTAGTTGTAAGATGGATAACGGCTTTTACTCCGAGTGCGTCCTTGACTGGAATAGTATTTGTTTGTTGTGGTTGTCGTTCGTGGAGCCGGGGTGAGTACTACCTCCTCTTCTTCTTCAAATTCCTCCTCATCCACGGGCACAAGTGCTTCTTGTTCAACGTCTACTTCCGCTTGCGCAATCAATCTTGCTTCTGGATCCCCATTTTCGTCAGTGTCCGGGGGTGGAATGAATTCAGCATTCGTTTCCCCTTCTACTACTTCAAAATTTTCAACTGCTGGTATATCTGTAGGAGGTGGATAATATTCACCATCATCAGCATTAGCATATTGTGGAGGAGGATAATTCCCTCCATCAGCATTGTAATCAGTTGGAGGAGGATAATTTCCTCCATCGCCATTATAATCTGTTGGAGGAGGGGGATTGCCAGCATAATTTGCGTCGTCAATTGGAGGAGGATATCCCAGGTTCTGTTCTGCCGGAGGGTTATTCGCTGCTCCATCTTCATCAATTTCTGGGAGATTACTGGGACGGTGTAGAATGGTGTAATTTTGCTGCGGCTGGTAATTTTGTGGAGCTGCATAAGGATAAGGTGCAGGTGCTTGAGCCATTTTTAACTATAATTTATTTTTTAACGAAGTCATCCAAAAAAAGTATGTATCAATCAATCAAATCAATTATAACTAATGAGCATCTAAAGTATCTATATCTTCTATACTATCATAATCATTTCTCCTAATTTTTGCAACAATTTAACAAGTTTTCTTGTTGGAAGCGTGATGAGAAGATGAAAATTATAGCACCTTAGGAACAGACGCCAAAAATTGTGCATAGATGAACATGAACAAAGTAAAGCTGCATGGGTGACGTGTTGTCGCGGGACTTGTCATGCTTGCTGGGATGATGAAATCGTGCCAAAAAGCATGTGTTTACTCTTCTTCATTTCATTGAATGACTCCAGCTATCTGTGCTCTACAACAAGTAAATATTTTGATTTCTAGTTTAATTAAAGTAAGACTAACTGTGACACGGTAATTAAAGATCTTCTTATCGTTATAAGAGATGACTCTTGACCTTTTGCGCCCTTCGACTTGAGAAAATGGACAAAAAGTTCAAATTTTGTCCAACATGCGGTAATTTGTTGTGCCTCAAGTGTGCAAGCAAAGGAGGGGAGGAGTTGTGGGTTCGAAAGTGCAAGGCCTGTCCATACGTCCAGGTCATCCAGAGCAAGCACCGATACCCCGCTTTTATCGGACAGGTGAGTGCTCATTCGTGATTATGGACAACCGAGACCGTTAATTATTTTGCGTGGTTAAAGTAGATTTGTAACCGTTTTAATTAATTGTACTTTATCTTGTATAATTTTTGCAGGAGGGAGAAGACGAGATCGACATTGTGGAGAGTTCGAAAGCAGATGAGTATCGTCAGCGGACGGAAATCCTGTGTCCAAGGTGCACTCATCAAGAAGCCTTCTTTTATCAGATGCAAACGCGCTCGGCGGATGAGCCGATGACCACATTTTATGAGTGTTGTAATAAGCAGTGTAAATATACTTGGAGGGATTAAAAAATTGTAAATATAGTTAGAGATACTTTCCCATGTGGGATCATTCAACTTGGTTATCTTGATGGCCAAAGCGGTACTAGCCAGATTAGAAAACTTTAGGTCTTTTTTCACTTGGTCGTTATCAATGCGTTTTTCACCGCCACCTCCTCCTCGTCCAGCAGCAGTGCCCTCATGTCCAGTCAAAATGGAGACTGGAAATGGGTTATCTGATAATGAGCATCATCTTCATCATCATGTGATGCCCCTGACTGATGACAACATTAAGTCAGCAGCTCAACAAGGTGCTCGGATAATATCTTCTGGCGGCTTAATTGCCACTCCTACAGATACAGTCTACGGAATCGCTAGTGACGCCCAAAATGACTCGGCAATTTCAAAAATCTACGAAATCAAAGGACGCGTTGCTTCGAAACCGATTGCCATCTGCGTTTCCAAGATTGACCAAGTGTACCAGTGGGGCAAGGTGAAGGTTCCTCGTGCCTTGCTGGAAGACCTGCTGCCTGGCCCGGTTACCCTGGTTTTCGAACGCCAGTCGGTGCTAAATCCCAACCTGAATCCCAATACAAATCTGATAGGAATTCGGATACCAGACCACCGCTTTATCATGAGTTTAGCGGAATTCCACGGCGGCCCTGTCGCTCTCACCAGTGCAAATTTTTCCAATGACCCAAGCACCCTCGCGGTGGAAGAATTTAAGGACATGTGGCCCTTCCTTCAAGGAATTTTTGACGGAGGACGGTTGTCCTCTTGTGAAAAAAGTGAAGCAGCCGCCAGGGCTGGGTCTACCGTTATAGATCTGAGCAATCAGGGCTCGTTTAGAATAATCAGAAATGGAACCGCAAATGATCAGTGTGTACAGTTATTGACTAGTAAGTATAATTTAACAGAAACTAGTGTAAAATAGCAAAGTAAGATAATATAGAAACTTGAAACTTTATTTGGATATACAGGATTTTATAAATAAAGTAACGTCAATTAACTTAATATCATTGTTTAAAACTTTATCAAGAATCGTTCTGGTTCGCATGGTTTCATGAAATGACATTTTATCTAAAATTGCATACGACCACCTAAAACAATTAAAGTAAATATAATATGGGGCGCGATATAATTGACGCTTTCTTTCCTTGGAGGCATACTGGCGCCGGAGTCAAGAAACCGTAATTAATTAAAGTCATTTTGTTAATTTTTTTCTTCTACATTATCATTTTCATGGAAACTGATCGAATGCGATGACATTTGGTTCACAACACAGTTCACAAATCAAGCAATAAAAAACTATTGTACTTGAATTCTCAGTGTGCCCCACACAAGCTAGAATCGATACCCACTCCATTTGAATTCTTTGTATTTTGTCTGCCTTCAGAAAAAAATGCAAACGAAGTTTAGCACCTCCAGTGCTTATAGTGTTGAGAGGAAAGCCTAGCAAAAC
Organism: Sinella curviseta; assembly: GCA_004115045.4. Classification (NCBI taxonomy): domain Eukaryota; kingdom Metazoa; phylum Arthropoda; class Collembola; order Entomobryomorpha; family Entomobryidae; genus Sinella; species Sinella curviseta. The sequence goes on from CM023199.3 coordinate 73,286,778, forward strand.
AACAGCAGAGATATAAGCAGAATCACTCGCTGCTCTGTTGTTTGTTGCTGTCCGGTGGCACTCCGGTAAACAGCACACTTTTTGTTAGCACCTCCTCACTGTCCTCACCGTTATAAATTAGTTTTTTGTAAAGGATCAGTCAGGAAGAAATCCTGGATAATTAATTATCTTGATTAATTAAGTAATTTATGGATTTACACTTGTCACGCATTAAATTATTAATCGGTAAGCATATCCCGCCTTTTACGTTGCTGATAGTCAGTCGTTATCAAATTGACAGGCGACTAAAATTACAAAATGCAAAAATACGCAATTGCACGCACAAAAATATTTAAAGGGCGACTTTGTTGATGAATTGTTGGAATGAGCTAATTAATGGAATGTGTTTAATTGCTGGAGAGATTTTTTTAAATGTTTGAAACGGTTAAAGTGAATGAGATGGTGATTGTATTTTTATTAATAAAATAATTTCAATTTGGAAAGTAAGGCGTTTTATAAATTATGACGGTTATTATTTTATAATTTTATATCTCAACAGTGATGATAATAATTCATCAAGGAGCTGTGTTGGATTGAGAGGAGACTCCTCAGCAATAATTGAAGAGGTGTTAATTTAGAGTTGCTCAAGAGCACTTTAAATTAAGGCATCAAAACATTGACCCGAAGGTAATAAAATTGATTGCTGCTTAAAAAACTGCTAAAATGCATCATTATTATTGACGGTGGGCGCTCTCGTAGGGCTTTGCTTTCAGCTATTACAAAACATTACATTACAAAATTTAAACACTGACTGGTAAAGCATAATTATCACTGTTGTCATCTGCTTTGACTTAAAGCCACACACACAATCGGCACAATGGTCCCGAAAACATCTTCCTCGTCCGCATCTAAAGCGGGAGGCTCGGCATCCTCTTCCTCAGCCTCATCAGATCTGTACAACAAGATGAATGACTATGTGCTGAGTAAAACGCCAGATCAGTCTGCGACGTCTCAGTTTCTGCACCAAGTGATGCGTGTGGCGGTTGCATCGATAAGCCTAGAAATTGGTTGGAACACTGCGCATTTGTCGGCACTGGACGTGCTCTCTGATCTCGCTGTCCGCTATCTCCTGCAGGTGGCAAAGCAGTCAAAAAAGTACACTGAGCACTACGGACGCACTCTTGTTAACGAGGATGATATTGCTCTGGGGTTCAGGGATATGAATATCTCCGTGTCCGAGTTGGAGGAGTACATTCAGAACTTTGACCCTGTAGCGATACCCAGAGAGATCCCATATATTCCTGTGCCACGAAAGACAGATCTTAACATGTTGAGACCGGGATCTACTGAGGTGCTTACCCGACCTGTGCATGTTCACGAGTATATGCCACCCATGATTCTGGAACAGCCCGAAGAGGAGAACGAAGCGGAAAAGGAGCTAATAGTAACGGAAGTTCCGGTTGTGACGGAAGAAGTTTTAATAAAGTCGGAGCCGGATGAGTCCACCATGACCAATGGTATTGATTCGTCTGTGCAAAATGGCCTAATGCCGTTGGTGGTGGAAGAGCAGGTCCCTGAAGTTGCTTCCGAGCTGGTTGTCTCTGAACTTCAACCTGTCGTTGTCACCGAAGAGGTTGAAATCAAAACTGAGAATCCACCAGAGAGTGAGGCAGTGATACCGGCAGAGGAGCCCCACAAGAGCGTGCTCCATCAAGTGAGCATTGTTCAGAATGATTTGGAAGAGAGCAGTGACGACGACATTGAACCGGCGGCTTCCAAAGCAGCCTCCATTTTTGCAACTTTTAAATCAACGAAAAAGTAAGGAACAAGTGTACTTAAATCAGTTAAATGGAGGAGATTTTGGCGAGATTCTTTTATTATTTTTTGTTATTAATTATGCAATTATTTCTGCTAGGTTGGAGTCGGCGAGCGAAAATGCTGCATTAAATCGTGTTCGAAAGATGCTGGAAGAGCAAGGCCACCCTGTGCGAGAAGTTACGTCGGTTATCATGACATCATCAGGTTTCTTATCGGAGGCTCGAGAAGGCCGTCTCCCTGAAAGCAAGCCGCCTGCTATTCGATCTTTCTACGATCCCCCCATCCCGCAACCTAAAGAAGTAAAGAAGACGACCATGAAGAAAATCCTCCAGGGTGTGAAAAAAGGAGAGAAGGGGCATTCTGAGTCTGAGGAGGAAAACGTGGACGGTCCAGGTTTATTTGGGGTCCTAGACAAAATTGTTGCTGCTGGGGGCAGTGGCTCAGGAGCTCCAAATGATGCTACAGGAGAAAATGGAGTTTTGGCGGATGTGAACAAGGATATTCCAAAGAAGAAGCTGTCCAAACAAGAGCGTAAACTAATACAAAAGCAAAAGAAGGAAATGAAGGCTAGAAAAAAATTGAAAATGAAGAGTAAGGAGAAGCTGCTTTTGAAAGCGAAATCCATTCAGGCGGCAGCTTCCAAAGAGCTGGAATCTGGCACGTCAACCTCTGGCATTAAAAGCAAGTTAACAATCTTCAGTAAGAAGATCAAGTCGAGTAAATTGGATGGGCCGGGAGGCTCGCCTATCAAGAAGAAAAAGAAGGACAAGAAGAATAAGTTGAAGCTAAAGGAATTGAAGAGACCAGAGCAACCTGTGGAGGAAGACGTAGCAGCTATGAAGGCTCTACCACCGCCGGTAGGAACCGAGCCCATAGAAAGTGACGAGGACTTTGCAAACGCTGACGCCGCAGGAGGTGTTGTATCTCCAGTACATATTAGAAATCCCGCTGCACTGGCGCACATTGCTGAGGAACAAAAATTACCTGTGATTCCTAAAAAGAAGATAAAGAAGGAAAAGGAAGGTATCAGTAGTAGCATTGCAGTAAAGATGAAACCACCTGTCCTTAATTTGAATCAGCATCCGGCTCTCAGCAAAAAGATAATTAGGCCAGACAAACAACTGCAAGGAACCAATATTTCTCCGCCGGTACATCCTCCAATTCCCAAAACAAAGATAAGAACGCTGGTGAAACGTCCTATGATGCATGGAGGAGATGGCGAGCCTCCATTGAAAAAGAAACGAGGTCGCCCAAAGAAAATTTTGGGAGATGGGAGTTTCAATTTGTCCAGTGGGGCTCCACCTGGAAGTGGCCCTGTTCCCTTGCCCGCAGCACAACTTGCATCGATTGGCAAGTCACTAATGATAAAGGAACCTTCGCTGAAGCTCAAACAAAGCGGACCCACTGAACCGCCCGTGAAAGTTATGAAAATACGAAGGGAGCACATGGAGATTCAGGATTTGGTTCCGAATGTTGCTCAAACGCTGATAAAGTCTCCCTCAATATCTCCCAACAAGACCGGCATGGGACCAAGTGCTGCTCTCTCCAGGGCAGAGCTTCTCAAAACTCTTCCTGCACAGCCTGGACTAATCCCAGACGGCTTGTCTCCTGTTCCCCCAGTTCGTATTCCAAAGGACCTGCCAGCATCGATCTCAATCACTCCCGCTGCTCTTTCTTCTCCGCAAAAGGAGATTGCTGGCCCATCGACATCAAGAGGCTATCCCGGTCACTTGCCTCCAAATGTGTGCTCGTCCGTGACAATTACCAGAATCAACATGAGTCATCAACAGAAGCTACCCAGTCCTTATGATGACTCGATAACCCCAGGAATTGGGCCGCCACCTGGACTGGAGGGCCCACATAAGAGAAAGCTCAAAGGCGTGCCACCCCCACCACCCCTGCAAATTCCTATTCAGGCAGAAACTGAATCTGGAATTACCATAACGCCAATAATGATGGGTGGAGGTGGTGGAGGCAATAAAGAGCACCGAGACCGATATGATCATCCGCTACCACCGCCACCTCCATTGCAAGAAAGACCTCCCCCGAAACACTCCATGTTGGCAAAACTGGACGAAGAATTGAGCTCAGCCCCACCACCTGCTCCCAACTCGTCATCGTCATCCTCCTCTAAAGAGCAAAGACGAAAAGAAAAAGAGAAACGGAAAGAGCTGAAGAAGGAGAAGAAAAAGAAAGCCAAGGACAAGGACAAGTCAGAAAAGAAAAAGAAGAAGAAAGACAAATCCGGAGAGAGTACTTCTGGTGGAGATGTTGTGGACACTCCACCACCTCCAGCCACTGTACCTAAACTCACGTTAAAGTTGGGAGGACAATCAAATACCCCAACCCCGGTGGATAGTCCAAATCCTCCACAAGTTTACCACGAACCACCTCTTCCCGCACCGCCGCCACTGAAAAGATTGAGTTTCAAACTGCAGGAAGAACCGAAACCACCCAAACAGAAAGTCGTACCTGCTGCACCGATACAGGAAGAGGAGGATCTCGAGGTGGCTCGTTTTGCCCCATTGGTGACGCGACCACAGAAGCCTGCTCGAGCTGCTAAAGCTCACGCTGCAGCTGCAGTCGCAGCAGTTGCCATGGGTGCGTCTGTTAATCACCAGGAAATTATCCAGTTTCCACCCACATTGAAAGACTCCAGGGCAGCAGCAGACAAACGGGGAAGGGGGAGACCACCAAAAGGAGGGGCTGCTGGTCCTCCAGCGCCGCCAACTCCATCCGCCTCCAAGCCAACCAAGTCTTCTCTTACCGTGCTGGAAACGGAAACGGTTGGCTGCATTATAGACGATCAGGTCAGTTCAATTAAGCACATTCGAGTCGTTTCCCCCATTCGGTTACCTTTTTGCATGTTTGCATGAATGCGTTGTGTTTTCTTTCCTTTTTTTGTCCATATTGTTTTTTGCTTTCTTCTCATCTCATAATTATCATTTAATAACCATCACCAGTCACCATTTTTTTCTAGAGAAAAATATTATTTTTTCAAATTATTTTGAAGATCACATTTTATTTTTTATAAAGTCTATCATTTTTATGTCACAAATATCCATGATTTTTAACTATTTTCGTAGATGTTTTTACTAATCTTTTTTAACGTATTTCACTGTTGAAAATATTTCGTTTTTTGGAAATTAAAGTTTTTGTAATTTGTGTATAAATTATTATGTATGGGACACAAAGAGTTCATTGGGAAAAGTAACAACGAGGTCCAAATCCAGAACCCTTTTGTTGGCTGTAAAGCAGAAAGCCTGCATGCTCAAAAAAGCTGTTAAAAGGAAAACTGCAAATGCAAACCGACGACTAAATAAGCGTCGTGGCAGAAAAAGAAAGTAAAAGTGAAACTTGATCATGAGGTAACATAATAACTGTGGTACGTGTGTAGGTCTAAAAATCTCGTAAAAACAAATTCTTGCTCTGATAGAAAAGTAGCTCAACAAACATTTTTCATGTAGTAATCAATTTTTCATCTTAAAATTTTCAACCAATCCTTTATATTATGTAATAATAATAATAAGTATACTGTATAAACTGCCTTCTCGACTCTTGCAATATTTTTCAATTCTCAAACTGAAACTAAAGCTGTTATAAATTTCACTCAAACGAAGGAGGTGAATGAGGAGGATATAACGGCGACCATTGACTGCAACGTTTCATCTTGTATATTTTTAATTGTGCATGCAAAAAATAATGATCATTCTGTCCCTACCTGCTACTGCTGTCTGAATGGCCTTAACTACTACTCTAGTTTTCAGCACGTTTCCCTTTTTTGTATACAGCAATTTTCTGGATATGGAAAAGTATTTAGGTGAAATTAATTGTTTTGCTTATTTTATAAATTATTTTAGGGGAACAAGATTTGGATTTGTCCTGCGTGTGGTCGCCAAGACGACGGTAGTCCCATGATTGGCTGTGACATTTGTGATGACTGGTATCACTTTGCCTGCATGGGGATCGAGCAGGAGCCCAAGGAAGAGGAGTCGTGGTATTGCCCTCGCTGCATTAGAAAGCAGCAGAAGCCGGAGGGGAAAAAGAAGCGAAAGTAGAAAGCAGACCGGAAACGGAAAGTTTGGATTTTTATTGAAGGAAAGCCCGTGTGTGAAATAAGGGATGAAGTTTTTTATCCCTATGTATGCTCTTGTCAAATTTAACTTGTATAAAAATAACTACTACTACTTACGACAATTTTATTCTAGTGCTGGTTACACATAGATACTTTCTTATTTATGTATTTCTCGTTTGTTAACGACATTATTAGAGACACTGCTGCTGATGTTACATGGTTATTTGCAATGTTAGGGTAATGAGTAAATAATTAGTAGATACTGCTTTAATGTTGATTATTATAAAAATGTATTTATAAAAATATACCACTTCAACTTGAACTCGATATTAGGTATACTATATCTCTATAGTTTTTAGTGTATATTTCATATTTGCATTCGTAGTGCTACGACTTGAGCAATAGGTAATACTGTGGATGATTTAATTTACCTATGATAATATGGCATATATTATAGTATGTTATAGTATGTAGTAGATAAATTACAAATGTTAAGTTTTATCCTTTCTTATTTATTTATTTTATTTAATAGTATTTATCCAGCGGAAATGAAAGAAAAAGTGATAACAACAAATAAAGGCATCAAAAGAAGAGAAAACATTGTTTCAAAATCAGTACGTCTGATTGATTTTTACACTTTGCTCTTTCATAATTGAATTGAACCTCATAGCACGCGCCAGTACAAACAAAGGCTTATCATCTAATTTCGTCATAGGCTCAGCATGTTGTTGTCAACTGCACGAAAATATAGTGTGCGCACGAAGGAGTTTGCTGGACGTAAGTGTAATATTTGGACTGGAATCAAGAATACTTCACAGGTTTCTTTATCCAAAGTGTATTTACGTAAGGACATCCGAAAAACGTCCCAAAATAACGAAAATACCTACGTCAAGATGGATAGTAGATGAATGGAGAGAAATGAAAATGTCGTCATGAGTAACAACTTGATGAAATTCATAAGCCATAGTTCTGAATGTTATGCGAGGTTCCACAATGCATGCTTCAAATGACTTTTGAATTTCAGAATGATAAACAGCAAGTAACGTGGTTAGAAAGAAAATGAATAATTGATGTACTCTGTTTCTAATTAACTTTTCAAAAAGTATGTATGAATTCCATAATATTCTCTTGGGGAATGTATTCTCAGCAGACTACACGTCAATATGCTCAACAATTTATGCCAGTGTGCCTAAATGTTTAATAACCCGAATAATAAATTGATGTCATTGCTACATAGAATCTATATAGGCACTGTCAAAAACAGTTTTCATTTTTCCAGAGCCGTGTATATAATGTCATTCATAAAACTTGATAAAACGGGGTAAAAAAGCGTACAATTCGTTGTTATTGGCCTGCAAAATGGGATTAAGTGACTGACGCGGACATATGCATAGCAGTCTCTGGAACACCTTTGTCAACATCACCTGTTGCAGTTGACAAAGGAATCTTTATGGAAATATTTAAAAACGCTAAGAGGAAAACCAAAAAATATATTCGTATATCGTCAATATTGACTTCGCATAAATTTTTCAGTTCAAGGATAAAAATGAGCAGAATTTTTGGAGTAGCCATTGCAGAAGTCATTTGGCGTTGCTTGTTACAGCATCATCATCATTTTCCATTCAATTTTTGAGTAAAGATTTTTTTATTCCTCAAATTTTTGAAAATGATCGTTAAATACTTGGCACACATTTTTCTGATCCTGGCGTTGGCAGCCGGATTGGCTCACTCGACACCGGAAAAGCCGGACTGCGAATGGGTTCCAGCAGGAACCGTGACGCGTATGCGAGACATGTCGGATTGCACAAAATTCTACTATTGTGTCAAAGGCAAGGCTCCGTACAGAGCTTCGTGTCCCACCTCTGACCAACTGTATCTCTATTTTGAGCCAAACTCGACCCACTGCGACTTTTCTTGGAGGGCCCCAAAAGACTGCTTTGGCACGGGTACAGGCACCGGATCGGGTGGCACATACGTGACAACCACGACAACAACCGAGGCACCCACAACAACCACCCGAGCCCCACGTCCCCCATTACTAGATGACCAATTTGACTTTGAAATCGACTGCAGTCAACGAGTGTGCGGCTTGTTTCCCAACACTTATGGCGCTTGTGATACGTACGCCATTTGCATAAATGGAGTGAAGACCATCAAGAAGTGCAACGGAGGTCAGATGTTCGACGTGAAGACGAGAGAATGTCAACCAGCAGCACAGGCTACTTGCTGGACTGAGCCAAAGGCACCGCCACACATTAGAAAGAAGGCCCAGCCTGAATGCCCGTTCCATAAATTTGTACCGACCACACCAATTCAAACCTTAAGGGACGGAGTTGTCCTCCAAAATCCCATTGTTACCAACTGGGGCAATTGGCAACCGTGGACGTACTGTCCTGCAGGAACCTATGCTACCGGAATATACGCGTGGAGGAGGATGCTCATGCAAGGACCGAACTGGAGCCTAGTTGACCACGCTGGAATTGTTTCCTTGTCATTCATTTGCCAAAGTCCGGGGGGAAATGAGACAACATTTATCGAAAGCCTTGCCCCTAATCTTCCTCATGATGGCTGGCCATTCTATTTCATGTGCAGGGGAGGTGTGGTAGGAATCAGGCTCAACTCTGTGAGGCAAAATGGTTGGGGACCGGATCAGCTCGCCGCTGACAATGTTCAAGGTAGACAGACATACTACTCGCCTTCCACCTCACCATGTTAATGACTAAAATGTTCAATTAAAAATTGCAACTAATCATTTCCTTATATTTTGTTAGCCATGTGCTCCTGCTCTGCTCCAGCATACAAACCATATGAACAGGACAAATACATTCCACAAAATGGAAACAGAGGAGATTGGACCGCTGCACAGTACTGCAAAAAGGGCCAAGCAGTTTGTGGAATGCAAACTCAAATGCAGGATTACAAAGAATGTGAGTAGTACTAAAGATTTATGTAATTTGTCTATATTAATTTTGCTAAGCAGGCAATATCCTAAAAGTATGATCTACTTAATGCCTTGTAGATTTAATTGGCAAGTACGATAATCATGGCATGAGCAACATGAAGGTTAAGTGCTGTGACGTTCCCGATCCTTTGGCACGATGTGCGTCCAGGGAAGAACTGCTGTTTGTCCGCAACTGTGACAACTCCAAGAGCGACGAGGGGCTTCGCTGTGATTTCGAGTCGGAAGTTGGTCTGTCCATGGACGCGGACAATCAAAAAATGGTCGACTTTTACTCCAGCGTTGGCTACACCTTCAATGACTCTAAGGATAACATTTCCAGTACCATCCAAGGCAAACTCAGCGATCAAATTGAAAAGGGTGGCAGGTTGCAGTATCGCTGGGATGAGCCCGTCGACACAATGCAGACGGAAGTGACTGTGGAAACAAAGTCCATGTTTATAAGGCCATATGAACAAGTGGAGCTGAAGCAGGTTGTTGGCAGGTGTGGATACTTTTTGGTCCGAACAAACATGTACTTGCGAATAATTAAGGATTCAAACGGCAGCGTTAAGCAACGAGAGTATTTTGAGATTTAAAAAAATGATGTACAACGAAAAACGAACTTTTTTTGTCTTTGTCAAAAAATATATATGGCTATAATAATAAATAGTTTATTTAATTAAATAAATAGCAAATGATGTGAATCGCAAAAAAATGCTTATCCCTTAAATTCCTGGAAAATTTTGGTAAACTCGTATTCTGTCTGAGCAATGCTACTACAGCTTGGACTAATACTGCCTCCAGCGCAATTTCCATTATCCCGACCTACGGACCAAAATGCTAAAAACCCAATGTGATTCTCATTTGCCCATTGCACCAGTTTTCGCGCATGGTCCTGTCTAAATATCTTTCCGTTGAAGTTTCTACCCAACATGGGTGTCACGCCCAGCATTTTGTTCAGTTCCTGAGGGGACTTTTCGGGCCAGATCTGTTTCATTTGCTGGAGAACCGATTTTGCTGCTCCGATGACACTATCTCCAAAATCAGGGCTGGGACCTCCAAACTCCATCGTCATTGGATTAACGGTTGTCACTTGAACACCGTGTGACTTGGCATTTCGTAAAATGTCAACTCCGAGAATGGGCGTGAGTCCGTAGTCCTCGGCCTGAACCATAAGTGTAAAGCTAACAGTTGTATTGGGTCGTTCCCTCTGAACCTTGGCGAGGGCCTTGTTCATCCTATCAGCGTCAACGGTTGATTCAACGTCCACATCCACGTGATTTGTTCCCACCGCATCCAGTACCGTTTTGTAAGCGTTCGCCAGGTCATCCACATTTGAGCACAGGGTTTCGAAATAGGGACCCATGGCGCCACCAGTCGCAACAATAAACTGTCCTCCAGCAGCCTGCACTTGTCGCACTGGTCCAAGAACTGCAGGATCGTCAATTTCGTTTGCAGCACCCCATTTTGGCTTGCAGCCCTCTGAACTGCCGAGGGCAAAGGCAAGGGTGAAGTCCTTTTGACCAGTTTTGGCATAAACTTGAGTGAGACTGGGGCCGTCCATGTTGACGTCAAAATATGGGGCAAAGCGGATATGCGATGATGGGAGATGAGGAACGGGAGGAAGTGTTGGAGGTTGAGGTGGTGGAGGTGTCGTTAATTTAGTGGAGGTGGACAGTACAGACTCAGGCGTGGTTATCAATGGTGATGGCTCAGGCTCCTCAGTTTGGACAGGCGCTGGAACAGGTACAACGCTGGTGTACTCTGAACTCCCTGACGAAATGTTGTCCACACCATCACCTCCCCCGCTCCCGCTGCCGCCACAATTAACATTGGCTGGCCAATCGCAGGTAGATGTCGAAGGATTAAAGTGAAGACCTTGAGGACAGGGTCTTACCAGCTCGTCTTTGTGGTTACATTGGATATAATTGGCACAATTGGAAGGGTCTGGAGAGAGCTGACCGTGTTGGCACGAAGACGCTTCTGCGGAAGATAATAGTTTGCAATACAAAGAAAATTAAACATGGATTTCCTAATTCCTTGTCGATAAAAAAAGCTTAGGTATATCTTATTGTTCCTTATGTACTTATACGCTAAACAGAGCTTCGCTGATAAGTTTATAGTTGTAACTGTAACGTACCTTTTGCTAGTATCACAGACAGAGCAACAATAATTAATGACGATGAGAAAATGTGTGTTGGTGATTCACACGATAGCGTCATAATGACTAGATTGTGAAGTGGAATTAACCTAAAAGCTAAATTGCACCAAGTATTTGGCTCCTATGTCTTTAAAGCTGGTAAACTGCGCCCCTACCTAACTGTACCAGTTCGAGTTATCTTTCAGACTGCTGGAAATTTGGAAGGTGCTGTAGTTATTTATAACAGAATTTAGAGCCAGGTTATTTTGAGATTATAAATACGTGAATTCGTTTTTTGTCAGTGTCTGCTTTTAATTGTTCATCCTTCATTCATTCTTCACCTTTTTTAACATTTTAGTCGATCGATTTCTATTAACTTAAATACCGCTGGTAACACCACATACATAATATGTTCATTTATATTGTCGTCATGGAATGATGGAAGATCCCTTTTCATAACTGATTATGACATTGCGTTTATGTACATAGCAGCACTGAGTTTATCACGAAGCTCGTGTTCAAGTATATATGCACTTTTGTTTGGAAAAAACGAGAGTAGTGGAGTGGCCTTGGCCATAAACTTTTATGCGGATGTTTGTACTTTGTTGTCATCATTATCATAAAAATTAGGTTACCAATTTACGTAACAACTGTCAACCAGTGAATAGGCAGTTGCTACTTGCTACACAAAAGCATGAATGAGTTTTTGACATTTTCCCTAGCATGTATTGTAAAAATGCGCATGGCACATGTTAACCTTTTTAGGGACTCTTTATACTTTAGAAACGCTTATTTTATTTTTAGCACAAAAAAATAAACATCAGTACAATAAACTCTCCTCGTCGATAAAACAGTGTCTTAATTAATTATGCAATTAATAAATTAACTGGATGAAGTCGGTTCACGTCAGTTTGAAACCTGCCACTGCAACCGTTCCGGATCAATATCGCATTCTGTGGCAAGCATTTCCAGTTCTCTTTGTAAATAGCAGCTCATCACTTTGTTCATTTTTTCCTGATCTGGAAACCAGTCAGGATGGCCAAAGAGGCTAAAGTCAACTTGCTCATGATGAGAAGATGAACACCCGAGAAGAACTAGAACAAATGAAATTCGGAAGTTTAATGCATCTTTGGATGAAATTTGTCTACCTACATATTACACACGTGATATGTTTTAAATACCTGCAGTTAAGAAGGCGTCCTTCATTAGCGGTGCATGGTAAATGTTTTGGACAGGTAATCCCATCAAATTATACTGTACTTTGCAGGACTGTGGAATGCAGGAAATGCTACTCCTGTACTTGCACAATTTTAAACTAGGACATTTGTCCATAAGACTATGAATCCAGGAAGGCATCAGCCATAGCATGAACGCCAAATGCTTCCAAATGATGTAGGTGCCCTCATTTCTCAACATTTGCTGCAAGCTCTGATTAGCCTTGACAACGCGTTCCTTGGCCGAACTTGTTCTAATTGGCACCTTAATGTATCCTCCACTCCAGTGATTGGTCAGCTTATTTTTGGGATGCTCTACACCCACCACTGGAAGCGAAGTGCTGATGAGAATATTTTCTGGCAAATTTTCCTCAGAAATTGGACCACTGTTTGCGGCGCAACCATCGACTAGCGCTTCACGGATAACACCTCCTTGCAGACCGTATACAATGGCTGGAAAGTGAACACCCAGTTTTCTTCGAATTTCCCTAATGGGTTCCAGCGTGCTTGTTCCACAAGCCATTGGAAGCATTTCAAAGTTGGAAAGGGGCTTTGAATCCGGAAACTTTTGGGAGTCCTTCCAGAAGATATTTGGGAAGGTGAAGGAAGCGACGGTTTCTGGAACGGAGAATAGAATTTTAAGCTCTGTCCAAAACGACTTCTCTTTTGCCTTGTCATCGGTATCGTCGAGCTGCTCCTCTTCCAGTTTCGCTCGATTGTTATTATTTGGGGGTGAGTCGGATCTGGACCATTCTCCAGGCGAGGTGACACCTGTCAACTTGTCCAGCAGGTGGACAAAGGAATAGCCATCCATGAGAATATGATGCGCTTTAAATGCAAAGTAGCTGAATTCGTCATTATCCCCAGTCCCATTTAACACCAACATTTTCCATAAGGGCAGCCCTTTGAGAAACTTTTCCTGGAACCAACTTGCAACCACTCCTTTGAAATCCTCTCCGCTTTTTAGCTCCTTCACTTGAAAATGATTCTCCAGCTTCACCTTTGTCACGATTTTACGCTTAAACAAGTAGCCACAGAATTTGACGAGATCACAGTACAAATTTTGGTAGTTTTCATTTTCCTGCTGCGAGAGAAACAGCGCTTCAAAGAGAGTGGTCAACTTTTCCGTGTCAATTTGACCCTTCACTTTCAAGATGAATCCTCCAGTAAGGATGGGCTGCTTGTCGGGCGTGTCATAAACTAAAAGTGTGTCATTCGGGCTGCACGGTGTCAAATCAGAGTGCAAGCGTCTACCAAGAAAGTTGACAAAGTAGCGCCACAGAAACAAGAGAAACAATGGAGGACCATACACAATCAGGATGAATATCCAGGCAACCGCGTTTACCATGAAGGATTTGAGATTGTGAAGGGATTTGTGGACCATGGTGGTGGTGGACATTTTTTGTTGAAAAAAATCTCAAAATGCACCAACAACAAAACTCTCTCCAATTTCATTTAATTTGCTTTGCGCACAATGAAAATAATTGACAACAAACATTGTCGCCCTTCATTAGTCACTTTTGATCTTTGAAACCACACACACTCTCATGTCCACTCACATTTTGCAAATGTTATATCAACCACTTCTTCTGGTCGCTTGCCAGACAAAGAGTTGTCAACAGTCCTCTTGTCCACAAGCATCTCTATGCAATTTTCCTCTCGACATTTTTTTCTTTAAATCAAACCTGTGCTTTTGTTTGTGCTCAATGCAAAGTAAGAGATTTCTTTCCTCTCAACAATGAAATGTGACAGTGGCAAAGGGTTTTGCATGTTGCAAACAACCGCGTTTACCCTTTTGTAAAGAGAAATCTGACCGAACTACAAGAAACAAGAAGGTAGAGACACGAAGACCTTTTGTAATTACATTTTTATATATTTTGTTCTTTCAAGTCTCTTGTTGTGAGATAGAGGATTCATCTGCAAACATTAGCGTTTTGTGCGCAGTCAGCGTCACTGTGGCAACAGCGTTGTATAGAAAAGATCGTGCCTCGTGCTAACGAAAAGAGTAAATAAAAATGGCAAGCACATTTTTACAAGAAGAGAGGAATACGAAGACTTATGACACGGCATTGTTGACCATCGCACCGTCCTTCATCAACGATGTCGTCGCGAGCGAGGCATCACCAACCACACATTTATAACCACTTTAGCCAAACCTTAATGTAGTTTACATATAAAATGCCTGAAAGTCAATAATCAGAGATAAAATTGAAAACTTGTTTTTTTTCCTTAAAGAAAAAATAATAATGGTGTATATTACATTTTGTGGTTTCTGGTACTCCACGCACACACACCTCCTCCTCTTCTTTTAATGGAGCTTTTTCTTTATAATAATGGCTTCATCATGATTGATTTCGAAAAAAAATGTTAAGCTATATTATAAGCGACCAATTAAAAAACAAACTCATTTTGATTGAGAAGAAAAAGGGCTTGAGTCGTTTTTTCATGGCTTTGTTTGACGAGCTGTGATAATAGGTCGTTGTTGCGGTTTGTTTCTGCTGTAACCTGCGTGGTAACTGTGTGGGAATGGGATGATAGAGAAAATATTATTATATGCTCCTTTTTAAGTGCGTTGTCATTGGTTACGGTTTAACTCTTAAATGTAAACAGCAAATACCTAGACAGCAGCTAGAAAAAAACATATCATTTTCGTAAGCGCTCTAACAGAATGAATGCGTGCGTGCTAACATGTTCGGCACGCTAATTTTCTTGAAATGACACAAATGGCTGTAGTAACTTGAGTCAACTCGAGAATATTGACATTATTACCAGCAATAACTGCCAAAAAGAGAGTTTATATAGTTTATATACAGTTTTCAAATCTGAATGACAATAAAAAAGAAAATAGAGAAGAACAAGTGGATGGACGAAGAACATGATGCGATGAATGACGATGATGAAGAATAGCACGTTGTTGTTGAGTACAGACACAGAGATGACAATTTGCTTTACAACCAACAACAAGAATAATATTGAATTTATAGACAGACAGACAGGTTTGTAATTATACGATATTTTCTGATTCCTTTCAAAGAAAAAAGGACAGGTGAGATATGATACGGTAGTCGGTTTGGTGTCGGTAATGTGCAAAAGTAGGAAACTGGTTGAAGGGTTGTGAAAAAGAGTTGCAAGCATAATTTCAACTGATTTTTATTTCTTTTCTGGTGTGTGATTTATTGTAGTAATTTTTTATGGCTGCATATCAGCAACAACGTTTTTATTATTAGCTGCTCACTTACAAAACAAGATGCAAATTGCAGGAATGATGCTGCTGCAGCGTTAGTTATGGTAATGTCATGTCATTGGCTTCAAACGAACTCTTCTAATTATTCATTCCTGTTTTACGAGACCACAGCATTTTTTGCCACGCATAAGTTGTGTAATAACTGTGAAGACGAGGCGAGGTTTGGAAGATGAATCGCCGTTTCTAATTTGCCATGTGTCAGACTTAAAGTCTAAATTCATCTAATTCTAAATTTGAAAAAAAGAAATGTCGGCTTAATTTGAATATGAAGACTTTTTACATTGTTTATATCTCTTTCTTGTTGATTGTTCGGTTGTTTGACTAGCCCCTACATGCGCCTAGCGGGCGGCTGGTAGTAAATTAGAAAAAAAATATATGCCAAGTTTAACCGTAAAAAGAAGTTATGATGTTTTTTTGCAAAAAAAAGATGAACGTAAAAATAATATATTATTATTTTGCATTTTGCAAATTGCAGAAATAAAAAATGCATCTAAATAAGTGTGCTACAGCCACCTGCTGACCTCATCCCAACAAACAAGAAATCAAGTTCATTTTATTCATTTTTATTTCATTTGAAGATTATTAAAGTTTAATCAAATTGACATTAAAAGTCGTTACCTAAGTGAACCACCATCATACAGACAAAAAATATGGGAGCTTTACCAACAATTTATTTTTCTAGCGAGCGGCAATCACACGAACAATAATGAGAAATTGTAATAGCATTAGAAATGTAACCGATATATAAAATCCATAGGTATACGCATAAATCTTAAAGAGCACGTCCATTTTTAAGTCATCAATTTGTTTGTCATTGTTATGGTGGTCATCAATTTGTTCATGGGAATGGAAGTCAACTTCATCCGATCCCTCTTCTGACGACAAATTTTCAGTTTTTAAAGGGCTAGCACCAGTCGGCTTCGGCAACAACTCAAGCAAAAAGTTGCGTCCTCTTTCCTGGATACTTATTTCGTTACCAATGTTATCTACCTTACCGTTACCATCTGCAACAGGTACAGAACCTTCAGTTGATGACACACCAACAGAGCCAGCGTTTCCTTCCAACGTGTCGTCAACGGTAACGGGGATCGGTTCTGCATCTGCAACGCTAAATTGGGTGTCCACAACAGCGTGCATCTTGTCTACGAATTGATGTTTACTGGACGCTTGGGTCATCTTACCAATTTGGACCACTTCGTTGTGAATGCTCTCTGCAACATTTCAAAATACCATAATTTTTAATATACAGTGTAATATATTTCGTTGAGTACATGTAATTAAAAAACAGTACAAAAACTCACCTAGAAAAATGTGCTGCAGCAAAATTAAGGTACAAATGACCACCATTATGAACAGGGAGGCAGTTATCAATCTGCCTTGCTGTTGGCGTTGGTACATCATGTACCGTTTCCTAAGACTCTCCAAGGACGCTTTGGAGGGTCCTGGAGGAAGTATGATCACGGCATGATGGGTAGTTTGATATTCCTTGGGGTTGTGGACGGGACAGCTTTGGATGGCGTCCTCGATCACGTCGATCTCGGTTTCTTTCTTGGCAATTTTTTGAAGTGTAGCTACCATTATGATTCTAATGTGTGCTGTATCGACTTTTTAAAAAATTAAAAGGAGGATATGATTGTAGAGTTAGGAAAATGTGAGGATGAGTTGGACAATTATTGCTGACGTGGCTTGGAAATCGGGTCTGTGTTGAGGAGAGTGCGGAGTTCGGACAATCTCAGTTGGCGATAGAGATGCTGTCTAGGCTCTCAAGTAGCTGTGACATGAATTATAATACTGAATTTTACATTCCATTTAATTTTTCAATGGCACATTTCCAAAAACCTGGGATATAATATTAAAACAATAGAATATCAATAACCATTGTTCGCCATCATAATGTGCTTTCCTTTTAAATTCAATTCGGTACATAGAAATTTCTCGATTTGACTTTTCTGTCATTGACTTGTTTGTCAAGAAGGAATTCGCATGAGTCATAATCCCCTAGATTGGAAGAAAAATAAATCACGCGTGTAGGATAACTTTAGTTTTTCAAGTCGTGTTTAATTTTTATTGGCTCTTGGGTTGATGATAAATTTTGTTGACAAATTGTTGCTACGCAACAGTGCTCACAACTTAAAATTTAACCCATAACTATTATAACGTGTTTAAATTGAAGACACGACGACACATTCCGGTCAGGTCCATGCCCCCACTTCACTAGGAAATTTCTGTCTTGTTGGCAGGATTAAAGTGGAAATATGAGTTGTCTCCCAATTTGTCATCTACGTGTATTTACAATGAATATAAAAATGTCTTTAAAATTCTTGTGTATTATAAATTACATTGGTTTACATGCAATTATCCAAAATATCTAAATGGATAATATTATGCTCACATTGCAGTAATATTTATGTAACCCAAACTTACACAGCCAAAAGTATAGATAAATCAGCAAAATGGCGAAGAGAATAAATTTAGAGTGTGGAGCCCATGACATGCGACACAGTTCCACGAGCCCCTTTTCCTCCCTCCGCGTCTCATCAGAGATCTGAAAGGTTGTGGTAGGTAATGTCTCTCGTTGTTGATGGCGTTCCTCATCAGGGGAGTTTAAAAATGAATGGTTCAACTGAGATTCCCTTGACATTTCCTTAATTGTTCTTAATTAGCCTGACTTTAGGGACTAAAAATGCTCACAGCTGCCTACTAAACGGTGACTGCACACACGGCGTAAAGCCTAAATTAAAGTCTAAATTGAACTATTTGTAGGTTTCAAATGCACTTCTGCAAAACAAGCTATTTGGTTATCCTAGCTTCGAGTCAAGGACAGAATGATGAATGGTTGAGGTGGAGTAAAAAATGGGACCTCAGTCAGTCAGAGCATCTCAGACGGAAGAAAAATCGTGATAATGCAGCATGACAATTGTATAACTTCAGTTGGTTGTCAAATGTCAAACACATTTCAGCTCATAATTATTGACTCCCTTCTAAAATACTTGCTGATGTTTGATAAGGAGCTATAGTGATGTCATCATTGTGTCATGCAGTAGCAGTTGTTTTAAGATATTCCATGTCTTGCGATGCTTCTTATCATCTTATCACAAGATCATCATCCATTTCAAAGCTTTTATGTCCGCAAGCATGCAATTTATTTCTGGCATTAATGCGTAATGACTGTGGTAATAGGCATACTGAAGGATATTTATTTAACCAAATTAATACCAAATTTGCCATTTGTAGCAAATTTAATGTGTTCCTGGCTTAACTGATGATAATAAAAATGTCTCAATTTTCAGACAGATAAGTAATGTAATTGTAACGTTTATTCAATTTGGAACGGCATAATATTGATTGTTCCAAAAGCAAAGAGGATACAGATGGTAATTATGAAATACAGAATAAAATGTAAAGATATACTTAAAGTTATCGTATTTTTATATATTCATTTAACCATGGTCTTCAAGTACTGTTCATCAATTGGCTTTTTGTATCGTGGATATACTTTCTTGTACTTTGATAAATCCAATGGTGCTTGAGTGCGTATGCGCCGAGGAACATTCTCAACAGAGTCGTAATAATACTCATAGTCACGTACTTTAAAATGGTCTCCATGATGATAACGCTTCCCTGCAACAACGTAATTTTTATCGGTTTCGTTTGCGGAAATGTTTTTATTGATGATGACAACCGACGTGTCATTTTCCTCGCCAGATTTCTCAGGATTGCTAACGTTCTTTCCTAATAACTGGATGATAAGCTTTTCTGCTTCGGTTGTGGTGGAAGCATCGGCGGATGAGGAAGGTAAAGGTGGCGTGGTGGTGGTAGGAGTGGTTATATGAGGCACAAACATCACCGCAGGCAGAGTTGTTGAGTTAGTATTACTAGAGGTAAGAGTGGTTGTAGATGACTCATCTGAAGTAACTACCACATCAACGTCTGTGGAATATTCTTCAAAATGGTCAGGCACCTTGGTAGAGTAAAGTGATTCTTTTCCTACAAATCAACGAAAACATTATACAAATTACTACAGAAAAGATTAAGGCTAATTTGGATCTCGGCTTCGTCATAATATTCGATACTAGTAATAATATATGAGGCTCTTACTCGATGGAATAAAAATGGATGTAAAACAAAGCCATAACAGAATCGTAACCAGAATAATCGCTAAGCGACTATTACTGCACATTTTATATACTGGAAATTGGACTGTCAGTATAAGTTAATCAATTGACAGTAAGGGTTGTGCAGCAGTATATAAGATGACTTCAGGGATGGCTACTCTTAATATTTAAAATGCGACAAATAAAACATTTGATTCAAGCCATCATAATCATAGTTGCCTAGTAGGAGTACATAGCAGAATGACAGCTGCATAATATCATCATAACTGAATGTTATTGTTCTTGCATCAAAATTGTATTCCTGGAAATTGCTGTCTGTTATATGCATACCGGTGTAGTAAATTGTGTGATCATCTTTCGAACTTTCTCAGCCCAATTTATTTCCATTGTAATATTTTTTGATGGTTGCCATTCAAATAAATTATGACAAATATTTGAATGCAAAAAGGACAAATTAGATTTAATTAATGTATAAAAGCATAACTGAAATTAGAACCCATTGCATATTGTAAATACACATGAGCGAAAATTTCCAGTTTTAATTAAAAATTACAGGTGGTTATCAAACAGTATATATACGAAATGGTAATAACTACAGCATATAACGATTAACCACACAATACAATTGTCTTGGCATGGTCACTCATATTATTTTTCAGCATTATCTTGTCATTGGAACATGCATGCACACTCTTTAAAAACTTTCCGATGCCACACGTATCGGACAAGAAAGCTGGATCAATAACAGCGCTACAAATATGCATACGTGGAATTCAAACAGCAAACTCTCTTCGCTGGAGAAATGTCTAGAAAATTTAATGTGGATCATTTGAAAGCAATTTTTTCTTGTTAAATTATTTTGAAGCTACAACAACAAACCTTTATCCTATCACCATACTTACCCACTGCCATGCTTTTACTTGTACAAAACATGAGCGTACCTATCTCCCCTATTTCCTACACTCTTACAACATAGCATTGTCACGGTGAACAAGTGTTTGGAATTGTCGTCGCTATAATGATTGGAAACAATTTCCAATCCTTATGTGTACAATGATCCCGGCTTTCTGTATTGGTTGCCTCACTCTCTCTCTCTCTAAAAAAGGCATCGACATGGCAATAATTTATCACCCTCTTAGCCTATCTTTCTCAACAACTTCTACAAGGAAAGTAAACATGAACATGTTAATGCTTCTAATGGTTTGTCCGGCCAGCGCCAGCGACAGAAAAAAACCATATAACTAACTGGAACAAAATAAACCGTTGTAAGTAGAGCTAGCCAAAAGCAACGAAAAAAATATCAATAAATTGATAGCAATTTTTTTGTTGTGTACATCCGTATTTTTTCTCCGTTTCCATAAGACGTGTACTATCATCACGACGACACAGGACAAGTGTCAACTCACAACCACCAATCGACCCATGCCGTGTAACTTAACAAGAGAGAGAAACACCTCCATGAAACCCTCCTTCTAGAAAATTGGGTCCTCTTTTCTCATCGCCTTTTAACAATCCATACATTTCCAACTTCACCTGCCCATCAGCATCGTTTTGAATAATATTATGAGCGCTTCTATTGTAATTCGTGTACAAAATATGAACTATCTATATTCATTCCTAGTGGACATGGACATACATAGGTAGATATGCATATATTTCTTCAACGCTACTTCTTCGCTAATCCATCATCTTTAAAAAATTATCAGGTCAGTTTTCTCCTAGATTCTGACGGAAACGGAATGTTGAGGGAGTAGGTAAATATTGCTTTGCTAAATATACGTAGATATCCGTCGTTGCAGCTGTAGCTGCTCGAGTGCTGACCCATGTCAAAAGTTTATCCCAGGCATGGCTCCCAAAAGGTGGTTGGGGGAGGTAGTGGGGAAAGAATTAGGTCAACTTACAATGCTCGTCCAAATGTTCGACAAACTGGCCGTGCGCAGCAGCAAACGCAACCACCTCCACGCCAACATCAACAGCAACAACAACAGCAGCAACAATATAGCCAACAACGATCACGTCAAAGTCAACCAGTGGATGATTACTGGCCCTCCCTATTCACCATTTTGTGTTCAATTCCAGTGATCCTGATCCTCTATCATTATCTGTGCAAATTGATATCCAAAATTATTTGGGGATCGTTGACGGTAAGAGCTTTGCACGATATTTTGGGGCTACATGATACATTTCCTGAAATAAAAAATTGCTTTTCTTTAGATTTCCGTTGAAGTTTCCGGTCCGCGACTAGACCATCCGAAGAAAGACGAAGAAAATCCGTATCAATGGCTTCTCAACTGGTTTGCCAAGAACCTCAAGAATCTTCAAAACGCAACCGTCCAGCTGAACAAGAAGACAGGTCGACTGGTCCGATATCCTGGCTTTGGCATAACACACTTCCAATATCAGGGAGCATGGATAAAACTGGAGCGCGTCTCAACCCCGGAAATACGAGTCAATGATGTCCCCTACGAAAAGATGACATTGACCTTTGTATCATCCCGACGAACTCGAACCTTGCTGTACGAGTTGCTGGAGGAAAGTCGGCCAACGTCCAAGAAGAAGGTGGAGAATCAAGAGCGCACCATCATTTACGGAATGGATCAGGCCTCCATTTGCTGGAAACCAAGTGCAACAAGGGCAAAGAAACGACGAGCGCTGAACACGGTAATATGCGCAGATACTAGCAAGCAAAAGTTGCTGGCGGATGTGAACGAATTTTTGGAGGCATACGAGTGGTACACAGACAGGGGGATACCGTACAGGAGGGGATATCTTCTGTATGGACCTCCAGGTGAGCTTTATTCTTGCTTTAAAATTATACTAAGAATTAATATTATTATTCTAACTTAATTAACGATTTTTGTTCGGGACAGGTTGTGGGAAAAGCAGTTTGGTGCAGGGAATTGCTGGAGAGATTGGCTATGACATTTGCAACGTTCCCCTGTCCTGTGGAAAGCTTACCGATGAATCTCTCAACGCAATCATGAACTCGACACCGGACAACTGTGTGATTTTGCTAGAAGACGTAGACGAAGTGATGCAAAGTCATAAATCGTATCCTGTAAACGAGGACAGCGCGTGTCAGGTTACACTAGCAGGCCTATTGAATGCACTGGACGGGGTGGGGGCAGCAGAGGATGGACGCCTTGTTTTCATGACAACAAGCCAAGTGGAGAAACTGGATCCTGCGTTGACTCGGCCTGGACGGGTGGACATGAAGGTGTTTATGGGATATCCAAACGATGACCAACTGAAGCAGTTGTACGCGAGATTTTATCCGGATGGCGGGATCAAAATGAAGGCAGAATTCGTAAAGAGGGTCAGAGAACTAGCGATAAATGTGACAATGGCTCAGATACAGGGCTTGTTCATGTTTTGTAAAAAGGACGGCATAGATGCGATGAACTACTTGCAGGAATACTTTCAGGATCAATTTTTGATGTCTGAATTGGAACCCAATAAATAGGTTGGAGAAAATGAGGTCACTTGTGTACGTACATTGTACTGCCAAACTGAAAAAATATATGATCTTGATGTAAATCAATTAGGATTAGAATATAAGCACATTATAAAGTGAATTTATGTGAAATGGGGGAAATTGAGAACGTGGCCTTGCCAGGTAGAAACAGACAGTGCACTTATCTGTGTAAAATATAAGCTATTTAAAATTTGTCGAATGACTAATGAATCTATGAATGTGCGTCATTGCCTGATTGGTGTCAAATTTGTTTTGTTGCTATGTTGTTTTATTGTCATGAAGTCATGCAACGTTAGTTTTTGTGGAATGTACAGGTATAGTTAAAAAATGTAAATACGTATTTAAGAAAATCAATAAAGCGTGTGTATCAGTTTCATCATGGCCTAATTACAAAAATCTTTTGAAGATGCTCGCAATAATCATTTTAGTAAAATCCAGCTAGACACTGGTTTACCGCCACCGACAAAAGAAAAAGTTGTTTGATTATTTATGCAAAATTGACAGTCAAGTCGTACTAAAGTCTAGTTTTTTTTTACTTTTAAGTAGGTACGTCATTGCGTCTTAAGTTTCCAGGCTTTTGCATTGTAAAAAAACTTGAATGCAAGTTGCATTGAACGACTACTGTCGCGTCAGATTCCTTTTGAAGATTCACTACCTTCTTCAATTTTCGACTTTTTGTACACCAGGAGGATTTCCACCAGACGGCAAATAAAAACTTGAAATTAGAACAGGCACCCATGCATGAACACAATGAGCATAGTGGAATGTTGGAATAACACGTCAGCTTAGATCTAAACATTTCAGTAGGGATATGCATACAATTGGTAGGTATGTGGAACATGTAGATAAAGTAGAATATTGATATTTTGAAAGTAAATGGGAAGGCAGAGATATGGAGCTATGCATTCAATTTTTTTTCTCAAATATTAATATTAGTCATTCTGTGACAACTTTCTGATGTTACATAATTTGTAATTATTCTAGCGCTACAAACAACTAATGGAAACGTTTATGGAACCATACCAATGAGTACTAAATGCTCTGCTAATAAAGGCAGTGTAAAATGCACAAGTATTTAATATCCTACTAGCGTTAAAACTGAAATGAGAAAAAATTTATCTCAAGTATTCCGACAGAGCAACAACAAGAAGCGATGAGTAATGAACTTCCATGCTGTTTGTAGATATCTTGGAAGTGTTGGAACTACCTTGCATATTGTTATTCCATTACCTTCAACAGATTACGATCCCATTTCTTGGAAACCCCAGTCTAAACTTGGTTCGACCCCAAGTCATGTAAAGTGTGTAGTAACAAGCAAAAGCGTAGTACTGGTTCGCGTATATACGAAAGTATTATTATATGTAACCGGTGAGCACGATTCGTACAATGCTTTGCCATGACATGAGTGAGACCAGACCTGCATGCTACCATTTTGTACTATAAAATATTATTAGCGTTTTTTAATGTTTTCAGATTTAAAGTCTATAGCCAAAAGTATTTCATGATGATTCTAATATCATCGTATTTATGGGCATGTGGAATGTTAGTGTTAGCCTTATTCTTCAGCCTCGACAAACAACAATTATGCTAATTAGCATAAAGAACCAGCATGAAAAAATGTACTTACGGATCGTGAGATAATTATCACTCACTGTCAATGTTGACTTAAGCATATTCACTTCAAACTTAAACTGTGCTACGCAGAAAACCAAAAGCAGAGCAACGAGCAGTGTTACTCGTTACTCACTCAAAAAAAATTGATGTTATCAATGCATGCATGTTTACTGAACACATTATTAATAGATGGTAGACAACAACAAATGATTATTACTACTAACCTGATAAATAAATAAAATGTTAATGGTTTACTAAACTTTTAATGTGCCTACATATATTTATGTATGCATAGGTAGGGCAGTAATACAATTCGGTAGCCAACGAGTTGTTTTCCATTTTCATGCAAGGGAAATGGATAATAAATAGAATGACGTAGGAAATCTATTTCATCTTCTCATTTTATCATCCACTCTTACTAGCGCTGTTGTTACTCGCTCTATATATTCATATCGTCATTGTTAGCTTCGTGTTGTTCTGCTTATTGCTGTTTCTTACATGGCAAAGCCAGCTAATTGTCAATGTCAGAAAGTATAAAAAGTCAAGAGTTTCTAGGCTGACTGTACCATTTAAGTATTACCCTGAGAAACGGAAGCTACATAAAAATTCATAGCGTTTAGTGCCATTCACTGGAGACATAAATTCTAGTACAAAACAGGTACGTTTTTAAAATTAACAGGAAGAATGGTGCAGAGTATTATGAGTCGTGTGTGTTTTAACTCAAAATAATCCATTTAATTACAGAAAATTCATCTCATCCTTTGCACAATGTCGCCTTCATTTACTTTTGGATTGGCCTTGATTGTCGGCCTTGCCATTGTCTCAGAAATCAACAATGTGGCAGCCGTCAGAATTGTGAACGTTGCCATTGGTGACCATTGTGCCCTGGGAGCCGCTCCAGTGGGACCAGGTGGATCCTGGCAAGTTGTGGAAAAGGACGTGGAAAAGGTTTGCGCCAAGGGTTCATCATGCAGGAGGGGTGCCTGCAACTGCGATGATCTTTCAGACGGAACTGTGATGGGAATGTCGGCGGACTCTGATGGAAACCGCGTTTGCAGACGCATTGCAGGTCAAAAGTGCTCCGCGGATGGAGACTGCTTCCAGGACGTTCAATGCGTGAAGGGAGTTTGTACCTGTGACAAGAGCAAGAAGGATTTCTACTGTGTCGACAGTAAGAATGATGTGACCATTTTGGCTTAATTTGGTTTTAACTTGTAACTAAAAACACTACCTGTTCATTTTCATTTGTACATATAATTTTCATCGAGCTGAAGAAGTAATAAAAATGGAATGGACTCCTCACAAGTTCCGTTTATAACAGATATCATGTACGGAAACATTTTTTTGTTCAGAATATTATTGTAGCAGAATGACTCATAATAATGATTGACAATGCATAGGACATCCTGCGGTTTTGAGTGCTTTTCAATCTCGCTGTACCGTGTGATATTTTTAATGATACAGCAAATGTGGCATTTATGACGTTATATTACATTCATTTAACACTGAAAAAATCATTAAATTAAAATATAATACGAAGCCCTCTGCTTAAGTCACGTCAATATATTTACTGTACAATATAAAACATGGATCCATTAAACAGTACAATGTCGTTCCGGAACGGAAGTACGGCTTATTAGTTGATTTTCCCAAAAGGGGTTTCAAATACATAGATTGCAAAATCTGCGCACACGTATGTGCGGCTAGTGGACTGTGGAAAAATTTAAAGTATTACCTACTTCACTTCAAACGTGATGGCACAATTTACTAATGCGCCAAAACATGCATAGTATTTTCCTTTGAAATATCAAGCTGGCATATGATAACCTTGACAATGAAATTTATAATTACCTTTTCAAGTAGCATGAAGTATTTCAGCAAAAAACAATGTTTGTAGAATCTTTGTCAGCTCTTCATGATCTAACTTATTGAGTCTTGGAAGTATTCATGGAAATATATCCTGTCTATTGTCATCTTCGTAGTGAATCATATTATTAATTATCTTTAATAATCTTAACAACAGGCTGAAAGTGTTTCTTGACTTGAAGCCGTGTTTTTTTGTGGATACACTTGGCGTTTTGTTTGGTACTTGATGGTTCTTAGTAAAAGCAAAGGAATCCCAATGCATCACATGTCAATAATGTTACGGTGTCTCCACTTTGTCCATAGAAATGTCATTACATACAACATTCATTCCAATCCAAGAAGATTTATTATAAAAGCAGAAAAATTATGAATGTGACAATCATTCTACTTCACTTACAGCAAATCATCGTACCAAAATATTTTCAGCGAACAGTGTCTAGTAAACAATTCCTCAGGTATCCTAAAAATTTATCGTAAGTTTCTCTTTTTATGTATTTGAAAATATTCCAAAACTTGGAATCCAAGTTCTATTCGTTATCTTTTAGGCTTACCGTTGCCACACAAATATGACTTCCAAGATCATCATCGTTGCCGTTGTACTGATTGGTGTTATCAGCGTGACAGAAGCGCAGAGGTGGCGTCAAGTTACAGTTGGTGTCGGGGATCACTGTGCCCTTGGTGCTGCCCCAGTTGGACCAGGAGGATCCTTCCAAGTTGTGGAACGAGGCGTGAGGAAAGTTTGTGTGCCGGGGACATCCTGTCGTAACGGTGCCTGCAACTGCAATGATCTTCGGGATGGAACCGTCACAGGAGTTTCTGTGGACTCGCGAGGAAATCGCTCCTGCAAACGTGTGGCTGGACAACGGTGCTCAAATAACAATGATTGCTTTCAGGATGTCCAGTGTGTGCGTGGAGTATGCACGTGCGACAGGAACAGGAATGACTTTTGTGTAGATCAAAAGAATGATGTGTACATTCTCGCATAATTCGCTGCTGCTCCAACGTGCTCATAATTAAAACGCAACATATAGCAATCCATTGTTTCTAAACTTCTTCATACGAATTTACTCCGATAATAAAAATATGGGGAAACATTACCTGTTGCTAACTCTTTCTATCATAAAGTGTATGATGTGTATGCATTGCTTGTGTACGAGAATGTCCTCAAAATGAAACGTTTTCCTTTGTCCAAGGATTTGCTTGTCTTCTAGCTGAATATTAAAGAAAAATATATTATGAAAACAAACCGAAATGAAGCTGAGTTTAAATACTTTGCATGATGCATGTAAGTTATATTTTCTCTGTCGAGGCCTCTCTATTATGCAGTAGGTATTTATCTACTAGAATTGCTGTCTTCCAATTCTGCTGTAGATTCTGTGATATTTCTTCTCCAACGAAATCTCCACTTTTACTCATGCCATGGATGACTAGGTAATTTAATTATAATTTGAGGAAACCTTAAAAGTCAACTAATACTTTAAAACCTGAAGCACGTTTAGCATAACCTGCGAAAGTCGAAGGCAGTACCATCCGATGAAATCAGTAAAAATATGTATGAATTTGTCTATACTCCATATGAAATGCCCCGCCGAAGGCCCTACCCACTAGTTCGTGCCACAAGAAATGTCACCCCTGGAGTGTCACAAAAAATAATGCAAAACATTCGAGATTTCAGGATACCGATTAGCAAATACTGGTTTTTATTCCTACGTACATTAAAAAAATCATCAAAACGAGAAACATTGACCTTATATATGTATGTGCCATACTGATTGTGCTCTCTGAGTACTGGCTATATAGAGCTTCATCATGCAAAAAGTAGATAGCTAGTATTGCCTATTGCCTATATAAACATACTTTGAAGAATCTGAATAACATTGTAGTTGATGACAAGCTGAGGTGACTGACTGGTGTGGTGACAAGAGAATCATGCATTATGAATTCCCTCAGTGGAGCAAACTGGAATTACGAGACGCATAAAATGTAAATCAGAAGGGACACAGATCACCGATTGGCAATGGACCATAAAAATATGTGTCACCTTCAACACTAATTCTGACTTGGACTATTCATAGAAAGAAAACTTGTCCTCCCATTATCATCGTATAAACATTGATCGAGTATCAAAAAAGCAACAATGTTTCTACTAATGTCTCTTTTTCATGAGCACGTACAATATTTGCCTATGTAAATAAGGTTTTATTTAAGAACTTTTGGAATTTTTTAAACGAAAGGTGCGTAATGCTGGTGCGTAGTAAACCTCATAAATTTTCTGGTTATCTAGTTGGTATGTAAAAATTGTGTTCAATGGACAGAACGGACAATGGACCAAGAAAAAAATCACTTTTATCAGCCAGTAATGTAATAAAGTAGGTATGTAACTTTCTTAGCACTTTTGAATGAACAAAAGATGAGAAAACCAATGGAATCGTTTTAGTTTCTTATAAGCTTATATAAGCACTGCAGTCGACAGCACCAGTTCCACATCCACGAATGATGTCTCCATGATAACTCATTCTCACTTCATTTCATGGTTAGGATCGGAGTGGAGTTATTCGTAGCTCGTTCGTAGTTCTGTTCTACTAGACAATTTTTATTTTTTAATACACCTTGAAACACAAGGTAAATATGGATATAAGTACTTATATCATTATTTTATTTTCAGAATTTATACTATATTAATATTTTCCAAGTGTTCACAAAATTTTTGATATTTTTATTTTACTTTCAGTTTCAAATCCGCTGCATTGTAACTTGTTCAAGAAAAAATGTCCAAAAACTCCCAGCCAAAATCTTCCCCCGCGCCCGGTGATTCCGATTGCGATTGTGGATATGACGCTTCCAACAGACGTCACAAAGAGAGCTACTGGGAAGATAGAACGGATCCCCGAGAAAAATTAGGTAAGCTTAAGCTTCGTACCGAATTTAAAGAAATATGAGATCTCGAGTTCTAATTTATCTCTTTTATACGGATGTCGGCAGATGATAAGCATATGCGCTTCAACTCTCATTACTATAAAGTAATTGATCGCCAAATTGCTGAAAACCACCACTCCGAGTGTTTGGGAAATGGAGGCGAGTGATAAGTATTTTTTAATATTATTTAATATTATTAAATTAATGATTAAATTAATAAATGTATAGGATTTTGCTGCTGCTGTTGATGGGTAAATAGAAATTCTTTATTGAAACAGTATTTTCTTAATTATTTGCAGGTGGTACCTGGGCTTCAGAGGGTCCGTCAGCCAACTCTTCCAAAAAGTAGGTTGTTGTGCCGTTATCGCTCGCTAATGGCCTGTTCCAAGAAATAGCCTACATTCTACCACTTTCCAAACCAATCTTTGTAAGTTTAAACAATTTTGGGGATGTTTCTAAACATAAATGTATTTACACTTTCGTATTTTTCCTCGAAGTTTTCCTATAAATAACCACTTTGAATATAAACTTAAACTTAAACCTAAAATACATATACATATATACTTTTTCGGTAAAGCAATAAATCTGAAATTTCATGAATGAAATGTAGAAACAAACAATTCAATTACCTATCCATTCAGTAATTTTAATGTTTCTCTTGCAAGTAATAATATGTACTAATATGTGAAGAATCAAATAAATTGACTTGAATTCAATAACAATGAAGCAGTAATTTAATTTCCCTTCTTTATTCATGCGTTCATTGAAAATTGGTAAACGTAAGATTTGATGCGCTACCCTATCATTTCATGATGCATATGCACGGTTGCACGGAATTGCCAAATGTTTGAAAGGAATGATTTTTCATAAAATACTTGAAAAAACATTGTAAACTCCATTTGATTTATTATCCTTATAAAAAATGTGGTACAGAAAGGTAGTGTAAATGTACTATGATTAATATTTGAAGAGTAAAGGTCTCAATCTAAAATGTAGACATCATTCTTCTTCGTCTGGCAATGAACGTCCTGCGGGCACGTACAGACTCCCTTGGAACACTTGACGTTCTTGAAGCACTGATCATCACTGGAGCACTTCTGCCCGGCCAATCGGCGACATACTCGGGTTCCGTCATTATCCTGAGAGATTCCCATTACAGTTCCGTCCTCAAGATTGTCACAGTTACAGGCTCCTCCCCGACAGGATGAGCCTGGACTGCAAACCTTTTCTACGTCATGTTCAACCACATGCCAACTCGTGCCGTCCTCTGAATCTGGAGCGGACGCCAAGTCACAGTGTTCCCCAACTTCAATCTTAACAACTTGTTTTGGTTTGTCGTCATGGTGATCATGATGGTCATGATCGTGATGACCAGTGGTCAGTGTGCAAAATGCCAAAATGAGGATGAAAAGCATTTTTCTGTTAAATCTATAAAAGAAAATTTGAAATAAATTGGTAAATGATATATCTCTTCATAATTTGCAAAAGTCAAAAGGAATACGCTTACACACTTGAATGTCCAGAATCTGTAATAAATATGCAATTATATTGTTGCGTTGCGTGGGTGTTTTCCCAGTTGCACTTCACTTGACTCCTGGCAGGAAATTTATGAAGGCCACACACCACAATTGATTCAGTTCCAAGGCAGAAATGCTACTGTGCTACCGGCAAACCTGTTTCTCTGAAAATATACCTTTTTTGTCTGATGAATTCTGTTAGATATCATTATTATTGTTGCGCGTAAATACATACTAGCATAATTAATTCCGTGCATTGTTTGAAATCTCTAACAACATAATAAAATAAGTTATAATCATGTGTGCATCAGCTAAACTTGCAGTCAGTCATTCATGCGTGATGATTATCTTCATCTCTATGACGCAGCAACTGGCAGGCTTGTTAGTCATCCTCATTCATCTTTTGTTCTCTTGCCTGCCGTTCATACTTCGTAGAACTGGTAAGGTTGCCAAATAAATTATAACGATAGATAACGGCGATGCTCGTACATAGGTTAAGTTGCAATCTTAAATAATATTCGCTTATGCCCATGCACACCCTTGCCGCATTGTGACATGTGTGCAAAATATGATGAAACCCAGAAGCCGTATTGTGTACTGAGACTGTTGATAGTGCTGACAGTTTTCTGTTCACTCGCTCATTTAAGTTTTTTTTTTGCAAATTGCAATTTATTATTGACTGTCTTTCTTTGTGCTAAGCAGTGCACCTTGTTGTGATACATAAATTATTGTTTGATTGCTTTTGAACTAGACGCCTAATCAATGATTCACAAAATTGGGCCATATGTCCCATTTTAAGTACAAGGAAGAAATAAAAATAAGAACTATTTCATAACTTTCAAATATACATGATGACAAATTATTTTGGCAGCATTATTGTGTTATCCACCCTTTTATCCCTTTCTTCTGCAATTGCAGCTTATTTTTTAAAGAAAAATGACCGGGTGAAATTTTAATTTTGTTCATTTCATTCTATTTGTATGGTAAGTAATGGGTAATGATGATAAGACAAGGAGCCCATGATCTAAAACATTATGTTGATTTGATATTAAGAAGTAAAACCTATATTTACTCCGAATTTAGTATGCAGATAACTCACCTTTAGGTTTCTATGGGAAATGATCATTGTTAGTTAGCAACTCATAAGTACTGAACATAGCTTGCCGTTCATAATTGTTGGGATAGGATGATGAAATGGAAATGAGATGCCTTTCCAATCGATGATCAGTTTTAAGAATCACTAATTGTTGTAAGTGA
Organism: Sinella curviseta; assembly: GCA_004115045.4. Lineage (NCBI taxonomy): Eukaryota > Metazoa > Arthropoda > Collembola > Entomobryomorpha > Entomobryidae > Sinella > Sinella curviseta. Next base: position 73,318,949 of record CM023199.3, read on the forward strand.
AGCTTAGCTTTTTGTTTACACTTTTACAGAGAGATTGACTTGCAAATGCAAAAACGTGACAAACCAACAATGAATATTCTTCTAAGAACAAAATCATAGCATTTAGAGGCTTCATGTTCTGAAAGTCATGTAAAGTATTAATTACCTTCAGAATCCCCATCTCGTCTGCAAAAACCACTTTCCTTTCTTACTAATAGTTCGCTTTTAGACTATTCTGTGCTATATGCCTTGAAATTTTCACGTTATATCCATTTCCGCCGCAGTTACGACAGCAATATATCGGAAATATTTCTTTTATTCTCATTCCATGTACCGATAAAAATGCAATTAGCTCAAATTATAGCATGTGGCACTAGCCCCCTAGTGTTTTTATTTGTAGTTACTACATTCGAAATTAGAACTATCATAGGGAGTGAATCAACCAATCGCACTGACCACAACAATAAGACTGACTCAACCATAAATGTCACCAAAGTTCTTAACGAAACCGAATCCTTGTCAGTTGTCATTCAACAATCCGACGTGTCATCAACAACAGCCCAAACGGTTACGCCTACGGCTGTGCATCTTACCGATGCTAATAATTGGACCGCTCCAGCAAGCGAGATAAATTTCTGCAAATGTGGAATAGCCAGTTTTGCGTCTGGGAAAATAGTGGGAGGGACGCCAGTTAATGAGCAAGATTACTGGCCTTGGTTTGCCATGTTGGTTAGCTACTTTCTTTATAACCTTTAATCTTCTATTTTAATCCCAATTATGAATTTATATTATTTTTGATTTTTTTAAAAGGTTCGGGTTGATCAATTGACCAAAGTTCATTGTGGGGCAAGTTTGATTTCTTCGCGATACCTGCTCACAGCAGCACACTGCCTGCTTCCAATGATGCAACTGGGTCTCCGACATTTCAAAGTGAAACTAGGTTACCATGAATTACTGGAAAAGGGTTCAAATGGAACATCAAATGAAAAGCATGAACAGTTTGACATTCCCATCGAGTCGGTCACCTTGCATCCTCAGTACCAACAGTCGTTTCCATACCACTATGACATTGGAGTCGTGAAACTTTCATATGCCATCAATTGCACTAATCGAATACGACCAATTTGCCTACCATCCAGCGACCATCTTGAGAATGAGACAGCCTATTCTTCCAATCAAACGGCAATAACCGCTGGGTTTGGAAGAACAGCAGTAAACGGAAATCATTCTCGCGTTTTACAGCAAATCCACCTGAAATTGTTATCCATGAATGAATGTAATCACAGTTTTTCCAAGTTACCTTTCAAAGCACCTGAGTTAATGGACAACATGATATGCGCGTGGGGCAGAGGAAAGGATACGTGCGTCGGAGATAGCGGCGGTCCGTTATTTCTCTGGAGAACGGCTGCGAATCAAATACCTCTGGGGAGAAGTGATACGGCCAGCTACTTTGAGCAAGTTGGGGTGACCTCATGGGGAGTTGGATGTGCCAACGATAAATATCCTGGGGTCTATTCGAAAGTTGACAAATATTTGACATGGCTAAAATCAGTGGTCAATTATGACTTTGATACGATAATGAACGAAACCTTCAAATAAATCAAAATCTTTAAAATCAATAATTTGTGCGTTTAATTCAGTCTATGTCTACATCAGATTATTATTGTCGACTACACCCATTCATTTCATTAATGTAAACCACCACATTAATTATATTATTTAGTAAGCCATCAATATAAGTCATGACGAAGGATCTATCGGCGAATCCCATCTGTCCAAGCTCCGCCCTGATGGTTCGACAGGAAATCAACCGCCTGTAGAAATAGCGCTTTCTCCTAATCCCAGCCTTTATCCATCTCACTTGAAATGTGTACGCATTTTCGCATATCGTACAAGCTGCTGGAATGGTGATAAAAAAGAATGCCGAAACCATGCAAAAGAAGCCGGGATATACTGGATACATGTAGGTGGGCATGGCGGTTGCAAATTTGCTTCCGCTTAGCAGAATGACTGATGCTCCGGAAAACACTTGCGACCAAAACGCAATCACAAGGAGCGTCTCGTTCACCACCGATCCCAGCTCGTTTGATAAGGCCAAAATAATTTGAAGCTGGCGATAAGCTTGCAATCCCTTGATCAAGTCTTGCGTGTTATCATTAATGTTGGCGACACAGCGGGTGGGAATATTTTGAAGGATTGTCAACTGCACGATCGAAGTGCGAAGGACAGCAACAATGATTATGAATATGTAGGTAACTCCCGAGAAAACAAGGTTGTAAATGCAAATAAGGAGAATGAACGGGCTGAAGACGCGATACACCGATCTTATGAGAGGAGATTCAGATAAATAGTTGACCAATAGAACAACCGGATCCAGGTTCCGCACAAACGTGGAAAAGCATACAACCAAAATGGGTAGAAGGGCTAAGCCAAGGACCACTCCCATAGAAACTGTTTCAATAAACAGAGTGAAATAGCCGTTTGATGTAAATATTAATGATTCTTTTGCGTTTTGCTGAGCGCATGATTTGTGGACGTGGACAATTGACCGAACTAGTGCCGCCAACTCGGTCCGTTTCGAATAGATGCAATGAGTGCAGGCAAAGACAGCAATGCTCACCACGGAAACGAATGTGTAGAACATTTTAAACCATTCTTCGATATCCTCGCTCACGACGAATACGAATCGGTGGACAAAAAGGAAGGCTTGGATGCTTATCAAGTGGTAAATGATTTGGACAAGGGTGTACATAATTGTCTCGTTTCGACGAGTGGAGACCAAAATCCTGTTTTCGTTGGCAACCCAGCAAAGGGGCATTCTGACCCAGATTTTTTCCTGGAGAAGGGCACATTTGTCTGTGACTCTGGTAAAAAGCAACTCCAGGAGTTGCAATTTTTTGAAATCGTGGTGAGTGGGAATTTGGAGTGATTCCGAATTGAATGTTTCTGGAAACATGCTGTTTTATTGAAAAAGAAACTGCTACAATTCCAATGCTACCGATCTACCTGAAGTAGAGGGGATGACTGTCCTGTCACTTTATCATAAACTACTTTGACAAATGCGTGGAAAAAATTTCCGCCGAAATGGAAGAGTGAGTGCAGATCGATTTCCTCATACAACATGATTGGCACAGTTATTTCATGTGACACGAAAATGATCATGAAATTATTGGGCAGCTGATCATTATTGACTGACCTGTCAAAGAAATGAGGATTTATGAACATAATTTCTCACAGACGACAAGTCACATTTATGTTCAGTTTAAACTTGAATTAAAACCAAGTTCAAACCTCCAAACCTAAAAATTTCAAAGATCATAGACCGATTAGAACCAATTAAGTTGGACTTTAATTGGTTGGTTTGGTAATTACAAGGGAGTAAAAATCGTGTGCCTTTACGTACTTCTGAACTATGCTTAGGTATGTACTTACAATGTCGTTATCTGTCCGCGTGGATCACGGTCACTGATATGACTGTTACTAGTATGTCATTAGTCACTGTCATTAGTTTATTATTATATTTAAAGGAAGAGGATTAATTTTACAATTTGCCATTTCCATCAGGATAACTAACTTTCAAATGGGTCCTGGATAAAACTGGTAATCAGTTGATCATGCTGGGGTAAAGTGAGAAACGCACTACTCAAGTTATAATCTTAAGAATCTTTAACACCAGGTTTATACCATTTTTCTTCAAACAGGTGGATCTCAACAGTAGATGCAGCTTTTAATGGTTTTTAAAAATTAACATTTTATGAAGTGTCAGTGCAGTATAATGAAATCAAAAGAACATTGCAGAAAAGAGGCAAAAGGATGTCACATGTTTATATGAATTGCATAGTCTTTAATTTTGTTTTGCCTTACTATAACATTTCTGTACATAACATTCGTAAATTACACTACTTTTATAAACAATTTACATGCTATAATTGTATACAACATACATCTTTCAGAAATAACACTCTTATACCAATTATTTTGGTAAATGGGATACCTACATACATGCTCTCTAATATATAATGATAATAATAATATAAAATTAATATGTAGTAATAGTAGTTTTAGTGAGACAGTAATCACTTTCAACAATGTATAGGGACAGAAAATAGATTTTTAGACTGGTTTATAAAGCTACATAACAAGAATTCGTTAAAAATGTCTGCGAACTCTGGTTTTTTCGTCGTCTGTAAATACAATTATTATAGCATTAACAGTAGTTTAAATTGTAAGTATATATATTAATATCGCGCCAAGACATTTTTTCTAGAAGATAAATTATCCTACTGTACATTATTGTGAGTTTCATACCTATTTACAGGGACTTTTTTTAAGTTGCGACAGCGGTAACAACACAAGGTTTCTTAAAAGAAATAAGATAAAAATAAACTTACAACAGTCGTCTTTTAGTTTTACTTCTTACGAGAGAAAAAAATGCACAAAAAAGCAAGATTCATGAATGAATGTATTCAGTCATAGGAATATAAAATTATTTTTACAACTAAAACATCACCATCATTGCCATGAATCTTATTGCTAGAATGGGTAATTAAAACTTGCCCGAAAAAAATAATGAGTTCACTGGATTTGTTTTTTTGGGGGAAAGTCTGGAAATCCCTACTTAATTACACATGTTTAGTCAGGAATTAATTTTTTGAGCGCCTCATCAGATGGAGGATCAGCTTGTGCGAAGAAGCGAAGTGCGATTGCAGTTGCTTTCAATCCTCGTATACTTCCGGAAGCCTGCACGAAATTAAGACATAATTTATATCAGGAAGGTCACAAATTTATTAAAATAGATTATTACATTATATTTAATTTAACGAAGGGTACTTACAGAGGACGTAATACTCATGAAATTAAACAGCTTCTTCAAGAAGATCATCAACGGAAGAAATTGTCCGTTTGGCATCGAGTGTCTAACTTGAGTAGCAGCCGGCTAAGTACGTTTAAAATGGAAAATTATTAATTTTCACAATAATAATTGCATTTACGTTTTTGTTATGTTATGTAATTGTGTGAAATAAAATATAACTTACTGGGTTATCCATTATCAAGTATGCTAACAAGAGCGAAATGTACGCTGCAATCAAACTGTTTTCCATGTGCTTTCCAGCAGTTTGAATCAGCTTGTCGATTGTGTCCTGCAATGATGAGCCTTCTGAATCCTGAGAATTTTTGTCTTGAGACCCACCATTTTCCCCTTTTTGGCTGGAAGAGTTGGCGTCTTCTCTTTTCTCATCTGGTCCTTTCGTAAGAATATTGTCTGTATGCTGCTCCTCCTTCTTGGCAGCCCTCTCCCTGCACAGAAACATTTCCACAAAGGCATCTAGCACTGAAATCTCCTCATCTACACCAGAATCGTCTGATGAAATTGATGATGACGAGTCTGGAACCCGATAATTCCCTGCAGAGCTCTTCTGGACTGTTGATGACAAAATGGCGTTGCGACAGGGGCGACTGTGCTCCACCAAGTTGAGCATCATGCACAATGACTATAAAGAAATAAATTCATTAGATATACAATAAATAACGAATATTATGACAATTTTAGTTTTTGTCAGTTTCAAGCTTACATGCATTAAGAGATCGAAAATTTTCTCGTCTGGGAAGTGATGACCCATTTCGAAGGTGGAATGAAGGCATAATTGAAGGAATCCGTCCATCGCCAACAATATTTCGCTGCCCAACACTGGAAGAAGAAAATGCAGTTTAAAAAAAATTAAATGAGCATTTCATTTTTCAACGTGAAAACAGTAAAAATTCCAAAATAATTCTCATTGTACCTATTCCCCTGTAATCATGACTCAGATTGACCAGGACCCTCAGCACGCTAAATAATATTTCTCTCATCACAGACGCGGATTCCAACTGCATATGGAGCTGCTGCAAGTTATCCTTACAAAATCTAAACAACTCCACAAAAATCTTTGGGCTTGCTTCCACACACTTTTGTTGTATTATCCCTCCCTCCGGGGTTTCGACTTCACGTTCACTCTGTCCCAGTAAATATTTCTGGTTATGTTCATGATTGAAGGTCACTTGTTGCAGGACTTGGAGACAGCGATCCACTTTTCTTAGTCTTTCTAGGGCACCCTCAGTCCAGCCAAATTGGACTAGTTCCATTTGTGCGAACCGTAGCGAGGAATCCACCTCGTTGACAATGGAGTCAAGTCCCCCTAGCGCTCGAAGTTCATGCTTTACCCATTCTCCTGCTCGCTTCGACGTTAAATGAAGTAGGGTTTCTAGCGCCAGTTCAGACGCCGTTATCCTATCTAACTTTAAATGCGTTGCATGGCCTCTATTTTTCATCTCTACACAGAGATCCAGGACTCGTTGACGATGGCGTAAGGCTTCCAGGTTATCCTGTGAGTTTTGTTGGGATTCCGGATCGTTGCAGTCATCGGCTTTGCTCAGGGCCAGGATCAACTTTAGCGTGTCAGTGTCCAAATCCATATTGAGACGATCCTGGCTCAGGACAAAGAGCACCAAGGCTGCCAACAATGCAAGCTCGGAATGTTGGGGTGAGTCGTGAAGCTCTCTGCAAAACTCTGCTACGGTACCGTGAGCTCGCAAGTGCATTCTGAAGGAAGGTTCCATGCACCGCGTTGCAAGCGTCACCGCCGAAAGACACCGTATGTTCATGGGATTTTTATCCCGCAGATCCTCCAGAATATATTGCACGTCCCCGTCAAACTCATGGAATTCTCCAGACTCTTGCAATTGATGCACAGCCTTAACGTTCTTTATTCTCACATTCCTTAGCCTGACGCTTTCCTCACTTACTTCGTCGTCGAATTCGTTAAGAACCTGAGCTGCGCTTTGGGAGTACTGTTGTCTATTTTGGTCCTCCATGGAGGTCTCCTCCTGTCCACCTCCAAACTTGTGCCGATACAGAGCCAGCCGTTTGCTTCCGCCTTTACCAGCAGCTCCATCATTTCCAGCACCTGTTGTCGCTCCTTCACCATTTTGGTTCTGATCCCGAGCTCGACTTTTGAAGATCGAGGCCTTCCTTGTACTGGGGGCTGTTTGTGTCTTTTGTGGAACTAATGGGAGTGGAGGAGGGGGAAGGCTTTGACTACTAGGGCTGTCATTTGACATTTGCTGCTGTTTGAGAACAGAGTCTAGGACACTTATGGCTTCCTGCTTTGCACACGTTGACAAACTGTTCAAGGGTGCTGGATGATGATGATGGTGTTGTTGTAATGATTCCAGAGCACAAGAGGAGAACCCATGCATGCCAGAAGCAGCTAGCTGCTGTTGCTGATTTAAATCTTGCTGAGATTGAGAGAAATTAGGATCTTGACCTTCTGGACAGTTAAGCAGGTTTCTCATTGCATAGGGAGACGAGTGAATGTTGAAAGGCAATTGTTGCTGCTGATGATGCTCAGCGTTAAAATGATCCATCTGCTCTGGCGTCTCTTGAGGGGGGAATTGAGGTGACTGTTGTTGCTGCTGCTGGTCCTTTCCACTGTTTCCACTACTTGGCATGAACGCCGACATGTCAAACCGGCTAAATTTGGGTGGACTTTGACTATGGTGACTTGCTTGGCTGGAAGGCCGAGAGCGGTGACCTGTTGGGGAATGTGTTTCATCATCAAAGTCGGTCCAATCGTCTACTAAAATGGAACGGATGTCATTTGCCTTGGGAAGGTTCTGTTGTTGGGGGAGTTGAACAGAAGAAGTGTGCTGTTGTTGGTCCTGTGTATGATAACCTATGTCCATGCTGCTATTATTGAAAAAGTTTTGCGGTTGGTGCTGTTGCTGTTCAAGCTGTTGATGTTGCATAAGATTCTGGTCTTGCTGTTGTTGTTGCTGCTGCTGCATTTGCTGGCGAAATTGTTGCTGCATATACGCCTGAGCAGCAAAGGCACTCAATCCCTGAGGTGCTCCATTATTGCCTGACGAGCTTAAATTTACTGGAAACGTGTCCAGACTGCCCTGCTGGTTTTGGTGGAAAGGTTGGATGTTGCTAAAATCCTCCTGTTGACTACTTTGTTGAGTCTCGTTTTGATTGAACTGATCCGTGCTCCCGTGCACATTGGCGTCATTTTCCATGGAACTCAGCATTTCTGACAGCTTTTTAAAATCTGCATCTTCCTCCAGTTTCTTGATGATTTCTTGTGCTGGCTGAGTGTTGGATGAGTGGCTAGTTTGTTGCTGCTGAATCTCGCAAGTGTCGACCATCAGTTGTGGCGCCGGAGGAGGTTGATACATCTCGGCTGAGCCGTCGGCAGTGAATGACCCATCGAAAGAATTCCTTAGCTCCCTGTCAAGACTTGGCATGCCAGAGTCGGACTCTTCCTCTGTCACCTCAAGGCGTCTGGTGGAGTTTCTCGTTGTGCGTCCAGAGGCAGAACGTGGGGGTGGCGGAGGTGGAGCTGCCGCTTGCTTCGCTTTTTTGGTCTGCTTTGGAGGTTTCTGTTCTACAGCTTCTACGTTGGAATCTTCCAATGATTTCTTATTCTTAGAACCAGGCTTTCGACCCCGCTTCTTCACCGGCGAGGATGGCTGAGGAGGAAGAATGGGTTGTATTCCAGCTGGGGGTGCTTCCGCTACAAACTTTCCACGGTCCTTGAAAATTCTTAGCTTTATTGGAGGCGACGTAAAATTAGAATCAGACGAGGAACCTGATGGATGCGTCGGAGGCGGTGGTGGAGTCGATAAATTTTCCAACTTTTTCGAATTCCCATGCTTCTTATGCTTCTTTAGGTGGGAGACTTGATCACGGCCTTGGTCACTGTAGTACTGGGAATTTGTGTTTGTATTGGAAGGGATCAAGGGACTGGAAACCAATTGCTGTGGGGGAAGAATAGGCATTAAACTCCCGACATCTGGTCGTATAGGCTTCAGTTGATTATTGGCAGCGGCAGGATCCACTTCCATAGGACCCCGAGATTTAAAGAACTTTCTGGGCTTGTACACTGTGGGTGCCGCAGCGGCGACGCCAACACTACTTCCAATAGTACTGCTTCCACTTGGCGACACCAACGAGCTGTATACAGACGTCGAGGGAGGGATTTCTGCCTTTTTTGCGGAGGGATCAAGTCGCGCACGTTTCTTGAACGAGGAGTACTTTGACTTTGGCTTCTTTTCTTCTTCTAAACAACACAAAAATGAACGTGCATAAAATCAACAATTCCTATAAAAAATAACTTGACCTTAATAATTTTAATTGTTCTTTCTAGATGTGTTTCAACGGCTTACCTGGCACCTCATTGCTGACCGTACTTCTAATCGACGTGAAAGAAGCAACGCCAAATCTCCCAATGGATCCTGCCACTTTACTATTGCTACAAACTTTCAAAAGCTTGTCAAAGTGATTGCCCGCTCCCGAATGGGAGCGTTTCCCGGATTTGGAATACTTTGACATTTTTTGTCTTATAAAAACAAGCACCACAGCAAAGTCACTGCTGAAAAACTATATTTATATTCTCACTCTTTTTACTACTTTTGTGAGCAAAAGTATTGGAATTTATATAATAATTTCTTGGAAAAATAATAATAACTTTTACAAACATTTAAAATGTCATTTTTCTTTCTACACACACCACTATTTCAAAACTTTATATTAAAAATGTCGCTATTATTTTTATGTCTTTAATCCTCCACTCAGTATTTGATGACGGTTTGTACAGTAAATGCTGGAAACCGTTGGGAAACTGCTGCCGTTGAACAACTCATCTTGTTGACACTGTTTCCAGCTGTTGCTCCTGTTATCTCTTCTTCTTCTCAACAATTCATCATTAGGCACGGTTTCCCACCACCGCATTCTCCGCAAATTCATCTTCCCAAACAAACAAATAACTGCAAACACACTTCACGCGATCAAATTTGCAACAACAAATGGAAATGAGTGTCACTTTTCTCGTTACATCTTTTTTTCGCAAATTTTCCTGCGCGTCTGCCGCTCGCTTTGCAAATTTCATCAGCAAATTTCCTTCCTTTTGTCAGCAAGTCCGAATTTGAATCATGATTAAAAAAAGATTGCTGTGATTAAATTTGCTTTCCGGACTTTCTTGACACTTTTTTGCCAAAAAATGCACATGGAAAAGTGTATATAGAAATTTGTTGCTTGTTTATATAATTTTTATAGCTGCGCTGTACGTGAGCTTGCTTGCTTCTTGCAGCAATAAAGCAAGCCTCAGAGTTCTAGTAATAATGATAGATGTAATCATTAACTATTTATCATAATGTTATCATCATCATTTTTGTTATATATGATCACATCACATCACCAGTTTTTTCACACAACAGGACACACATATTTATAATATAACATACGACACAAATTTGTTCGCTAAAAAATTATAGTATAAATAAATATACTCATCAACCCGTTTATTTTAGACAGTAGCAAAAAAGGTAGTGATAGGATCCATGTATAATTTAGCGGACTTACGAATCGTCGTAAGTTTTAGGATTTTTAGGATACGTATCTATATGAAATGCTGTGATCTGTGGTGGTGATGATAATGATGATAATAATATTTATTTCTGTGTACGAGCCATCATGATCATCATCATCGTCGTAGTTGTAGAAAAGGGAAGAAGCGAACCGTGTACCATTTTTTTTACACTGTTTGCTTTATTTTTGTACTTATGTTAATAATGAAGCTGATATTTGTGTGGTGGTGGTGGTAGTATAGCGACTAGCGAGTAGTGGCAATAGTGTGATAATAGATTGGGTGATGATGATGATGATGATAATGATGATGTTTGTTGGTTTGAAAGTTTAAAAAAGTGCAGTACATATGCACACACACATATTACTTACTTACTACAAGTTGTAGTATTGGTTAGTAGAATGTCTAAGTAGCCAGTAGAAGAGAAAAAAGACAAGAAGAGACCACATCAACAACAACCGAAACCACGCAACACACAACAACACATTTTATGTATCTGAATCTGACATTCTTGTAAAAAAAACTTGTGTGAAATCCCTATAATATGCAATGCATGCACATTGGGAGGTAAAGATAATATAATATAAAAAGGATGATTCCAATTCCAAAAATGTAGTAAGTAGTAGTATGGCTTGATATTGTGTACGAGTGTGTGTAAATACAACGAGTAGTATTACTACGAGAGAGTAATAAGTTTTATATGAGTTAGAGAGATGTATACACTAAAAAATATCAAGTGTAGTGAGAGCTGCATTGCATACCGACATACCTATATTAATATTTTCAGAGCACCTTATTATATGAACTGTATGTGTACCTATACGCGTATAGTAAAAAACTTGTAATTATGTTCAAATGTGTGGATAATATAATAGCTTGTGAGAGAGAGGAGTTTATAAGTTAAGTGGGTATGTATCTATATTATGTACATACATGTGTGTGTAGGTAATAATGTAACCAACACACACAACTTACCAACTTTATGGCTACTTTAGAAAGCAAAAGGGGCTTTCAAGAGAGTGAACTGCTAACTGAAAGGGAAAAATATCGATTTTGTTGAGATAGTCTCCTTCTGGCTATATAACAGCCATGTAAAGTAAAACGTACTCTACAGAGCACAGTCAACCGTGTATTTAGTAGATACAGATATTCATAATATTTGTGAGAAATGCCTGTTTTAAGCGAATATGTAATGTAAAAGTATAATATATTTTAGGTGCTGTTAAGAGTACATTGATGATGTGAGTGAGAGAGTTCATGGATGTGTGGGGATTGTGTGTGATGATGTTGATCTTATGAATGATGATGATGATGTTGTGTGGATATGGACATGGGAAATATTTTTTTTGTATGTGGTGGATTGGCTGAAATGAGATTTTGCTTTCGCTCCTTTTGCTTGTGTGTACTTTTTATAATGATAAGTAAACTAAACTAGCTAGAGTCAAAAACTAGTCACTTCTGCTACAACAATGTATTAAACCGTAACGTATATCTGCATATGCATCAAAATAAAAATGGGAATTGAGTTTGCTGCTAGAGCGTGTATGGAAAAAGGAAAGTACCTATTAGCCGTAATGCAATTTACCGTGGGATTGGGTGATGGAAATGGAAAAATGTAATGATAAAAAATTACACGAGCGAGCAGAAGAAAAAGACGGGTAAAGAGCAACAACAACGCACAAGACTGTGTATTATGATGATTCGTGTTCGTGTCATTTTCGTTTACTGTAGGAAAGATGACATGAAATCTAAGTTCTTGTATGTTTCCTTTACCTCTTGTCTCTATAAAATGTACATTGTTCATGGAGAACGGTTGGAGAGGGAGAAAGATGAGATGATGTGTTGATGGATAGTTTTGCTATATCTTATAAGCTGCCTATAATAGGTAAATTGAATACAATGCAATTGAAGAGGAAAAGTCCGTTCGTTCTCTTCTGAGGAGACCATTGTCCTTCCTGTGGAGCTAAAGGACAAACAAGCAAAAAAGACTAGCGCGTGTGTGTATTTTGATAGCATTACTCCTTTGACTTTTAAAACATGACAGGAAAGAAAAGGGTGACTATTATTTACCTGGCTTCCTTCTCTACGACAAGATTATGAGAGCTGTGATTTATGTTGGGTTGTGATTTTACATTGTTTGTAAAATGCCAATTCCCTGAATCACATACCATGTGTACTGACAGAAAGCAATGAAAGAAAACCGAAATTTTGCAGAGATGATAATAATGCTGACATTTTTGCTAACAACAATAAAATAGTATCAAGAATTCCTCGTTTACATTCGTGCATAAACAATAATGTGGTTTTCATATGCATATATGTTATATGTATATGTATTGTACCTATATTATTGTGTATTATTTACAATTCTTGGTATTCTTGATCGGGAGCCCGGCCGAAAGCAAATCAAACTTTTTTGCACATCAGCAGCATCTTGATTCCGGAAAGCTGCCGTCCAATATGAATGAAGCTGTCAGCAGCCGCAGGTGATAATGGCTAATGATGACGATGAGCTTGTTGGAGTGTCAAATGAGAAGAATACATATACCCTAAGGGTATTACCCTTTTGCAACAAAATTCCTACTCAAGAAAACGCTGCAAGCCAGATAATATGGCAAAATCACACATCTTATATGTCATACATATAGTATGATTTTAAATGCAAAGAAAATGCATGATAAATATATGATATCTATATATTGCATATATGATAAATGAGCTTGTTACACGTGTGCAAACGCTTATATGAATATCTCCTGGATAAAATATTAAAACTGACGACAACAGGTGTAAAATGCTTCATAAAAGTTTCAGTATATTGTAGTCTGTCTTGGGAAAGGTCTATGTCCGTGTCGTGACCATCACATAACATTATTATCTGTACAACGTACAGTAAGAAGCATGTATGATGATGTACCTATTGTACATCATAGTATAGTATCGCGAAAAGATCAGCCGAGCTGGCTACTGGAGTGTTGAGCAAAAGTCGGAATAAGATTTTGGGAAATACTTTTTTGATGGTTCTATAATTTCCTGTGATAGGGAGCTACAGACTACAACAGACCGCATTTAAAGACATTTCCAGGTTGTATTTTGGAAACATGAAGCCTTTCGTGTATACCTGTTCTCCCATTTTAATTGTGCTGGTACTGGAGGCACTAATCTTGCCGGTGACAGTCCAACATGACAACAAATACACGAAAGAATCAAATGTTGACTTTAGAGAGATGGAAAAGCCATTTAGAATGGCGAAAATGAACTTGGTTTGGCGCAAGGCAAAACAGGTAGCGTATTCAATTTATTGCAGTTAAAAATATTGCTGTGCAAGGAGACGTTTAACAATGTACATATTTGGCATAAACTAATTTTTGCTTAACGATGACATTGCAGAAAGTCAGCGAGTCCAAACTGAGGTCCCTGTATACTGACCTCTTGGCACAGGACAAAGAAGAGTCCACGTTAAAAAGATTAAAATCTGATGGAATGGACAAGGACGGTTTGAAGGAGGCCTCCGTTCGAAAGAAATTTAAAGGTATACTTTCAAGGAATTTACGTTAAAATCATGCCACCCAAGTTTTTACATCAAATTTCAACAGTTGCTTGTATTTCCTGTTAGCCCTTTTGCAAAATTACGGACTACTCCAGTACTTTGAGGAAGACGCCATCCCCGATAAAATCCACAAGACAGATTTGCATCCATCAGATAACCACATTAACAAAAGTATTTTTAAAGATAAGAAGTTGAATAAACTGTGGGAGAAGGCGGAGAAATCCGGTTTCGACCAGAAGGAATTGAAAACGCTCAAGGAAGAGTTCCAGCACTACCAAGACAAAGTTGACGAGTACTATTCTCTCCTGGAAACATTGAATGCTGATGATAAGAAAAGTAACGACGAGAATTGGAAACAATGATTTCTTTATACAAATCATAACGAGTTATATAAAATCTCTTTTTGGTGCTCCCTGTAGATATGCATTTGCAACCGCTGAGTGACCTGGAACATTTTGATCATTTTGAGAAATCGGATCAGCCCAGCAAAAAGTACCCCGATGGCGGACACCAGGTTGTCAACGACATCAGAAGTCAGCACAGGGGACTGAAGGACGTGTATGATTCCCTCCACAAAAAGGTCGCCAGTGGCAGGGACTCCAAGGAGTTTTCTGAACCGAGAGTGGCAGGTTTATGGAGAATGGCCCTGAATGCCGCCTTTACTCCAGAAGAGTTAGACTCGTTGCATGTAAGCGTAATTAATTATGTTTAACAGGCGAATATGATCGTTGTCAAGGAAAATATTGTAAATCTGGATGTGATCTTTCCTTTTTTATGACAGACCGAGCTAAAGCATTATGAACGAAGGCTGGAAAAACTACAGCATCTTCAGTCCGAGTTTGCGGTGAAACAGGATCACGATAAGAATTACCTTCACAACGAGAAAGACATGAACTCATTGTTTGCAGAGAAAATTAAGAGACACGAAAGACACGTGGAGAAAATGCATGATGAATTGGAAACGAAAATCAGTAGTCGCCATAATGAACTTTGAAGAGTGAGCTTTGAGCTTCCATGGAATATTCGAATGAGTATTGACTTAATATTTTTAATTGTTGTTAAATGCTGCTCCACTACTGGTTGTTAAACTATTTATAATTGTTGTGTGCAATGTTTTTGAGATTATTACTGGAGTCACAAAAATGTATCTCAGTCTCCTCTATTGATATTGGTGTAGTCATTTCTTGAAGCCATAATAATATCGCATAGGGTACTTTTTTAGTTTGTTTGTACATTCTTCGGGAAAATACTACAAACTATCAAGCAATCATTCATATCTTCCCCTCAGTTATCATTTGAATTGTTCTTCAAAAAGGGATATGATTTTTAACACTTTTACGAAAACTGATTAAGGCCAAGTGTAAGAGAGATGTAACAATACTTTAATTAGGAAGCTATATTTGATTCGTGGTTAATACTAAATGTGCATTTGTATTTAAGCTAAATATAAAGACGGTGTCACTTTTGTAAAGTCTGTAAGATGCATAATAAACAATGTTAAAAATAAATTTTTTGTCACAAAATGAATTCTGATTTCATAGGTAAAATCGATTTATTGTTAAAAGCATTGGTCGTTTTCTAACTAAACGATTAAATTTCTATGACAGGCTTTGTAAATGCAATAATTTTCAGTTCTTCAGTTTTATAAGCTTGCGTAATTCAAGATGGTGGAGCGCCCAAGTTTGGCTTGTCGCTAAATACCAGTTCCGTGTGTGGCTGAACTTGTTCGAAAAGAACAATCTGGAAACAAAAAAGTGATAAGATGGACATTAGCATTTTAAATATTGAATATATTCGACATGACATGACAATGGAACATTTTGATGATTTCTTTAATCGTCATACCGTATTCGCGCCGGTTTTCAAGAGAGGTGCTGGAACGTACAGATTTTGCTGTGGTCCAACGCGCCAGTATCTCCCAATGTTAAAGCCATTGACAAAGACAACGCCCTTGTTCCAGCTACTCATATCCAAAAACGTGTCTCCAGGGGTACCGTCAATGTTAAAATTGAACTCGAGCAAAACGGGTACCTTCAAGGGCAAGCTGGAATTTTGGATCTCAGTATACCCCGTAAGGGACTTGACCCATGCGTTAGTGAACTCCATTGCTATGATTTCCAGATCTGTAATTTCCTCTCCATTCACTTCAATTTTGGACTGATGAATAGGAGCAATTCCCTTTTGCTGAATAAAGTCTCCAGCTCCGCCAAAGTTGACGCGGGTGAGGGGTTCCACCATAAGGTCAACGGTGTGATTGCCAGCCGTTGCCACGGCCAATGGAAGCTCCCTAATGCTGTTGATCCAGTAATCATTTGCGTCTGTTCCAACAGATTCTCCGTCCACAATCAAGAAGGCCACATCCCTTGGCCAGGATCCTTTGTAGGTGGCATCTTCGTCGGGGGAAAGAACCATGTTCTTCCGGTAGATTATGTAGCCGTAGCTTTGTCCACTGTCATTGTTCATGGGAAGATGTTCCATGGACATGGCCCTTTCCACGTTGAATTTTGACGTGGCAGGAACCTGCGCGATGAGATCGGCGTAGGTAAGATATCTTTCAGGTTGGATTGTGGGGTAGGCCACTTTTCTTGACTCTGGAGGCTGATCTGGGCGATGGAGTTTTGGAATGGCATGTTGCTCAATTAGTTGGCGGGCAACATTGTACTTTGGAGTGTAATCGCCAGCTTCGGACAGAGGCGCATCGTAATCTAAATGACATAACATGAGTTTCATCAACATCTTTGCGACCAATCAAATTCACTTAATACGGCAAATAAAACTAATTGTTTATTGTTTGCATTACCATAGCTTGTAATGTCGGCGAGGATGTATGGTGGCTCTCCAATGTTATTTCCACCAGCCATGAAACCAAAATTGGTTCCACCATGGAACATATCTATCATTTAGAAAAGATATGAAGATTGAATACAATTAAAATGGAGACATTTCAAAATTTATAAATTTAATTTAAAAACTGAACTTACAAAAGTTGACGGAACCACCCCACTCGTTAAGAATACTTTCCAAAACATTTCCAAAGTTTTCCGGTGTGGTTCCAGCTTGACTTCCATCACCCCAGTGATTGAACCATCCAGCCCAGAATTCCATAGCCATCAATGGCATATCTGGCTGAATTTCCCTCAAGCGCCTGAAAAGATTTTCAGGACCTTGCTGGAAATTTGCAGTTTGTAAAACGCCGGGCAAGCTACCTTCCATTCCGCTTCCACCAAATCCGTTGTCCGAAGTAAAGTGTAATGACTCATTGAATCCATGAACATTAAACAAATTCTGGACAAATTCCAAGTACTCCTTATGTCTGGGGTTAAATGAGCCGTACTCATTCTCAATTTGAATAGCAACGATGGATCCTCCTCGCGTAAACTGTAGATCTGCCACGCGTGGGAGTAATTGGTCCAAGTATAATTTGACTCTGTTCAAGTACGGCTCGTTGTTCTCGCGGACCTTCATGTCAGGGTCGCGTTGCAGCCAGCTTGGAAGTCCACCAAAGTCCCATTCAGTACAGATGTATGGTCCAGGTCTGAGCAAAACCAGGAGATCTTCTTCCTGTGCAATTTGCAGGAATGTTCGAAGATCGGCGAATGCGCTGAGATCATTCTGCCCCTCGCCAAAGTCGTACTCGCCTTTACGTGGCTCATGAATGTTCCATGCGACGTATGTTTCCACAGCGTTGGCACCAAGCGCCCGCAGTTTTCTCAGTCTGTCTCGCCACAAGGCTGGATGTACTCGGAAGTAGTGGATTGCCCCGGAGACAATTCGGATTTCCTTGCCATTCAAAGTGAAACGTTGGTTGCCAGCCTCTAGACCTGTCACCGTGGTACTGTTTGCAAAGTACTCGTAAACGGTTGGAAGTTCTTGTCCACTAGAACTTGCCAGCACCTGGAAAAAAGGAAAAGACGTTATAAAATCTTATGATTCAACCGGTTTAATTAGTGTCTTCCATTTATTCTTATTTTTTAAATTATTTACAAGGGCAAGTCCCAAGGCAAGGAAAACAGTCTTCATGATAATAAATAACTATGTGGGTGTAAAGTGAAAGTCTTAATTTCCCTCGTTAACCCCAACCAAGTCAAATGAATACTGGGTCAGTTGCCATGATGCAGAGCTGCCTTTTAAATATCACTGGATGACGCTTATTAAGCCAACGCACTTGCATGTTTACTACAGTCTTATCATTCGCAAAGTTTGACAGAGATTCATGTACCGGCTTTAACGATGATGGATTAATGATTGTTCATCTGCATTTTACCGACAACGACACAAGATTAACTGCAACGGGGTACAATCAGTTAAAAAAATAAGTGTCAAGGTGTCCTCAACAAAAGGAAAAACACTCATGAAGTGAATGTGGAAAAAAACAACAAAGAAAAGCTTTTTTTCAGGCAAGTATCGATTTTATGCGCGGCTATCGTCATTATGATTTATAGGATATCGATGATAGTAATATAGGTAAGCACTCTCTGAAAGATCAGATATTTAGTTTAATCAGGTCATGCGCGTATCATCCTCCATAATGATGTGTTATAATTATGCCCATCAAATACTGAATAAAATATAGTTTGTGCAAAACAGTAGTAAATTCCAGTCCGTTATCAATTGTTCTTAACTTGACGTGCAACATGTTATTCCGAATTGTGTCAGTCAACGATTAATCAGTCGCCTGACTCCTGTCAGAGGGCAACCGATAGTTTCTGACAAGTACCTATAAACTCATGCGATAAACTGAATCAAATCTCTCCAATGTTAAACTTCATATAAATTACATCTACATATGGACAATTAATTTATTATTGTTAAATCGTGTTACGATAATTATGTATGTAAGATATTCCCTACCTATATAATATACAATCTTTTCACAAAAAATAGTATTATTTGTACATTCAATTTATTATCTTTCATTTATTCACGAGCATTGTCAATTTTACATTAGTAAAAAATAACACATCAGTTAAATACCGGCTGCAGACATTACAATTGTGGAAACGTCCACACATCCAATCTATACCTATAGATACCTATAAAAGGTTTTTGATAGTGTGCATATGTATTTCTTGGCTTAATTTCACTACCATGTGTGATGTCAAGCAGTCAAGTTAATTGACTTGTCAGTTTGAATTTTTTAACATGTAAGTGAGGGATGATACTCATGTCAGTTATATGTGAAACGCATACTTAAAGAAAAGTAATCTACCTCAACGGCTTTACAGTCTCCTCCACCATCCTTTCCATCCCGCGATGATGGCATTTTCCCTATTCCCACTTCCACTTTTTGTACTGGATGATTCTGTTCTCGATATCTTTTGCACAACTTTCCAAGATTTGACAAAGCTGCAACAATTGATCCTATAAAAACTTTCAGCCAGTTGTAAACTGATTTGTACAGTCTTCTAACATCACAAATGGGCATTTTGGGCAGAAAAAAATGCTTCTTTCCCAGTAAGCGCTTTGGAATGCAAAATATTAAAATCACGATTATGACACTAGCTGGAAATGACCCAAAGTTCCTTTTAAGGTACACTTTTAGCCTTCCGTATTTGTAAAATAGGCGTGGTGTATTGCCGAGTTGTTCTGGTCAAACATATTGGACATAAGTGGAAAAGCAGAGAGCTAATTGTTGCCTTCAATACGACTTTTACTTCATCTTCATAAAAAATATACGCCTCCACTCCATATTATGTATTATGCATTACATTTGCAATGGTAATAATATTATTATCCACTCATCTGGTTTCTCATGCTCATTTTAAAGATTTTAGTGTTTCTGTCAGTCAGAGTTTTTTTCGTGTGTGAAAGAAACATGATACCGGCTTTCCGAGATAATAACACGGCAATTTCATATACAAGCCTGACCTTGAACCTATGTGAAGCCAAACTAGAAAGATGAAAGAGAGTGAGAGCGGAACTCTCTCTCTTTTGCTCTACGCTCTGTATCTTTTGCACGTGAATACAATATTGCATTGCATTGAGCTGTGTTTAGCTTGCTTTTGGATAATAATATTATTATCCTGTGCTAAATTAAACACATTGTAGTATAGCAATAAATGGAACCACGGTGAAATGAAAGCATTTTGTTAGGCGCCACACAGTAGTCAATGTCAAACTCTCCATGAAATTATGCAGCGTCCTACATACTTTCAATTTCCGCTATAGATCATAATGCAATGCTGTCCTGCCCTGGTTCATCATCATTTCTCACAAAAAATCGTAATCATGTTTAGTTTAATCATCAAGAAAAGATTATTATAGTCAAATTAATGACCGGATGGACTGGAGGCACGAGTTATTTTCCATTCTTAGTGAAATTGCATACATTCATGCATCAGAAAGCTAAATTAGTTGCATACATTTGGAAAGCTTGACAACTTTTTTTTTAATATCTAGAAAGTGTCCTTGGTGTCATAAAAAAGTAATGTTCATATCACACTTTCAATATTTGCACCGTTGCCAACAAAATGTTTGGGGAAAAAAATAAACGTGAAACGTTTCAAAGTTGGACTCAAAGTAAAATTGCGAGAACATAAGAAATGATGGAAAGCAGCCAATCACCACGGCACCTTACTGAAAACTTTATACAAAAAATTTCTTGTACAATATGGAACTCTGGTATATGGCGAAAAAAGTGCCTAGTCATTTTATTGCGTTCGGTCCATAAATAAACAAAGCTCTTGCCCAAATGGTCGGATGACATTGACTGAAACTGGAGACTGTTTTTTTTCACTTTTTTCATACCCGAAACAAGAGAGCATTATGCTTCGCTTATAATAGATGAGAATAGATGAGGTAGAAGAGAATTAAGCAGCTTTGATAACATGATATATGATATCGCACACAATATTTTCTTTACATTTCCATTAAACTACTGCCGTTATATTACAGACACCACGTGTTTCGCTGATAACAATGTTCACTGCATCAAACATACCTACATTTGCATTAGAGTCCATGGGTGTACACTTGTGTACGTAATTAACTTGACATACTGCATAAAAAATAAAAATACTCATTATGACATGCAATCCTACTTAAAACATAAAGACTAAATTATTATAATATTTTTGCTTTGTCATGTAGTACTTGTTTTTGGCCTTTTTATCATTTCTGACGCTTTTCATCGCATCACCCATGCTGCCACACTACTAACCAAAGTACTTTAGTTTGCCCAAACGTTTTCGTATACTAGAAAGTTCTTGAAAACACATGAAGGTAATACTGTAATTGCTAATAAATATCGTGTATACGTAATAATAATTTTTGTTTCTTACGCAATTCATTTCTGGACCCGAACATTGTAGCACAGTGTAATCATTTTTTTATTATCTACAATGGACTGTTATACCGGGTTTATGCATCATAGGTGGTATGCACGGACTATGGTCATTCATCATCTTTTTGTGTTATTCTTATTCGTGAAATATGCAATGAACTAGTAACTAGCTATACATTGTTACCTATTTCCAGCAGTCTGGCTAGTGGCTCGACTCGACGTTTTTCTCCAGCAAACCGCTATTATCCTACAACCACGCCAACATAATAGGAGATATCCTCTCTTGTCTTCTGAATATGCATGTTGGAAGCTATGTTCTTTCCTTCAAGTAACAGTTCCCCATGTAAATGCATAAAAGTTATTATCTATCACCAATTTTACGTTATGCTTTACATTGGCCGATACAGGTAACGTGAAAACACGATCGAATACGACATACGAGGATGATGACGATGATGATTCGTGAAAGATAAATAGGTTGTTTGTAAGCTACTTTAAAGTCAGTTTGGTCGTGTCATTCGGCAGAAGAGGTGGAGAAGAAGCGACGAGGACGATATTTCCAAAATAGAGCAAATGACACATGGTCAGCGGTGATATGGTGGTAGTGGTAATTATTAGCCACGCTATAATATAAAAAGCAATTTCCATGGTCGAACAAGATACAACAAAGCAGTAAGGACCACCACCAGGATCTGTAGTGCAAAAAAAGGTATGAATTCGCATTATATTTCGTAGTAGTATATGTAAAGCAAAATGGCTGACAATTTTCAATAAATAGATAAATAGTATAAGAGGATGGATGAATGGACCATTTCAAAAGAGAAAAAAATGTCGATGATAACATTTTTTGCCGTTTTTTTGTGCGTGAAGTGTGGATAAAGTGACTTGGTGGTGGAGGTGTCTCAAGGCTACTTTTTTGCCATTCCATGCAAAACCCAAAAGATATATTATGACTAGCCATCCAATTCTATACTATATGCCGTAATTGTCTATTATATTCATGCCGGCAATATTATGCTCTGTCTCCGTTTAAGAGTCGTTGTTTGGCTTGGCTGGCATCAATAATGGCAAAATGGTAACATCATAATTCTGACTTTTATAATAAATGGGTTCCTGCGAAAAAAGGGGAAACAAGGATTATTATCATGGCAGTGTGTGTGGAAGTAAAAAGCTGTACTCTGAGTACTATTTTGCGGTTTGTAGTAACTTGATTGGCAGACGAGAAGTTAGTTGTGTTTTTACATATAATTCAATTTAGTTGTTGTTGGAGTCGACAGGAGGACAAGAAATTACATTAGTTTTTTTTGGCCTTGACTGTTTCTGAAAACATTGAATGCTTAAATATTTATGCACGTGAAGTATGCATATTATTGTATGTATTTATCCGACTCTCTAACAACAAGTTAGTTGTTAGTGCTTTCGGTACGTCACACATTTCTGAAATAAAATATAAAATGTGGTTCTCTATTCCAGTTTCCAAATTGAATCATTTTTAACGTGTGAGTCAGAGAGAGGCTAAAAGAAATACTTTTTTTATCTTCTTATCATTTTACATATTCCTGGGAATAACCACTATCAACTAGAGCATTTTTCTTTAATGATTTTTTGGTAATTTCATTTTCATAAGAAATGCAGATAAAAGCTACGTATACTTTAATGCATGATAAGATTAATGAGTAGGACAAAAGCATGACTGAAGAATACATCGCATCGCTAATGCATCAACTAGGCTTATGATTTGTGCTAGTGAAATCGGTTTGTGGAATGCAACAAGCCGGTTGCATGTGCAACTTAAAACGCATGCACTGTCTCATGAGTGCATATACAAAAGCAGACGCTTATCGTTTCTTTTGGAGTTGATGCTATTTGGTACGCGATAACGTTCGTTTTCTCCACGGACTCCGGATATGAAAGTGAGAGTCTCTAACAAGTGTAGTGTGTATGGCCATGGCCATGTCCAATAGTGTGGAATATGAGGGAAATCATCTGTTTTGGCTCTTCTCCAGCGAAATATTCTTTTTTGTATGCACAGTTGGACGAAAGTTTGAAAGAATTAGGGCATATTTATCTTTATGTTCACATTTTCACAATAAAAATAGATTCGATGAATATTGGTCGATTGGTGTTCGAGGAATGAATTATTATTTCGTGGTTCTGAGTCATGTTTACGGCAATTAAAAACAAATTAAATTCTAGTCAAGTGGCAGAAAAAAGCGAAAAATGTAGACCTTGTGATGTGGTGTGTGTCGAGTGGAAGGATTAATGATGTTAAAAGTAAGTAGTTTATATTACGTAGGTGGCAGGTGGAAAGAATCACGAGGTGATTGAAGGCTAGTTTTCGAATACTTTAGATCAGTTAAAACGTTTGTGGTTAGCTGATAGTGACGCATAAAATGTCGACTTTAAATTTGTGGCTAGCGAACAAGATCACTCAAGTCTCAAGTGGTGTGTAGTTAATAGTTCGTAACCTCTAGCAACTGTATATTTAAGTTGAAAATTTTAGATTTCGATTTAAAAGCTGTAATTAATCAGATCGTTGGAGTGACATGTTAGTACCTCAATTTGCTTAAGGTTGCCAGTTACAGTAACTGTGATACAGTTTGAGACATTAAGCATGCATCATTTTTCTGTTTGTTTTGTGTACTTTTTTCTCCAGCGTGTATGTATTTTTAATATGTCTCATTGAGTCCGCATTTAAGCAACATGAAAAACTCAAATTGGAATTCGTTGTTCTACATTAGTGATAGCGGTTGTTATCATTCGTGACTTGTCATGCTAAATACAACATATTTATGAGTACATGTTTAAATATTTATGTTACCAAGGCGCACATCTATATTCATGCATATATGAATTTAATGTCTGGACAATGTATATAGGATAGTTTAGTTAACTTGTGACAGACTTGAAAAACTTCCTGCATCAAATTACAAAAATATCACCCTCCTATCGTAATGAATGATTAATTGCATAATATTTTTATTGCTTAATTGCAATACAAAAACCCTGCCTTGTTTCTTTACAGTTATTCTTGACATTACTCGAAATGATCATATGATGATTAGTACTTGCGTTGTTATCATACTTTATGTTAATTATATAATTATTATTATTATTACATATTACGTATTTCTCAATTCTCGAGTGGTAAATCCACATGTGACATGATTTGGACTTGAACTGGAATACGGAATGGGTAGTTTCAGTTTGTTTGGTGCGTCTTGACGCAAATAAAAGTGAACAAAGTTAATAATATCTATCTAATGCATTTTATGTTTATTTTTTATTGGGATGTACTCTGTTGATAGGTAGGGCACATGAAAATTATAGAGCGCCATGAAAGCGGAGTATGCATACACTCATGAGCTCGTAGAATGGTATTAAATATCGATCCAACATCAAACACGTCAGGTTAAAATGTTATCGCATGGGTATTCTCTTTATCATACCGCTCAGTTGTTTTAATATGAAACGCTGGACCTCTGGTTTATAATATTTTGTTCAGCAGCGTACGTCTTCGTGATTACAAGAAGCCACTAGCCTGTTGTGACCTGTGTGATGACTGATTTTTTAAATATATTTTATATTTTTATAGTACGTTACCCTCTTATGATGGTGTCTTCACCCAAAGTAATCAGCAGTATTATTTCATTCTAATCATACAAGAAGCTTTACATCTTGGATCAACCCACCCCAGTTAGTATAACAGATCTAGTTAGGATGGACGACTTTTGTGGAAATAGTTCCTTTTGGGTAAGACCGACATCATTTTTAAAATTGGAAATTAACATCGGAACCTTTTGTAAAAATTTTCTTTAATATTTTCATGTAGAACACCAACCTTACCTGGAATACTAATAAACCTGACTTTACCCCTTGTTTCGAACAAACGGTCCTCACATGGATCCCATGCGCCTTCCTCTGGGTTTTCTCATTATTTGCAGTTGTGTCAACATTACGCGTACACACACTTCAGAGAATTCCCACAACGCCACTCATACTTTTAAAATGCGTGGGAAGTTGGGCGTTGGTGATAGTTCACGTTACCAGTCTCAGCTTTACTTTCCGCCATGAAAATAACGGACTTGAGGTGTCACCCGCTGAGCGAGCCTCTGCAATCGTTAAAATTGCCTCTTACATGCTGACCTTTTTGCTACTTATGCTGTACAAAGCAAAGGGGGTCAGAACATCCGGTGTTCTATTCATATTCTGGTTCCTGTCCACAGTTTGTGAGGTGTTTCCTTTCCAAACGGCCATAAGGCAGGATGACCGTGACGATGACAAGAGCAAAATCAACTTTCAAATTCAGATGATCAATTTCCCACTTGTTGTCATCATGCTGTTTCTGAATTGTTGGGCGGACGCTGCACCACAGCCTGCAAAGGAGCCTAGCGAACCTATTGCCAATGGTTCCAATGGAAAGGAAAATGGGATTGCTTTGACGAGTTCCACAGAGGTGACCTACAACTTCACCCCTGGTGAAACGAGCAACCCAAAAGCTGAGAAAATACCTTGTCCCGAAGCTAACTCCAGCTATCTATCCCAGCTTGTGTTTTTCTGGTTTGAGTCCCTTGCCTGGAAGGGCTGGAGAAATCCTCTGGAATATAAAGATTTGTGGGAGTTGAATGAAGAGGATCTATCCCGGGTTCAGTATCCAATCTTTGCTAAAAACTGGAGCAAACGGGAAGAGAAAAACAAAGGACATCCTGTAAGCGTGTTCCGAGTGCTAGTCACCACCTTTGGTCCACTGTTCTTGTATGGAGCGCTATTGAAATTTGTCCAGGATTGTTTGACATTTGTACCTCCTCGTATACTCCGTCTGCTAATTAACTACGTGGGAAACCCTGAAGAGGAGGAGTGGAAAGGTTATCTCTACGTTGGCATTCTCTTCTCGACCTCCATCATACAAACCATTTTCCTTGCGCAGTACTTTCACAAAATGTTTGTACTCGGAATGAGAATCAAGGCTAGTTTGACCAGTGCCATTTATCGGAAAGCGTTAAAAATTTCCAATGCCGCAAGGAAGGAATCCACTGTCGGAGAAATTGTCAACTTGATGAGTGTGGACACACAAAGGCTTATGGATCTTGTAGCGTATCTTAACATGGTGTGGTCCGCACCATTTCAGATTATAGTATCGCTGTACTTTCTCTGGGATACCTTGGGACCCAGTGTACTAGCCGGAGTAGCTGTGATGATTCTTATGATACCTTTAAATGGATGGCTCACTGGAAGAGTGAAAACCCTGCATATCCAGCAAATGAAAAATAAGGACGGGCGAGTGAAATTGATGAGCGAGATTTTGTCTGGGATCAAAGTGATTAAGTTGTATGCATGTAAGTTGGCAAAAACAATATTTCTTTACTATCAGTAGCTATGCATGTCGCATAAAAGAGTGTCTAAATGAAAATTATCTTTTTAAACAGGGGAGCCGTCGTTCAAGGATCAAGTTATGAAAATTCGTGGCAAAGAAATGACTGTCTTGAGGAAGTCCCAATATTTACACGCTTTCACTACATTCATTTGGTTGTAAGTTGTTTTCTCTGACCATTGTAACATGTGAAAAATATATTTTCATATGTCCTTAAAAGATTGTTCACCTGGATTTAACTTGTAATTTTTTAGCTGTGCACCCTTCGTCGTAGCACTGGTCACATTTGCAACTTATGTCCTTATTGACGAGAAAAATGTCTTGGATAGTTCCAAAGCTTTTGTGGCATTGAACGTAAGACTAATAGCGTTTAAAATTGTATATATGCGAAAATGTATCATTAATGTAAGTAAAAATTAAATTAAACTTGTTCCCTTACAGCTTTTCAACATTATGGCAATGCCCATGTCCATGTTGCCAATGATCATCGTAATGGCTGCAGAGGCAAGTGTCAGCTTGAAACGTTTGTCAAAATACTTGAACGCTGAGGAAATTGACGACGATGCTGTCAAGCACGAGTCTAGTGACAACGATCCAATTGTGGTGGAGAATGGGGCATTCGCCTGGGACGCTGAACAAACCGCAGAGCCCACTCTGAACAACATCAATGTACGACTACGTCCTGGCTCACTTGTTGCTGTTGTTGGAACTGTAGGGTCGGGTAAAAGCTCTTTGCTCTCGGCCATTCTGGGAGAAATGATCAAGTTGAAGGGTCGCGTTGTGACCAAGGGAAAAATTGCTTATGTCGCACAACAGGCTTGGATTAGAAACTCATCGTTGAAGGACAACGTTCTGTTTGGAAAGGAATTGAATGACAGGAAATACGCAAAAATTATTGACTGTTGCGCATTGAGGCCAGATTTGGACATTCTTCCTGCTGGCGACCAAACTGAAATAGGAGAAAAGGGCGTGAACCTCAGTGGCGGACAGAAGCAGCGTGTGTCTTTAGCTAGAGCTGCTTACTGTGACGCAGATGTTTACCTCTTTGACGATCCGCTTTCCGCTGTTGACAGCCATGTTGGAAAGCACATATTCGAAAAGGTTTTGGGTAAGTCGACATTTAAAAATTGTTAATAAGTTAGTGCCTTTCTATTTTTTAAATGAACTCAGAAAAAACGTGTCATTTTATTTTATTAAAGGACCCCAAGGAATACTTCAGGGTAAAACGAGACTTTTGGTTACGCACGGCATCACGTACTTACCTCAGGTGGACCACATTGTAGTTTTGAAAGATGGCCAAGTCAGTGAGGAGGGCACTTACAAAGAGCTGTTGGCAAAGAAGGGAGCCTTTGCAGATTTCCTTGTTCAGCACTTGGGCACTGACGATCATCACGACGAAGAGTTGTCAAATGTGGTGATGGAACTGGAGCAAGCACTTGGTGGACGCGACAAGATTCTGGCAAGGCAGCAGTCTCAAATCTCAGATGATGGTTCTGGCGAACAGGCCGTTAGGAAGAGGACAACTTCCATAAGATCCCAAGACAGTAGCACTACTCCAAGTCCTGCCAAGAAAATGTCGTTGACCACGTCTCCCAAAAAGGAAGAACTTCCGCCAGCACAACAAAACAAGTTGATTGAGGCAGAAAAGGCTGAAACGGGAAGTGTCAAGGGAGATGTATACATGCACTACTTCAGGGCCATTGGAGTACCGATGGTAATTGCAACGTTGGTTTCCAATCTGATTTCCCAAGGATTTCAAGTTGCTGGTAATGGATGGTTGAGCAAATGGTCAGACGAAAAACCAAATGACGATGGAACGATTGATCCTGACCGGCGTAACATGTTCCTTATAGTGTATGCTGCACTTGGAGCTGGACAATGTAAGATTCCGAGTTTGGACTAGATAAGTACCAATGAAACGTGCATATTATTTGATTGATATTTGAAATTTTCGTTTGGTTGATCTCTACAGCTATTGCAGTCGTGATTGGCGCTATTGTGGTGGCTATTGGCATGTTGAGAGCAGCTGGAAACTTGCATACAATTATGCTAATCAATATTTTGAAGAGCCCTTCTGCGGTACGTATGTATTTTGATTGTATCTGGACTATCCTCGATTTGATGTAGGAGTATTCCATAGTTTATCATTAATTTTCTCTTAAACATTTCAGTTTTTCGACACTACACCTCTGGGAAGAATTGTGAACAGGTTTGCCAAAGACGTTGATGTTGTCGACAATCAGCTTCCAATGAATTTAAAATCTTGGCTTAGATGCTTTTTCCAAGTGGCTGCCACGGTTGTAGTAATCTCATACAGCACTCCCATTTTCTTGGCTGCTATTGTACCTCTGGCTGTCGTATACTTTTTAGTTCAGGTAATACAAATATTTCTGACTATATTTTTCAATGGAATTAAATAATTATGGGCCAATCGATTCTAATTAAATTGTTTATATAATTTTAGCGATTTTATGTGGCTACCTCAAGACAACTGAAAAGACTGGAATCTGTGTCTAGATCTCCCATTTACTCCCACTTTAGTGAGACGTTGGCTGGAACTTCCACTATCCGTGCTTACTCGAAACAACTGCCATTTATACTAGAGTCGGATGCCAAAACCGATTTCAATATGCAGGCATACTTTCCAAGCATTGTTGCTAACAGGTATGAATCATGTCATGATAATTATTTAAAAAAAATATAGTAGTAGTACTTCAAAGTTGGTATAAATTCATAATTTGTGTTTCCTCAGGTGGCTTGCCGTACGTTTGGAAACTGTTGGAAATCTGATCATCTTCTTTGCGGGTCTATTTGCCGTTCTTGGACGTGACACATTAGACTCTGGCACAGTCGGTCTTTCTGTATCCTACGCCTTGTCCATCACCCAAACGCTGAACTGGCTAGTGAGAATGACGTCAGATGTGGAGACCAATATCGTTGCCGTCGAGCGTCTCAAAGAGTACAGTGAAACGCCACAAGAAGCAGAGTGGGAAATACCCGAGAGGAAACCAGAGCCCAAGTGGCCCCAGCAGGGAGTAATCAACTTTGATCATTATCAGACCCGTTACCGTGAAGGGCTGGACTTGGTCCTTCGAAATGTTACATGCAATGTTGAGCCAGGCGAAAAAGTTGGGATCGTCGGCCGAACAGGTGCTGGGAAGTCGTCCTTGACATTAGCCTTATTCAGGCTGATTGAGGCGGCTGGTGGAAACATCACCATTGACGGAGAAAATATTGCCAAGTTGGGTCTCCATGATGTTCGTGGAAGACTGACCATTATTCCTCAGGATCCCGTCCTTTTCTCTGGCACACTTCGATTTAACCTAGATCCATTTGAAAAGTACAGTGACGATGAGATCTGGAAGGTTCTGGAGTTATCTCATTTGAAGGGATTCGTCAGTGGACTGAGTGCAGGTCTTTCTCACGAAATTAATGAAGGTGGCGAAAACTTGAGTGTTGGCCAACGTCAACTTGTGTGCCTGGCCCGAGCCTTGCTACGCAAGACGAGAATTTTGGTGTTGGATGAAGCCACCGCTGCTGTTGATCTTGAGACGGATGACTTGATTCAGGGAACCATTCGCACAGCTTTCCAAGAATGCACCGTGCTTACAATTGCACATAGATTAAACACAATTATGGACTCGACGAGAGTCATGGTTCTTGACAAGGGAGAAATTGTTGAATTCGATACTCCGTCCAGTTTGTTACATAATAAGAAATCTATATTTTACGGGATGGCCAAAGATGCTGGCTTAACTTAAAACTTAACTTAAAAACTGGTGAATTTTTTTCTAATCAAATGGTGAATCAATTATGTAGCTGTAGCTTTTTATTTAAAAGTGTTAGAATGTAGTTTAGTAAAAAAGGTAATGTTAATTAATTCTGGTGGTTTTGTACTTCTTGGGTGTCTGTACCTTCATACCTACTACCTACGTACCTTCGCAGATATTCTGTCGCCAGTCGACATCTTTATTCTAATATTTTCTCAAAATGATATCACAAATTAGGAGACAAACTTTAAAGCACCGAAAAATGTTCGTGTAACTAACATATACAAATCAAGTAATGAAAATGTGCTTTTCTCTGGTTCGGTGTTTTAATATAGTCTAGGCCCTAGACTCTAAGGATTTATGTATACTATCAACTATGCGTATAACGTAAATGATTAAATGTGTGTCAGTAGTTCTGGAAATAGTTTTTTAATTAATTATACTATAAAACTATCGATAGACTACATCAACCTTGTACTTAAGTATACATTTTGTTAACAAACTTATATTGAATAGAGTTATATTGTTACAATTACAATTAAAATAAAAGTGAAAAAACCATGAACTTGGGCTTCATACATTCGACTTAATTGTTAATTACATGATTTATTTTCATGATCCGATTTTTGGATTTCTGCGGCGTTACTTTCGTATTGTTAACCTTGACCTCCTCCTTAAATAACTGCTCTTTGGACTCATTTCAATTATCCCGTGCAAGCCAGACAAACATGAACTTCTTAAGAAATTTGGAAATTTAATAACCATTCATTCATTGACGCGACAGTATCAACTTACTAATCTCCTACGTTTTCATGTTCGCCCCCACACCTTCCCATTGTATTTATTTGACTTTTTCATCGCTTTAATGGTTACTATAATTATGATTTGATCTATTTCGAGATCCTCCTCGATCTCCCTATAGATCTCTTTACCCTACTTTCTCCCCCCACCACCTCCTCATATCCATAGCTGGAGACGTCTCACTTTCCCCCATAATCATCTTTCTTAGTTTCTGGAAGGTCATAAGGTTAGTTGGTATCTTTCTTGGAGGACAAGCTGCTTTCATGTCACTACTCCACTGCTTCAGTGACTTGAGAAATGGCAGCCATGCCAAAATGCCAGTGAGACTTAATGAAAGTTCTATTTAGTAACGTGATTAAATGCATCTAACTGATAAAGTACGGTGACAAAGTGACAAGTCACACCTCTACGACACTAATTTAATGATTCACTGTAATTTACCATTGTTCTATTGGTAAAATGGTAAGCATGTGGAAGAGTTCATTACGAGGTTGTTGACCTTTCTATCAAGAAATGCTAGATATGGAAATGGAACGCAATTTCGTAAATTACGCATGGCATATTAATTAATAATAACTCTTTTAGCGTGTATGATGAAGTAGGAAGGTCAAAAGGTTGGAATAAAATATGAGAAAAGAAAACATGACACTGCGTTGCGTACTGCGTACATGTGCAAAAAGACATCAAACAAAAACTAAATTTCAACGTAACTAGTCAATTAAATTTTCGCATAGAATTGATGTTTTCCACTCCAAATGGGGCCTTCTTCGAATACATTAAGAAATGGGAATTGTTTCAAAACAAAGCCAAAAGGCAGCAAAAACAGTTCCCAGTAGGATTTCTATGAGTCATTAAATTCACCAGAGAATACCGAAAAGTTGGTTGCCGCAGATTGGCAAATAAAAAGTTACTCTGTGCCTCTCTGCCTTCTGCTCGAACAGTTCACAATTCCTTTTGTTTTCGTTTCTCATTTCTGTAAACAAACGGCACACAACCAAACAACCTGCTATACCGGCACCACCGTTCTGCCAGGTGCCAACCAACCAGCTACACACACAACAGCAGCAACAACAACGCATTTTCATTTCCATCCATCCACGTATGTATTTCCTTTGTTCCGTTTTACATATTTCGTTGTTCGTTATAAGCATACCGTCGGAAAATACACTGCTGGAAATTACATTTTTTAATGCAAATTAAAATGCAAAAAAGCTCGAGTCACTCGAAAATTGAAATAAAAATGCGTTCAGAAATAAAAATTTTTTTCTTTCTCAATTTCCAATTTCTCATCCTTGTTGCTCTGCTGCTGCTTGCATTTTGTGTGCACTTCCACAGAGGTCATCTGAATTATGCAAATTCCAAAATAAAAGGAAACGCAACGGCAACGGACAATAAAATGAAATATGGGTTGGATTGGCAGTTGAATGAGATGACATTGCATTTTTTTATTATTGCAGATGTAATTTAAATGCATTTTTTAGAAAGCATTAATTTTTCCTTTGGCCATTAATTTTTCTAACTACTTGTTCAGGGTTTTGTCAAGAAAGAGTCATAATTTTTGTAGCAAAACTTGTCGAGGAGAATTCAAGTTGACGTTTTCTGGTGTGGAGTGCATGAACTCGATAACTTGCAGTCGTACAAAATCGGTCGTTGGACGCATGTACACACAAACGACGTGTCTGTATTTTTTGTTGCCGGACAACTGTGCTCTGAACTGAGCAGTGCTTTTTCAGTACGCTGAACTTTTAAAGTCATTATTCGTCCGATTTTGAAAGTTTAGATAGGTGAAAGGTCACTGGGGATTTCAAACGGAGGTCATCATTTGCAGTTTACATCTAAATTAAAAGTTACTGGCTAGTATAATTAGTGCTGTTGATATATCATTGGCTTTTGGAGGCGACCCAGAAGTGACTGGTGATTAGTTTTCTGTTGTGTTCGTTTTCAAAACAATAAAATTAAGATTAACTTTGGAATCAACATTAAAGTTGTTTGTTGAGAGAGATTGATTGATTAACGCTTAACGCTGCTAGCATTTTAACGACAAAGTTGATGACTGTTGTTAATTCTGCTGAAGATAGATTTTCAGGTATTGTTATTTATTTATCTAGTTAATGGTTATGATTAATAAGTAGTTGAAGTTGTGATTATGTGGCATGCTGTCAGTGCCCTGATAAGATTTAATAATTTATATTTTTCTGTTTCTTTTTTTATTTTTGATTAAAGGGTAGGCAGTTAAGATGTTATCTAACGATGCTCCTTGTCACCCTTCCTGCTCGGAATTACTCCAGGAACAGCTTCGGGACGCTGTTTCCAAGATTCACGGAAATTCCAAGGTTGAAACGATTGTTTTTGAAGATCACACTTCTCCACCGGATACTCAGGCTAAAGAGAATGCAGACGGAACTTTCACTCACCGCTTTATGGTGACCATTGTTGAGCAGTGTCCGGAGGAAACTGGGCTTTGGAACAGCTTCCAGAACAATCAAGTCGATGACGTGGTAGTGGATGTGAACGACATTTCGAGCCTGGAGGAGTTATTGGAAGGCAGCGATTCGAATTCTACTCTGTGGGAAGAAGCCTTTGTCACGCCGCCTAGAGCTTCATCGTCTGACACTGTGGAGAACGAAGCACTCGGTGAATTTGTTGCTACGCCCGGTATTAGGGAAGATTCTATTGACTTGCCGTATTTTACCAATTTAATCGAAACAGGTTAGAATGACATATATCTATGCTGCATTATTCCTACGATTATTTTGAATTTTGGGGAACAGTGATTTTAATGTGGCGTTGTAAAAATGTTTTGTTACAGGTGAATTTCAAATTTCAAGTGTCAATGCGGACGCCGACAACGCAGGACTATTCCCGTTGACCACCGAGGTGCTCCATGAAACAATCAATGAACAGCTAGACAAGGAGACGCCACCAACACCTGCTGCTGATTTGTCGAACACTCTATTCAAAGATATTACCGCAACTTGTGCCATGGGGATGGAGGTAGCTCTCAAGGATGCGGCCACTAATCAGGATCAGACTTCCGTTAGCGCGACAGTTGTGGTGAATAAGATGGCCTTATCCCAGCAGCAGCAGTCTCAGTCCAATGAAATATCGTCATCCACTTGGGCTCACTGTCAAACAACAATGATTCCTCAAATAATTTCTCAAGACTACTTTTCTACCATCGGAACCTCCTTTGCCTTGGCTGGACAAAATCAGGTGAAGTCATTGGCGTTATCATCTGCAAAGCAGCAATTTCTTTGTCCAGCAAATCTTCCAGCAGTGTCAGCATTAATCCATGGAGGAGTTACTGGAGGATCATCTATGAATTGGACCCTGTCATGCGTTTCGTCAGCAGGAGCAAACAAGGCTACCCTGGTGCGATTAGCGAAGAAGGCACAACAAAAGCAAGGTAGGATTGGATCATCTCATCGCCCATCCATGCTCTTGCCAAAAACTGTTACTGTTCCCTTAAGAGAACAAGGATCGCCAACAAAACGTGCCTTTTCGCCTGTAAAGGCTAAACTGAGATCTAGAAAAACAAATCCAACTACTAATGCACCAATTGAAATTCCTGCAACTGGCTCCCAATTTCCCAACACCAGACCTGGTGAGGCTCCTGCCGGTCACACGTACGCATCATGGATAATTCAAGAAGGACTGCTGAAGTAAGCTTTCATTATAAAATGAGAACAAGATTTGAAGTTTAGTATTTTTGCCATTTATTAAAAAATTTTTATTTTATTTTTCAAAGGGCTCGTCAAAAACAGCGGCAGGAGAAGAAGGCGGAATCAATGCAAAATTCTCAACGTCAAAATGGCAAATCTAGAAAGGCTCAGAAGATGACACGAAAGGAGGTGGTGGACGCACAAGCTACGGGAAAGCAAAATTCGGCTCGTTTCCAGTGTCCACTCTGTGGAAAATGCTATGGCAGTGCAAATGGAATCAAATACCACGCGGAGAACGGGCACGGTCCGAAGCAATCATTTACGTGCAATATTTGTAACAAGGATTACGCGTCAAGGCATGGGTTGGCAGCTCACAAACGGACCCATGAAATCCGAGCAGCGGCTGAGGCACTGGAACAAGAACGCTTCCAGCAGCAGCAGCTTAAACAAGGACAGCAGTAGTAACACCTTCTCTCAAACAAAGTACATACATAGGTAATGCATGCTGGACAAAAAATGTTAAAAGGTACAGGGTAATAGACGTTTAATTATAGGTTTCGCTTTATTTTTTTAAACTTGTCTTGATGGTATTTTCGTACTAGTAATTTTCAGAAGTAACTCGGTTTTGTTATGAATTGGTATCTACATAATTATTTACGTAAGCGTACTAATGAAATGTTCAATAGTAATTTAAGATATTCGGAATTAACTTTTTCTAACACTATTACATGCTTTAATCGCTTGATATTCGAGCACTCTCGTTGTAAGTACAATTGAAAAATGAAAATAAAATAGTTATACCGTTAAAATCACAATTGAACTTTAAGTAGCAATAATTCTTTACGTCCTAATTCACAATAACTGTAAGTCCTAATGGTTTATATATTAATTATATTCAGTTTCGCTTCCTCCTACTCTTTTATTCAAAAATTCTTTCACCAATTCCTTGCCGACGCTCTTATCTACTCTCGCACTGAATCTGTCCAACATCATTCCCTTCTTCCCAATAAGCACCATCAAATCCGACTCACTCAACTTGCCCCCAACAACTCGGATACTCTTGACACCTCCAAAACTCCCTTCCCGTAGGATTTTCGTGAGCAAGCCCCAGTGCCAAAACTCCAGACACTGAAGGCTCCCATGTGCGGCACGTATCAAATCCACA
Source organism: Sinella curviseta (assembly GCA_004115045.4). NCBI lineage: Eukaryota > Metazoa > Arthropoda > Collembola > Entomobryomorpha > Entomobryidae > Sinella > Sinella curviseta. The sequence goes on from CM023199.3 coordinate 73,354,932, forward strand.
ACAGCCCCGTCATATGTCGCGAGAAAGTTTCGACAAGGCTTTGCATTTCTCAGCGTTAAGCTCACTAGTTTTGGCAACTTTCCCGGCAGAGTTGCCGAGTTTCCGCCTCCTCCAGGTGTTGACGCACAGCCGATGGCCTCGAAACTCTGTTCCGGGATTCTGCAGATCACCAGGTGCTTCAGCGATTTCATATGCAGTCCTATTGTTTTTACGGCTCCGGGAAAGTGCTTACTTTCGATAATGATCTTGAGGGAGACGATGCACGGGAGGGAGAGTGTTTTGAAGAGAGAGTGCGGTGGAGCGGCCAGTGAGGGAATTTTTATGTAAAACGACTGGATGGGAAAGGAACTCGAGTTTTTGGTGATGTTGAGCAACCTTGTCAGATCGGATTCGTGAGTCACGACGCGGTGGATGGGGTCCTTGAGCAAAAGATGGGATGTGACAAGTCCGTGCCATGTTTTGCATACGAGCCGAAATCGCAAGAGATCGCTTTGCGATGAATATTTGAATATTTTTGTGAGAATCTTTTGGGCAAAACAAACAAAAAGTTATTAACAAAAGTTTTACTGCATTTCCGGGCTCCAGGAGGAACGTACGTATTCAAATATCTTATTCAACTCACCACATGGTTGAGCATTGGATTATAATTGACAGAATCCAAAAATAGCTTAAATTCGCGTCTGGCTTGTTCCTGTTTTTCCTCATCTTCGCCACCATTGGCAAGGCCGAGTAGCTTCATGTGCTTAATTATCGTTTGCAAAAATCCCATTTTTTATGTATCACTATAAACCTGATTTGGTTGGATTTTTCTGGCACAATAAAAGTCAATTAAAAACAATGCGCTATACAAGCTTATATGTAAAAATGTAGTGGCTTCAGTTGCGTTGCTTCATCAGGTGCGTATAGACAGACGCCTAAAAATTAAATGAAATATGAGGACAGAGAGGCGCAACTCACAGAAGAACTGGTCGTAATGGTCAGCACGTCAGTAGTTTTTAATCACATATTATTATCACAATATTTTAAGCAATTAAACCACCAGCACAATTCTCAATCTTGCTTCTTTTTACTCTCTTCTTTTTGGGCAAGCGTAAATTTTGATAAGCATCCAGGGCATGATACGATATTACATTCAGAAAGGCGATACATGTAACCATTATAGTAGGATAAGGATGAGCATCGTTTACAAGACAAGATTTTGATTACATATTATTTGCATTATAGTTGTGGGCAACAACTTGTAGCTATGATACCTATGTATTTGTGATCTCTGATGATGAGGATGATGTTTGACTTGGAGATATAATATTATTATGTGGAGTACATACGTAATTTTTGATCAAACATCCAGTCCAGTCCAGTGTGTCCAGTCATTGCATTTATTTGTGTAACATACATATTCTCTGTTCCTGTTCTTTACAACAAATAAAGGCCAATCATTCCTCATCGACTTCATCCAAGCGTAAAAAGATGTAAAAAGAAGTATTGACAAACAAGCTTCCATGTTTCGTCATAATTTCCATTTTGTTGAGTACATTCAATTAAAATGATCTCTGAGTACTACCACTTGTTGCTAACCTATGCTGTTATATACTTTGAATGGCTTCTTCAGCAAACTCGTATCTTTGCCATCCTAAGATTCTGTTGGGGTCAAGGATTATCATAATAAATGTCCATGTTATTGTGTATTGATCTTTTATATCAACTTACATACGACATCATCATATCTAAGGTTTCTTGGGCTCTTGGTTGAAAGCATCTAATGATTAAAAATAGCCTCTCTGTTCTTATGTGTTATAAGTTATGTTTGTGAAAAGTAAGTAAAGTACGATGTGAATGGGAGTTATAAAATACAGCACAAGTTTTCAGCGATAGTATGCCTTTATATAGGTAGAAACGCTGATTTGTATGAATGTACGCTTGTTTGTTCCTCTAATAATAAAGTTTTTTTTCTGCATCAATCCATAAATCTAATTTTACGGAGACTGGAAATGTACACATTATGCAAAAGTGAGCGGGTTCAAACTTGGTTGTTACGTGAACTTTGTCGTCACTTTTATGGATTCTTTCGTGTCGCTCGGCCCTGTAAATAATTCATTAAATGGCCAAATTATAATTCTTGTCGCTGCTTGGCTTTTGATACCGCTGTACCGCTTGACTGTGTGGTGCTTCCCCAAGGGCAGGTTAAATAGGAAAAGTTAAAATAACTTTTGATGCGATATGCGACAATAAAATCTAGATCCACACCCAACCAACAGCCATTTTCAAAGTTGCCTATATAATATGTTGAAATTAATATTAAGTGTGGGTGATTACATGAGCATTTAGCTATGGGAGCGGGCTAGGTTACGTTACGAACACAATTGGATAATTTAATAGATTGACAAATAAGGATTTCATATGCAAACTTTGATCTTGGCTGAATTGGATAGTGTATGCAGCTGCATTGAAATATTGTAACAAATAAATGTGAAAAGCCTCTCAGCATTCTGCTCATTTCTGTAACCTTCAACCTTAAACCTGTAAAGAAAAGTTTCACGTTTTCTCGCACGATTTTTAATGGGTTTCTACGGAAACAAAACAATATTTGTATTTCATTTAATACTCATGTTGAAATATCGGACGCTGACCCTAACGAAATCCATCTAATGTTACTCACATACTGATGGAATTGTACGAGCTAATAGTGATCTAGCTTTTTTAGTTTTTCATATATGCCTATATATTTTTTAAATTTAGAAATATCATGTAGATGATTTACCAATATGATATTAGTTAGGAATATATCCTTAAAATTTCCTACATCGCATTTTTTTTTGTAAAATAAAAAGTGCTTTACGTTGCTTCTATAACCTTGTAAAATGGTAAACAAGTTATATCTCTACTATCCTCCTTGGTAGAAATCAAAACACTCTGATAATGTATTTTTGTTTACACTTTCTTCCTTTTACCGTGTCACTTTAGATTACAATGTCGATTTTATGATGTATTTATTCAATGAAAATTGAGAAGCACAAAAACAAGAATAGATTTTTCTGCTGAATATATTCATACGCACTTTTTTGATGAAGTCATTCATCCTTGTGATTTATTCCATAATCTTCTCCGTAGATTATTCTTATTTATCAAAAGTGATTCCAGCAATGAATGCGAATGCCATGAAAACATTTATTTCTTAACATGCGGCGCCATTTGGCATTGTTGTTGTGGTTGTGAATCCCGAGAAACGGTTCTACACACAAGTGTGTGTCGCCATATCAAGATTTGCATACCTGTTTTTGAGACATGAAATGAATTAATCCCACAATGAGATATACAGATTTTTGCAAGTCTTTTGTTTGTGTGCCCGTAGCATTTAGCGCTAGAGCACATGTAACTTAATTGGCCAGGTAGGTTCGTATAATATATTTTTGTTTACAAGGCGATGGGTAGAAATTTGCATACGTTGTGGCAAAACAGTTTGTTGGTTTCGGTGGTTTTCTTTCAATGACCTTGCTGTACTTGAAGGATGCCATGCCAGTGGTGCACCTCAATTATCCTCAATTTAAGAATTGATTTTACTTCCCAATTCTCTCACAATCTTGTGCATTAGAAAGTTGACGGAATAGAATGTTTATCCTTCTCAGGAAGTTTTTAATTCCAGGATATTGGAAAACCAAGAAACGAGTATGAAGAATGCGGTGTAAATTGGAAAAGTTGCAAAGAGTGAAAATGCTACATGAGTCGTCTCTGTACTGTAGTTTTAAGAGTTCAGGTGTGCAAATATTTGCTCAGCTGGACTGTACAAAAGAATTAAGAAAATTCTTAAACTTCAATCATAGTCATTCTGGGGGTATTAAAGCTTATATAGTAGGCCAAAGTTATAGAAGAGATTTCTGGTTATAAACATTTTGGATTCACATTTTTCTTAACAAGTTTAAAACAACATTTCCAAGAAAACACGAAATAGTCTCCTACCAAAACTCTTGTAAATACTTGCACCTTGTTTTGTTCCACTGATGCTGTTAGTTTTAAAGAAATTTCTTTTTGTCGTGGTTAGTTTAAGATGTCGTTCGTGGAGAAATTATCTCATGGAAATTGTAAAACCTCTCATTCATTTGTTTATCGTACATAGGACAATTTCCTTCACAAACGGTGCGTTTGTCGAGATTATAAGATCTATAGGCAGTTTGTATAGTCACCGTGTTTACTCAGCTACAAAACACCAGAGAAGAAAGCTTTGCCAGAAACAACCCACTCGTGTGGGCCTTCTTTTAATTACTTATTTCTACATGATTACTTGATGCCGTCCTTCACCAGAAAACTGGCCGCACAGGGAAACCCTGGTCATATATTTTATGTGGCTTCCACTTTAATTTGAGATGAAATAAAGCATATATAACATATAAGATGTTGGTTGACATTGACGTATGTAGTTTCGGGAAATACGCTGCTGTGGAGTTTATTCCTGTACACAGCAGCATTGTGATGTTATCATCAAAGAAAGACACAATGCAGCCGTGTCAGTGGCAGAACAAAATTCCAGATTTCTCCAGCTCTTACTCGTGTAGGTTTGTGGTATGCCTTTGTACGGGATCTATTACTACTAGGTGATAAGGTAATGTACACACATCACACGCTTCCCTCCAGCTCCAAGCCAATAAACAAGGAAATCAAATACCGTGTAGCATCAACATTAGGTTGTAGTCTCTGAGTGAGAGTGACTGCAACGGTCTATAAACACGGTCTATAGTTGAAACTGAAACTACGGTTATCAGTCAGTGGAAAGTCCATACGATTGTTAGGTACTTGACCTCACAATTTCTTTCCCAATTCCATTCATCTTAAGAGTAGACAATTATGTCCTTTTCATGGAAAAGGCAGCAGAGCAGGAGCCCGAGACGCTATATTTGTATCATCAATTAGCACCATGCACCGACCGAGATGCACGTGTGGGCGTGGGAAGGACAATTGTAACCTTTCTGCCATTTTTTGTGCGGCATGAATTTTTTAATGACTTTTGACGACTGTCTACATGCTCTAGATACTTACTTTAAGACTTGTCTAATAAAAATTGTCTTGTCAAATAAGATTAAGCCTTTGTCGTATTCCCTTGTTAATAGTCCAGAAGAGAGCTTTTTTGCTTCCCCCGTCCTGAAATAGTATTATAAGCAAAAGGTCTCGTCGTTTCGTCTAGCAAATGGATCGTGTTAAGTTTCGTGGAAAATTGGAAGATTGAGAAAATTGTCTGAAGAAAATGCGCATGTTGACCTTTTCCATTTTTCCAGGCGAAATTTTAAAACAATGATAATGCTTACAACTTTGGTACGCTAAAGCCAACTAGGTGTATACAATATATAAATTTTGTATATATGTATTTACCTATTTGGATTTCTATTTGAAAGATGTACATATTCAATTCCTGGTGAAAGTGCCACTACCTAACTCTTTTTACAGTGTTTAGTATATATCAGTACTTTCAAGTCCTTGAGTTTATGCATTCAAAATGTCTTATTTCCTGTTTTAATCAGCTTACTGGATTGTCTTTCATACATCGACCTTGCCTTGCTTGCGTCAAGGTTAACATTTAAAGCAACGGGCATACATAGGTAAGTACATTCTTGTAAGTTCAAAACTGGAGTACAGCTTCCATGGCAAATTACAAACCATATTCCACTCGGAGGAACTGTTAATTCGTACACATTAAAAATTATTCCCAGTACGCATATTACTGATAGCATGTACGCAATATCTATAAAAATATAGGTATACCGGACGTACGCAGGAATTTGTTTATGATTGTGTTGTGTGTATGACATTGCTTTCCGGTTCTAGCTGTTTTGCTCTATTTCTGTCGACTTTCAACCACTTTGGTTGTTTACGTTCTTGCATCGTTTTCTGCGTTTGGGTTAACGCCTATGAATTTAATGGCAATAGAACACCAGTTGAACTGCCCGCGGCGTGGCTGAGAGCATTCATACTTCAACACTATTGGCTCTCTCACACATATCTTCATACAACCTGACTCTCGCACAACAACCACAAGTTTAAACCCTATTTTTTAAGCAGTTCCTGTAAGTTTTTCTAAAATAACTCTTCAACCGTTTATAGAGCAAAACTCACTGATTCTGCCAGTGTATTTAGTTTTGCTGTACAGTGAGTGTACGATTCAAAATTGAAAATTTTAGTGAGTGGGTTAGTGTGGATGCCGTATTTGCACTTGTTTACATTGATAGTAGTGATATGCTGAAATCACTTATTTTGAATCGTACACTCGCTGTACAGCAAAACTAAATACACTGGCAGAATCACTGAATTCTGCTCTATAAACGGTTGAAGAGTTATTTTAGAAAAACTTACAGGAACTGCTTAAAAAATAGGGTTTACAATTATGGTTGTTGTGCGAGAGTCAGGTTGTATGAATATGACTAGATATGCCAGCCAGCTATAACTACCATATATGAACGTCTGCATCATTCCATATCAGAATACAAAGTAAAGTTGGTGAAATAACATCTTCTACCTCTGAGCATTTACAGCATGTAGAAATATAATAGAAAAAATGTTTAATTGTTAGTTTAGCAGAATATTAGTTTAATTGTTAAAATTTTTGATGTTAAGACAATGTAATAATATCTTGCTAGGCAAGGCTTCATTGTATGATGTATTGGACGAGGTGTGTTAATTTTGAATAAAGGAATTAAATTAAATTTAATTTAATTTTAAAAAATGCACACTAACCTATAGATACACTTTAAGAATAATACGAATTTAAATGTAATGCAAGAGAACGACTGATGAGTAATCGGAATTCCATTAGAATAAAATTGGAATCAGAATGAGAATTAATTTCAATGAAGCCATCGTAGCAAATCATTAGTAGTGACACAGTGAGCAAGTAGAATTTATCAAGTAGCACATGGCGCCACCTCAAAATGTGGAATAAAAGTGACCATTTACAGCATATGGAAGTTAAATGAAATTTCAAGTGTCAAATTAAATTCAAAATTAAAATAAAATCTCAAACTACGTTAGAAACCGTTACGAGGTCAACTTGTTTAAATGACAACATATGGCAAGTGACATATCATTCGACTCGTCTAACAACATAATACACAGATCTGCGGTCATTTTGAAGGTCACGGTTTAACGGTTAGGACGATTTCAAATGGTCCTGTTTAAATGGTCTTGAATTTTGGACTTCAGCTTTTGATAAACGGTTTCTCGCCACAAGTGTATTATGTGAGAAGCTTGGCAGCAATAACGGCCAACGGTAACCGTTAGAAACCGTTACGATTTCATGTTACATGTTAGCTTGCTGGGTTTATTTGAAATTGTGATGCGAAACCACAGTTCATCATGTAGTACATGATCCCACCGCCAGATGCCGTCTCAAAGTGATCTCGGACGGCCGGGCATCGGAATAAGCGCATATGTATATGATGGTGTTAGTGGGCTCCGCCTTCTATACCTCCATCATCACCATCATCATCATCGCATGGACACGAAAGACTAGAGGCTTAAATCCCTGCATAATTTTATGAGTCTTTGGTGATTCGGTGGTGTAGGCTTGTACGCAGCAACTTTAGCTTTGGCTGCTGAATGTATACGTTTTCATGTGAGCTCATTCCATAAAATATCATCTTTCCGATGACAACAAACGAATGGCAATGGGAAGGAATCTGGATTGGTTGAAACAGTGATATAACTAGTAAGGTGTAACCTTTAATATATAACTACCGGAAGAGTGAAGTATGCCCAAATCACAAATTAGGTATGTATTCGACCGTTATACTACGTTAGTGAACCTCAAATTGAACATCTCCACCGATTTGTGGAATAAAAAATTTTGACACCTGGTGACCCCTCTACTTCTACCCCCCACCCAGGCACCATTTTACCGATTTGACCAATGGTCCATTGACAAAAAATTATCCTAATGAACTCCTCTATCTATTTATATAATAAAAAATTTCACGCCTGGGTCAACCCCACCACCCCCCACATCGACCACCATACTTCCGGTCAATGACGAGGTACATGGCTGAAAATCAATAGGGAAGGTCCTCATGGGCCAATATATTTGTGTTCCAAATTTGAGCCATATCGGTCAACTTGAACGGAAGTTAGAGTGGATACGGACAGACAGACAGACAGACAGACAGACAGACAGACAGACAGACAGACAGACAGACAGACAGACAGACAGACAGACAGACAGACAGACAGACAGACAAACAGATCAATCGCTATAACTACCTTTCAAGCATTTCATGCTTCCGGTAGTTAATAATGACGTGTACAAGACGCTAATTAGCAATATCATCTTACCTATCGTAGTATCACACGGAACATCCAAAAATAGAACTGCAAATACATTGACAACAATGGTAGTCATAATAACTGAGAAAATGGTCAAATCAACAGATACCTATAATGACGCGCCATTTCTCGGGACAGGCCAGACTATATTATTGTGAATTTCACTTCAACCTTGGAATCCTGAGCGGAGCTTCCACTTGTGCTTTCCAGGAATTACAACACACACTTGTGTAATCATTAGATTGAGATTTTGTCATTTCCCCCGAAAGCCTTTCATTCTGCCTACTATACGTTGCGCTGCCTTTCCTAAAGAAAATGATTAGTATCAAATGCAAAGATGAAAATGAAGACAGCCTTGAAAATTTCCTTTCCAATTATTTGGGAAGCTTCCTATTATTGCCAGCATAGTCTTCCCTTTGACTTCATCACATTTGTCGTCCGGCTGTCTGCTTTGTGAGCACGTTTCTGTTTGTAGACTAGACCCGTCCAAAATTTCCCCCATGGTCAATTGGCGAAACGAAGAAGCCAACGTAACACATATAACAATACGGAAATAAGAAAAGCTGACAAGGCTTCTCATCTCAACCGTGTGAAAGATCCGGGCTTGGTCTTTATCCAGCATGTCTTCCATGATGAATGAATATTTGTCTGGGAGTTCTTTTCTGCATTCCCCGATGGCAAAACACATAATACATCATTCGGTATTAATGGTTATCCATTCACTTTTATGATATTTATAGTTATATTCTGAACATGTTTAATTTGGTTTCTTTATGCAATTCCGTTATTTTAGCTAATTCAGCGTTTTATTATAAAGCATTGACTGAATTTACTTATACATTTTTGCACACCAATATTTCTAGATTTGATGATTGTATTTCAGTTTGCAACTTTTCGGGTAATACTTTGGCTGTAAACTCGCCGACATGTATTGCAAAATTGCAAACCTAGAAAATACGCCAATCCTCCTGACAGATACGCTTAGCGAAAGTGTCTGAACAAAAATGTGACGAGCGAACATTAATTATGAATACGTCAATTATGAGCAAGTGAAAGCCCTAGTAAATAAAAACTACATTATGATCAACTGCCGTATAACCTGTTATATAATTTATATAGGTATAAGAAAAAGAGAAGTTATAAGAAAGGAAAAAAGGTCTTCGTGAATGAAAGAAAAAGGAAACATGTACTACGCGTATTTAGTAATAAGGATCACTTCGTAAGATAGTAATATCTACCCCTTCGGATTTTCAATGTAATAAAGGGCACTTAAAGATCAGCAGCAAGAAGAAGAAAACTGAAATTTCTGAGAGCTTAAGTAAAGGTTGGCGACGGTGGTGTAAGGGCTAACATGCCGATGCGCTTTATCGGAGCTTCTGAGTTCGAATCCCAGATCGTCCAATCCAATTTTTACTCAATCTCTCTCTAAATTATTTCAGTATACCTCTCTTTCATCGACAGCAACCTTACCTAAAGAAGAAGAACCCAAAACAAAAATCATTCATAACATAACCTTCAACTTGAACTAATTATTCTAGTTGAGGTGTAAATGAAACCGAAAATGAAAATTAAATTGGTTGGAGAAAATGAGAAACCATAGGCCAGTGTAGGTGTTTGGGCAAATATTCACTGAATGCCAAGTACAAGGACATACGCACGAACTGTGCGTTTGACATTTAATTAAGAGGCCAGAAGTTACGTTGGTCAGAAGCTTGTCCTCTCAGTCGTCTGTAGAAAACAAATGAGAAAGCTTAGTAGGTGTGGAAATTACAGCGAAATGAAACTTTTATCCTTTCCCCCTCCTTGCCACTATTTAATGTTTACCTAACTGTTGTAAGGTAAAGCTCACCACGGAATGACGACACCTTGAATCGAGGACCTTCAGAGAGTTGTTTGTTGTTGCGTGTATGTACATACATGAAAGAGAGCGACAAAGTAGCTCATGAAATAATTCTTACTTTCCTCACACTACTGCAAATTGTAATTGCAAACTGGTACGGGAAAATCCTCACACTCGACATCAAGGATTGCATGGTTGAATGGATCAAAGAGTTTCTCAACAAAGTGGATATAGAGGTATTAACGTATATAAACATATAGATTCATCTTGGGCTTCCCGAAAATCACGGTGCTATATTTTAGTACCAAATAAAAGACGTCAAGATAAGAGAAAAGGAGATTGCATGATACCCCAGGGTATTTTAGATTTCTAGAACATATTAAAAAACTAGTGAAAATCGCTTCCTTGTCTCGTGATATGTGCAACTCCATGAACGGAATAGTAACAAGGTAGGTTAGGTTGTTGGTAGTAGGCTCAAGAGAAAATGAAATATCCCCTTCGACCTTGAGTTTCTCTAAAGAGGTAGCTTAAGAAGAAGGTAAAAGCGAAGGAAAATTGGCAAGGAGATCAGGATGGTGTAAGATATCTTACTTCAAAAGACATGCGTCTTCTTTTTCATTAAGGCACGAGTGGATATACATACCTAATGTACAGTTTGTACTGGTTGAACTCTGGCTGAGAAGATTTTCGGAAAAAATCTGTGCCTTTTCCAGAAGTATTCTGTGAACCATTTGAATGATGTTGATTTGTAAATTGGAAACCGGAAGTCTGTAAATGAGCTCTAATTTATGATATATGCATATAGGTACAACAGTTTCTGTAGAAGCTGTGCTGACATAACGATTAAAGGTGTTATGAAATGAGGAAACGAGTTTGTTTTATTTACTGATTTGTTGCAAGTTGCAATTTATTACATGCACACGCTAGTGACTTGAATTGCAGAAAAGTGACATAAACCCATCATGTTTCCGTGTCTGTACTAAACGAGTTACCCAACTTTGTTGCAAGGTCATTTTGCTAGCATCTGGCCATAAACCAACATCGTTTGGTTGTTGTTCTCAAGACGAATCCAATGCATCGAAAAGGATCTCAGAATCTGGCGAAACAAAAAAAAACAGCGTTGTCAGCAGCCTCTTTGTATGAAATCTTATTGGGAATTGGGATACACTGATGTAATTATTGGCACACTAAAGTACTTTTGGTTTTATTTTGATTGTACTTTACAACGATAGGAAACAAGCCCATTTTGTTCAAATGTGTATCAGGTTTGGTGTATCAATGTTTCAAATGTGTTGCTCTTTGAGTTCTCACGTGATCCGGTACATTTTCCCATTAATAATTTTAAAGGGCACATCCAATTGACAACAGTACTTTCGGGAATCTCTGTTCCAAGGTAACAAGAACAAGAAGTGTCGAGAGTCGAGAGATGTAGTCGTGCTGAGGCAGAATGAGAAAAATACCTATCGAATTCGTGTATACCTGTCGAATCTAACCAATTCAAAGGGCTTTACAAGATGTATTATACTTTGGCAACATATACAGGTGCCTTACTTTTAGAGCATCGAGATAAATGACACCTTCCATTTCAATTTTTCATCAACTACCTAAATATTATACTGCAACTGGATACTACTGGATGTATTTTTCACTACAGCATGTCGCTACTACTATAGTTACTAGGTAGATACATTTTGTAAAAAAAGATGAACAAAGCCTTGTTTGATCACTTACTACTTTGCGACTTCTGTTGAATGCGATTTTCCATTGTACATTTGTACAATAGATACTAACTAGAGAGAAATTAACCTGCTTCGCTATTTTCCCACCAACTGTACATGATTCGGTGGCGGTTGTTACCGGATGTCACGTTGTTTCCACGCATAACAATGTGTACTTAATCAAACTTTAATTAAAGTAAAAAAGAAAGAATATTTCTACAATAAACATTCATGAATATTTTCCCACAAGAAAAACCCTCAAAGTTCCAACTGATCTCAGTGCTCTCGGTAGATGAGAATGTAACAAAGAAAACCAATTTGAACTGGCTACATTGTTTTCCGTCGGTCAAAGGAACGATATCTCTGTACAATATACCTACCGGAATTGTCAGTAGTCTTTGGTTGGTCGTTAGGGTGATGGGTTTACATATTGACATCCATAAAGGAGGAACGTGACATGGATTGCAAATTAAAACAACCTTTTCCTTAATAATAAATATAGGTAAATGCCTTTTGTTGGTTAAATTAAGTCCTGCTGTTGCAAACACTCGTGCCCGACTTTAGTCATGCACGTTGCCACTTTGAAAGAAGGAGTGCTTTATTGGAATTCAGTGCTGAAAGACGAGAAAATCAATTCGTACCTAGGAAAGTCAAATAAGATGGATGACCTTTTTGCTTGTTTGTAAGCTGCATTATCACTACTTTCCCTTCCTGAGTTATCATGATACTGGACTTTTGTCATGTCATTGTTCCAAGTTTGTTGACTGGATTGGAGTTGTGCTTCAAATTTCCATTTCATTAGCCAGTAAGTTCTGTACTGTAGATTCTGCTGAATTTTGATTTAATATTAAATATCTGTGCACTAAAATTTTGTTGTAATGCTAGGTATTATCTGTGAAATTGAAATAGATACGAACTTTTGGAGACACCCATATCCTGTGTACAATGAATATAATATATGCACCTAGACATATATTCCACAAATATATTGATACCAATAAACTTTCACCTACTTTGATTTCCAAGTAATTTCCTGAATTATGATTTCAGCTCGGCATCCATGAAAATCTGAAGACAGCAGTATATCACCCATATCTTGTGCAACATCTGTCACCAGGAGGACGCTTTGAAACAAGCCGAGTTACTAATATTGCTCATCTGTCCAAACTTTCAGCCTTGATAATATTTCAACCTTGTTCCAAACACTGCTAGACAACAGCTTGACTTTTGACACATTACCTGACTGAAACGAATGCAATGCATGCACGATTTCTAGTTATTTGACACAAACACAGCTTTCCCTGGAAACGATGTTCAAGTTTTGTTTTCAAATTGCATATCGACACCATCCACATGATTCAAATTACAATAGAATTCTTTGTCCGCTCAAGTCCAACCAATGTCCTATTGGTAATACCTTCCATTTATACATAAAACATAAGTGTTTTGTTCAAGTTCCAGAGAACTTCTATTTCGTATGGTATCTTTCTTGAACTCGGGCGAAGCATTGGCCAGGAATAGAATGCTTTGGAACTGGCAAAAAGGGATACCATAAAGCATCATTTTTTTGGCAAAGAAGCTAAATAATATAATAAGTCACATTGTATCTGTATCGCATTGTAATAAAGTAGAAGATCGTAATTCATACAAGAAGCTGTGCATGAAAACTCCTTTGCAGACTAGACATGCATGCAGACGGGGAAAAGTTGCTAAACTGTACCGTTTAGAGATGGGAAAGTTTAGATTCTGATGTGAGCACAATGAAGCTGAAGCTTAGCCATAAACAATATATATAAATAGTACGCACAATAAAACAGCGTTAACGAAACAGTTGGAATTGTTGTACGGAAATGTTTAGGATAAGTTGATATTTCTTCTTTTTTCGACTTCTGTAACATTTTTTTGCACGAGTTGCATCGCAGTAATTTACTAGCTATAGCCAACCAAAATTCTCTAAGCAGAATCTCTACATACATAATAGTTCCGACGATACGTCTTGTCTTGACAAGTGTACCAAGTCTATGAGAAATTGAAAGATGAACAAAGAAAGTCTATTCAATGATATTCGGAGAAATTCAAGTATTTTTGTAGACACGAGTTTTGTTGTTTCTGTGTAATGTATTTGTCAGGAATCGTACCCACTCGGTGTCAGCGTAAGATGATTTATAGTATTTTGACACAAATGATTTTTTGCAAAAAGTTGTGTCACGCCATCGTCAAGTACAGTTCCATTTAATAAAATAGCAATTAATTGTTGTTTATGTACAAAATGTGATATATTCTACCATATTATATATCTATATATTCTAACTCAACGCATGTGTCGGATGCCAAAATTGAATGAATCCACCAATTAAAAGTATATATACCTAAGTTCGTTTTTGTAATAATTGTAGTCGTGTCATTTTATTTTTTTAATGATTTAATTTTACACTTGATTACGACATATTACATGCATGCCCAATTATAGTACATAATTACTTTGAAATTATTGTTTTTCAAATTATAATGATGAATGCTTGCATGAAATGGGTATTAATTTAGTTTGGTTCTTTAGTTCTAACTAAGAGTTCTAACAAACAACTAAACGTCTATTATCGATTGATTGACAATGGCAGCTCAACCACGCAATCCAGAACAATAAATACCAACTGAACTAAACTTCATAAAAAAGGCATCACAGGCCAGTGGAGTGGATCTGTCTATCCAGATTGGCAGATCTGATGCTGAGTGTGAGTGATTGTTGTATAGAAATATTTTCATGGTATTGTTGACGACTGGCGATAGTTTTCTTGGAAACAAACAAAAGTACTTTCAGGTTGTACACGAGGCATTCCCAACATAATACGATTTGCCAAAGTAATGCTTGTTTTTATTATTACTTTTATTACTTTTTTCACGAGTATATTATGTAGCCATGACGGGACAGAAAAGAGAACATGAAATGCGAAACAAAGTGTCTTTTATGTTCTTGTGCAACACTATTAGTACGACACTTTGCTTTAGAAAATCAGTGCATCGGAAATTATTCTTTAGACAGGAAAGCAAACTTTCTCCAAGTTTCTAACTTGTATGTATAGTGTAGGAAGTTTGTCCATAGTTTTTGCCTAATGACCCCTAGAAATACACATAACAGTGGACAGGACGAAATTAGATTGAAATTTCTTTCTAAATGGACGTATTAGCTGCTTTATTTGACAAAAGGTTCTCTGCTCTTTCACCGAGGATTTTTATTTCGAGTTTCAATACAAGTTTGTTTGTTTAGGCGTCGTCTTTTGTAATACGACGGATATGATCACCTGCAATACCAAAAAAAATATCTTAATGTATGATTTGTACAGATAATCTCATTATATCAGGAATGCATTCATTACAACCTGCGTAGAATTGGAAACTCTGATGATATGGAACCCCAAAATGGCATTTCAATAAACGAATTAGAAAATAACTTTTGGTTTGCGAACCACATACCAAAATTTATGAGTTATGACAAGGTGGATAAAATTAGAACGCATTCTCGACTTTCTCCAATTTCTTTGTACTGGAAACCAGAAAGAAATCGTAGGTATAAGGAATAAGATCGAGATAACACAATACAAGTATTATATTTCATTAATAAAAAATAAAAGCCTTGGAACTCTGGCATTTTAATGTCGACAAACAGACGGAATTAATGAATTTTCCACACAGCGCGGTCGTAATTAAGTGAAACCATTAAGCTATGCCAATGCCACATGGTTAAAACTTTAGGGACAGGATATTCGCCTTTTTCCGTTCCACGGTTCTAGAAAATTATTTTGTACTTTCAAGTAAAAGATCAAAGGAAGGGAAATGTTTCATGCTGAGATAAAGATAATTTTGCTCAAAACTCGAGAATTAATGATCGCTATCATAACATGACTAACAACAGTAGCATTATGCTACTAGCATAGGCATCAAAGATAGCCAACGGGACAAGGCAAATCTTTCATTTACGTTTATCATAATTTTGTTAATTTATTATTTCCTACGAAATGATTTTTCTTAAAAGTATGTAGACACTTCTCTTTATAATAAATTTTCTCAGAAGGAACTTGATTTAAAACTTCACACTCGCCCAACCGAAATAAATTGGAACATGCTTCGTATTCGCGTCCATTTTCCAACACTTGAATGTTCTAGTGGGCAATAATGGTACCATGGTAAATGCAAAATGAACTTTATACTACATACGTATATTTAAAAGTTAAGCAAAATTACTCGACAATTTCGTGCATTTCATCAGTTACATAACATATTTATGTATTCTTGAGAAATACAAATTTCTGTGGTCATAACAATTACAACAATGCAGCATTAGTAGTCTCCTGCAATTTCCAAGTCTCAACTAGCTATTACCGTAGCGAATAAAATTGGCAGCCAAAGGAAGTGAAGGCAGGAAGGACGGGCAAAATGTGATAAGTTGGAAATAAGCTTGTCGGCGCTAATGGTAACTAATACTTTCATCACCATGCACATTGTGTACCCGGTTTAAATTTGTTTTCCAGTTTTCATTATACCCTGTCATTAGTAGCTATTCTAGGGAGCGGTTTCTGTTTCTATGCCCCATGCAAACCAAATCAACTTGTCTAGACGGTTTCCAGAATTGTAGCAGAGCGAAAACCCGTCTCTTCTTTAAGTCGAGCTCCAAAAGCGAACAAAATTATTTTCTCTTCGTGGTTTTTTATCGGTTATTGCATTCCAATTCTATAGATAGAGACTAGAAACCAACTTGGATTTTCCACGAACGTTTTTATAATCTCATTATAAATACCCTCAACCAAGTTCCGCAACTACAACGAGGCTTATATTGCTGCTTGCCTGCATAGGAACGTATAAATGAAGCAATGCATTTAGTGAAACCTTGTATTACTTTCTCCGACTCCTTTCACATTTGACTTCGTTAATATTTTTTGTATAGGCAAGTACTTCAAGTACATTGCTCGCAATATGATTATTTTATGTAACAAATGCATTTCACATAACTAAAAGATGTGCATTGGAAACGAAATTTTATCTTCCCCAACTCACTGACCGTGTATATTTACTTCAAGTTCAAGCATTACGTATTTGGATTGAAAAAATGTGAAAGGAACTGGAAACTCTGGAATTCTGAAAACAAACATTGCGTCGAAGTCATCAGCAGAGTATAATACTGTAAAACTTTGATTTTCGATATACTTGACCACAAGTCAAACGATGATGTTTACTGTGCCATACAATTAATTATTGCTGAACGTTATGAGCAACAAGGAAATGCAAAAAAAAACATACTATGCATTCCGCCCGATTCCAATGGTGAAAATTATGTTATTGGATGTGACGATACAAAGGGTTTGATGAAGTTCACTTTCTAAGAACATATCACCCGTCAGTCGTAGGTACTTTTTATTATGTCATGTACACGGTGGAACAGTCAAATAAGTATGTGGAAGTAATAACTAATTTTGACCAAAGCAGAAAACCAATTCTTTTAGTTTCAGTTTCAACTTTAAGCGATGAAATGTACTCAAAGAACGTTGACATTATATGACCAGTATCCAGTTGGCATTGTAGTGGATTCCATACGTCAATTGTGTGTCCGCTTATCCTGGAGAGCAGAGCTGACGGAGACGATGTGCTAAGATAACTATAACAGCTAATGTGGGTGGGTGTAGATTGTAGATAAACGTTCGTTTGTGTTGTTATGCGAGAAACTTGGTATGTATTGCCTTTTCAATCTCTTTACTAAAAGACGCTATAAATTTCATAACTACGGCGAAGTTTGTTTTTCATGTCACTCCATAATATAACCGTTGTTTCAAACATCTAGGTACTTAAATCATTTCTAAAATGAAAGCCAAGTTTTTTTATGAAGGGTACTGGACACGCAATACCTCTTACGGCTTATTCCAACTAAAAGTCACTAAAAGTACGCGCTGTGCAATGTAAACACGTCCACTTTCACCCAGCCAACTATACAAAAGTTTTGTGTAAATAATATGTGTATGAGTACTTACTTTAATTCTGTTATGCTTTCTTCAGCTTCAGGAAGTAAATACAAATAGTACGTTACCTTAAACGATGAAGTGCCATGCTAGTTCCTATTACTTAACTATAACTATTACTACAAAATTATGAAATAGCAGTAAATTAACGCTTCCGTCCACTGCAAGGATGCTCAAGAGCCAAACTTGTAGAAAGCAAATATACATACAACACAGAAAAGTGGTTTGTATGTGGGTATGGAGCATTTTCTGTCATAATTCAAGGGTTGAGCCTCAACCGTTGAGGAGTTTGGTTACAATAATGTTGGTTTGTTTGCTCATGACAAACGTCATTGTTTGGTTGTAATAAATAACATGAGCGTGAGACTCGACTTCGTATTTGGAGAAAATCGAGAATAGTAGTGATATTATCAAAATTATAGTCTTATGAAAGGTGAGTGGG
The DNA here is from genome assembly GCA_004115045.4 of Sinella curviseta. Lineage (NCBI taxonomy): Eukaryota > Metazoa > Arthropoda > Collembola > Entomobryomorpha > Entomobryidae > Sinella > Sinella curviseta. Next base: position 73,373,238 of record CM023199.3, read on the forward strand.
TTCGTTTAAATCAATATTTATTTTGGCATTTTTGAACATATCTCCCACAGGTTCATGTACTAGACGACAGGAGGTAAAACTTATAGAAGTATCTGTAAATACACCATCACAATTCACTCAAAATGACGACGACGATGGATGTCTTGAATTGTGAGAATTATTAAAATGATATTATTGAACATGCCTACTTTTGTCTCGCTTGTTCCATTCCGTTGGTTGCAGTATTGACATAAATATGAAAATCTATCATGATAAATTGAAGAAGACCTAACAGCAGAATAAAATTTCTACCTTAACGTTACATTTGCTAACGTTATCTCTTTGTTCCAACTCACTGCATTTATTGTCAATTGAATGTCCGGTTATACATTAGTATATTCATGTCACTCTCAACCTTAATTAAATACCTGAAAGACATGTACTTGTACATGTATGTACTTGTACATGTATGTACATGTAATTAAATACCTAAAATGTACATATGCATATTTCTATGCTTAACTCCGTCCCGGTAACAGATTTACTATATAAGTATACGTATGCTATGTTAGCAAACTTTCCCTTTAGTATATAACGGACATAAATGTTTTATTTGTCGTACATTATCTCTTAATTTTAGTAATTTTTACATAAATCAGTTCTAACAATAGCAACACTGTATCAAACCTGCATGGATACCATTTAACTTTATATGAACTATCACAAGTCGTAATCGGTTTTTACGATTGATGACGATGGAGAAGGTAGGGTTTGATGAAGGTTGTTATGCTGCACGTGGTGAAACTTGTGTGGTCGTGATAATAATGATAGCAAAATTGAAACTAGCATTGTAATTAATGATGTGCTTTGATAACGCTGTACTCGGTGTAATAAATGCATGAAGGAAATAACGGATATTCTCGAAGAAGCAGTAAAATATTGTATAAAACGAGTTTTCAAGTTTAATTTGTGTGCCAAATTTGAAATGCTGAGATCTTAAATCACGTCAAAATTAAATGACAAGAAATCTATCTTCTTTAACAGAAGCGGTTATGAGGGAATTAATTATGCATACTTAATATTCACAAGATCATGTGCAGCTATATCAATACGTTGCTTTTTGCAAGGCAAAATTTTGGCTTTAATAAAATTGACAATAACCTTATATTGTAGTGCAGTTAAATGCAGTCTCGTAAAGTAAGATTGTCAGTGGCCCTGAGTCTTTCACAGCGTTTATTGTGAATTTATGAAGAAATGCAAGATAGTGATCATATCATAATGGCCACTATGGCCAGTTTAAGACTTTCTACTCAATTATTGCTTTTTACTCTTCCTTTTCTTTTTATTGGCACTCCCAAAAGTACTATAATTCACTTTAATGACTTTCATTGCCGCCAACGGCGGAAAACTTGCAAGCCTCTAAAGCACACGTGCTACTTCATCTACCACTGTTCATTGTCTCAACTCTTTTGTCACAATTGCCCTCCAGTGACTCACCACTGTAACAAACACCGATAACCTCGGAATAATATATGTTTCGTATGAATATGCACTTTAGCATCTAATACGCATGTTCACGTAAATGTAGTGTCCATTCATGCGAAGATTTATGATATACTGACACTCGAAAATCGAAATGTATGTTTGTTAGATTAATATTCTGGCACTCACTACAATAAAACTGTGGTAACGGGACCTTCTACATGTCCTGTCAAAGTCAAAGCCATAGGATGATAGGTAACTTTGTTGAAACTAAAGAACTTCAACAATTAACCTGAGTTCACAAACTTTTCCAGACGTAGATTGACAATGCCATTGGTATTCGGTATATTTATTATGGAAGTTCCACAGTGGAACTAGCTATGAACGATGATGATGTTTTTGAAACTTTCTGCGTTTAGTTTTGTGGGCAAAAATGTTAACCCCGGAACGACTGCAAATTTCCATTGTCATTTAACTTTTTTTATTTGAAAGTTAAGTCAATGACATTTACTTTGTGACAGATTGGTTGGGCGAAAGTTGTTCTAAAGTTTACCTATCGCAATTCCCCTTTATAAGATCACAAAATTCATGTGGTACATTATATACAAGCTATTATGGCATTATTGAGCTTGTCAGACGATATTTAATGTTTAGAAAGACGTCGTTATGAAAGGTAGGGTCATGGGAAAAAATGTGATGTGACACAGAATCCCTAACTTCTCCTTGGAGTATAAAGGTACTTTAAGCGTAATTGATTCCCTATAGACCAATCTCAAAAATTAACAGTATCTCCAGGGACAGCTTAGCAAACAGTTAATATTGAAAGCTCATTCCCGGTTCAATTGTTTAATGACTTAGGGTTCAATGGCCATTGCTGTAAATTAAATAAAAACTAGTCAAAACAAGTCAACTTGATGCCAACGAAGGCACAATTTATGAATCATCTAAGTAACTAAGCCATGTAGCAAATTGTACGACGATTCAAGTCCCGTTTTTGGGTGCACTGTTCATATTCACAAAGAGAAAGTAAAAAGGTTATTGACTTTCCTTCTATTTCAGTGAAAGCGTTCACTTCACAGCACCTGAGACAATGGATACTAGCATAGAGTTTATATGCAATTGTATGGACGGTTTTCGAGGCATTGCCGGATGACATCTCTTGAAATAATGAAACCACAAGTTAGCGGTAACATCCCAAACCGAAACAAAAACGGCTTGTTTTTGTTCTTTATTCGCGGTACAATACAATTATGTCTCCATGTCCCGATTACACCACCTTTACTCTTACATAACAAAAGTTAACATAGATAATCTAATTATGGTCATATGCCCTACGACGAAACTAAACATACATACATGCATAAGGTATGTAGATATAGGAACAAAGGGGTCACATAAGCGTTAACCAAGAGGAAAAGGTAAAATATTTTTTGATGCAGTAACCGAGATAATTAATTTTATAAACTTTCATAAGGCTCCACGCTTTTCCCTACAACAATCTATCTACATCCAAGTTAAATACACCAATAGAAGATAAAGTCTGAAAGTGAAAGCAAATATAACACTAAATATGCATTGCTGCAGAAATATGTTTATCAAACGGCTCTCTCAAGACTCTCGTTAGCGATTTTGATTCATAATTGGAATGGTGAAACTGGAACCAGTTAGTACCCCTAAAGTCCTCGCCCCGGTTGTCACGAACTATGTAAAATTACATGAAATTCCTGTCCAGAAAATAAAAGCACAGAAGAAAACTTTAACTATTGACATAACAACTAATTAGATATTCGTGTCCATAAATGTTGGCGTTTAGAGGTCGTGAAAACCTCCTGAAGCGATTTTGATTTGTTTACCTCGACAAAATCTCGAACATGAGTTAATTAAGGCAAGTGGAACTAATTTACTTGGAGAAACATAGAACAAAACATAACAACTGCATAAATACATAATACGTACATATCTTTTCTCCATCATTTCTTTCTTTATAGTCATGTTCAGTTACGGAGAAAGTTGTATCCAAGTCCAACTCAAACGGACAGAAACAATTTCTGACTAATCGACTTTGGATTGACAGCCATAATAAGATTGCTGTTATTGTTGTTTTGTTTTGGCAAAGACTTGGAAAAATTAAGCCACTCACATTGGGACCTATGGACCAACGCACATTTGACCATGACCATTGACCAAAGTTATAACAGACCCATAACAACCGTTACGGAGCTTCATAATAATAGGGAAATGTCAGAAAAGTCTAATCATCCATAAAAATGCCGACAGTGTGATCCAATTTTTCTTCAAAGAACTATGAAAAAATGGTCGACACAAAGCATTAATTGTATCCTTTGTTGCATACAGCAATAGTGGTTTACGAGTGCATCTTATACAAACTTTCACTGGGTAAGTACTTAAGAACGCCATTTGTATTATTCGCTCACAATCATCATTTTTATCGCCACTTTTATAACTGCTGCCAGCAGCCTTTTTTTCTTCATTGTGAAAGCACATAGGTATCTGTAATCTTTTTTGTACGCTGCACGAAATTTAATGCTTGACCTGATCGATTTGAAATCGCGCATCATCATCTTCGCATTATATAAGTAATGGAAAATCCATAGAAAAAATAGGATGAATGAAAGACTGCACTTTCATTCAAGTGTGGAGCTTGTCTGATACCGTCGTATTTTTCTCACTTTTGATCAATGTCCTAAAAATGTGAAACGCTGCTATTTTCATCTCCTTGGCTTGTCTCCTCAGCTATCTTAAGACGCAGCGAAGTGGGTGGAAATCGATCCGTAATATTGAGCATTTTTTAGGCGGAAGCGACTGAGTATTTTTTACAATGAATGTAACCATACCCTCCTCCTGTTTACTTTTCGTTATCAACTTGTAAAACGTATTTATATTGCTTAGCTTCTTGGCACCTTCTCCATTTCATCATTATTACATCATAACTTGGTTTAATCTCTACTAATGGCCGTTTAAGACGCGCCACCTCCGTTATTGTTAGGACTTCCTGTGAACAGACGAGACGCTGTACGTGGTTGCTTCTTATACATGACCTCATTAATGCCCCAGTTATAATAATAATATGTTCCTATTCTGCTGAAAACTTAATGATACTAAGTTTCTCTAATGATTTCCTTCGTTTATTTGGAAAATGACGATAATAATATGATGATCATAATGCTACAACGTTACAAATACTTTGGGGTAAAATTATCGTATCTACAATGAAAGCAAGTTATAACAATGTAATTTCTATCTTCCCTAGTTTTCCAACAACTTTAATGACTTCCAGCAAGAACAACAGCTTGTTATCAAAATGGTCTACCTACACCTTCTCCACCTATCATTTGATACATCACGTCATGTCTACAGTGTACTTACACACTGCTGAAACGTGTAATGTTATCCTATATTATGCGAAAAGGAGAAAGTGATTACTTGCTGTGGTGTGAGTAGATGTACTTTGACTTGTTTATTGCCGGCGTAAGACAAAAATGGAGGTAGGACAACTTTATCGTTGAATGGGGGGAGTGAATGTTGGATAGGAAATGTCCAGCAAACTGTTAAGGTTGTGGCTAAGATTCTTGCTTTCACTTTATCTCCAACTGTCAGTCAGTTTAAATATATGGATGGGGTGGGATAAAGACTCTAGAACCCTTTTGCTTGACAAGTTTCAATTTATGTACCTAGTTATAGGAAGACCGAGAGAAATGTCAGAAAAATGGGGAGGAGGTTACGCAGAAATTACATACATAGCTAACAACCTTTTGTATCCAATGTATTTCATTCACGGTGATCTTGGGGTTTCATCAAAACGAAAGTGGCGTAGGCGGACTGGCCATCTTTGCCTTTCAGAAAGTTTCTGTTGCACACACACAGTGAAAATAAATGTCCCTATATTTACATTTTATTCGTTGAAGTTGTATACTTACTTTCACTTCCCGTTGTTCAACTGTTTTCCCAGGACTAGAGATCTCCAAACAGGAGCTACACGAAAACTTGTCAAAGTAAATTCCCGTCGTCACACAGTTTTATACTTTCTGTCTAGTCGCTAGACATCCCATGACACCCTATTTAAATAAGGTGAATCTTGCTTAAGGTTTAAAATACAACATACGATGAATGATAAATTCCAGATTAGGTATTTGTAAATTCATATGAAATTGCAATGACTTTTGAAATGCGATACTATGCTTTGGACATAGACATGAAGTTTCTCTACATTGGTTCCATGCTCTTGCTTCTTCTTCTTACTTTAACTTTCCACAAATTCAGAGAATCATGGTAAATACGTATGAGTAAAGTTAAAGTTAAAAATATGATATTGTGCAACATTATACAATTGATGATAAAGACATAATCACAAAACATCATATTTTGAAGTAATTTGTTTCGTCATTATTTATGACTATTACTCAAGTTTTCTTCATCTCGTTGACTATCATAATTCCCATTTCAGCTTAATAATTCCTGCTGTTTCATGAAATGTAAAATAGTTCAGAGAACTTCATGGTAATCTGTATAGATGCAGCGTTCACGCAGACACTAGCATTTCCCAACAATTTGAGTTCAAAAACCGTATTAATGTAGTACCTATATAAAGTATGTGCGGAAAAGTGTCCAGAATGGTAAATACAGTGTAGATATATTTTTTGTATAATGGACCGCGTCCATGGAATAATGGATTTTGCAATAGATTGAAAACTTTGCCCGACTTTCTCACGTGCTTTAATAACAGCTTTCCTGGCAGAATTGCAGAAATATCGACTTTGCTGCTGAGTAAGTGACATGATTTATGAATTTTTGTTCCCTAGATAAGACAATCCAGATTTCCCTTGTTCCTTTTATCTGCTCTTTTCTGGATGGTGGTGCTCCTGAATCCCTCCAACCACACAGTGAAAAAAACTTTTATGAATGGGGTCGGTTGTGTACAGCATCCTTTGTCCATTTCCAGTTATTATACGAATCACAAAAGGGAAAAGAGAGATTCGTTATTTCATGTTTGCACTGTTGGCATGCAATTTGACCACCTTTAGAGAGAATTCCATATCATCATCACATACAATCATTGCCTTTGTTTTTTTCATTTGCGAATATAGATTTTCAATAACATTTTATTGTTTCGTGAAAAGAACCCAGACATTTTTATTTCCTTATCATCAATCCTTGTCATTGTTCCGTCCTCTTCTCTCAAACACTCGGATGTGCACAGTTGTACATTGTATGTCAGCGACTCGTAAAAAACTTTGCCTCAATTAAAGAAAAATCAATGATTGGATGCACTTATTTTTGATGCCCAAATGACCTTGTTGTTTGATTGTGAACGGAGAAAAAAGTCAATCAAGACTGCCCGTGCCCCATCAGCGTCATTGCTGTCATTGAAGAAAGTAAAGACAATGACAAACCCAGTAAACCAATATAAAAATAGCCCATACAAAAGGCAGTATTATATTTTGGGAATTGATAATGACACGCCCCCATTCCGACTCCAAAAAGAAAACAATTTTTGGATACGAAGGAAATCCAAATGTGAACTGTTATTAAATTTCCATTAAAATTCAATTACGTATTTTAAAATCAAATAAAAAATATCCTCACAGTGCGGTGTATCGAATACATTATATGATTTTTCTGAAACATTTGACTGTAAACTATAAGCTCATGCTTGTAAAATCATTAAGCTTGACAGATAGTTGGAAAGACCAATGGATAGAACCAATGAATATATAAGCAGTTTTCACTTCCTACTTTATGTATATACACTTGTGTTGACTTGTGTACGTAAAAAACAACAAATTGTTTATCACGAAGACACAGATTTTCGTATCGTTAGTCAGTGACTCAAGTGCGTGAATATGTACACAGTAACTGTCGTCGTATAAAAACGCTGCTTTATGATGTTTTACCCAACCTCCAGTTCAGTTTGGAGAAAGCAAGAAAGTGAGACAGTGCTCGGCAGCTCCGATGCCAGTCTCCAGTTGGTGGAGCTCTTGAACACATTCCAGTATTTTCACTCGTGCTACATGATACTTGGTTGTTGCTATTTCAACGCTTTCAGCGAATTAGTAAGTGTAGTGCTATCATGCAAGTGAAAGTTTCGTTGCAAAACGACAAGCTTTTTAGGACTTTCATCACACGGGGCAACGTGTGACATTTGTATAAAACCCTGCTGTTTGAGCTTATTATTACCTAGTGCAAAAATTAAGCGTAAATAACATGGTGATTGTGACGTTAATGTGATGGACTGTTCATTCAACCTTCGTTTTGATGCTTGGTCTTGAAGTGCAAATAAAAGCTAATTGGTATAAAGCCATATAGTAACAATAGTGCTCAGTAAGTAACAGAAAGGTATGATGGGGAGAATGGGAATGTGGGAGAATGAAGATAACGAGGACGATTTTCCATTGCTAATAAACATTAATGACAATGACACATCTATGATGGCGACGACAACAAAACCGTCACCAACAGTCGCCACCGCCATCGCAGCAACTTTAAAGTTTCTTCAAAACAATACGTTGACCAAGGGTGGCTCGCTATACCCCGTTGACGGAGTGAGCTCTTTAAATAATAGTTATGGTGAAAACAATTGCCTAGGGTGCAACTCGACCATTTTAGAGGCATTAAATGTGTCAACTTCAGTGAGTTCTACGAGTATTAACGACTACGGTGAACATCTAGATGGGGATCACGATGAGTTGTACGACGTGCCACTGTCGATGGTCATTTTCTTGTGCTTGTTATACGGAGGAATTTCTGCGTCAGCACTGGTGGGCAATACGCTTGTATTGTGGGTGGTGTCGGTAAGGCAAAATTGACATCTATCGTTTTTTGGTATTGTTGGCATAAATTAAACAAATAAGGAAAACTACATATATGTGCATACAAAGCGAAATGGTATTTTCATCGATATTAATGGCAAGAGGGAGGTTCATATATTAAAAGCCGTACATCGTGTGGGAGTGCCAATATAAGCATGTCAAGACAGAAACCGTTACCCGACAAAATACCTGAGCCTCCATATCTTTCCGCAAAATCATAAAATTAGGTAGGTAGGCTTCCTATTTGTCCCTGTCCTAGTGTGAAAACCCACATATAGCAATGCGGATACGAAATGAAATATTACGCTGTTGAATTTAAATATAGACCTTGTAATTCCAGCGGGAAATGGCTCGTCGGGTATTCAAAGGGATCCTTCTATTTGCTCTGAAAGCTAATTGTGTTTACATACACTGTCGATCTCCGCTTTTGTTCCTGTTTTCCAAATAAAAGGGGTCTATGAAAAAACATGCCATTGAAGAAATGCACACAGTCCCAGGTAAAGTGGAGTATTTATTAAAAACTAAAATTTCTTTGAAAAGCTGATCTTTAATGGTCCATAAATTCAAATTTCAAAAGAGGGAAAGCATGTGGAATGTGGAAAATATGGTGGGGTTCCATTTCCAATACACTGAGCTGCTCAAAGTTTCAGGTACTTTTTTATCCGAGCCTTTTTAGTATGCTTCTCACGTGATGGAATGCGCTATATTGGTAGTGTGAATGCGTTACTGTGGTTACTTCATATCATTTCTATCATTTTAGCGTGAGACACGATTCACGTGGGAAAGAGTTTAACTCTCTATCTTTTCAGAATACACGTTTTGATGTATTACTTGCAAATTGATGACGTATGAAATCGTCATGAATAATAAATGGCAACAGCGACAGTTGAAAAAAAAGAACATTGAATACCTAATTTCTGAAATTCGCAGCTGCGTGGACTCAATTCCTTCAACTTTGTGTGTATCTTATTGTTGTTATTGGTTGCTGATTGAATTTCCTTATTTCCCTTGGATTACGAATGCGATAACCGGTTCAATTTTTTGCTATGCATTATGCAACGCGAATGGTGGATTGAATACAAATAGTCACCTTATTTTAACCCGGATTATAAAACGATGTGGAAATTTGATAGTCGGTTGGTTCATTCGATAGTCAATGCTTCATTGATTCATTATAACTGTAAGTTACAACCTCGACCCTGGTGATAAGGCAAGAAGCACCTTCCCTTTCCTTTCGCAGTTGGCAATTCCGGTTGCATGGAAATGAACTAGGACCGACGGAAGGCGGAACGCAAGAAAATTGTAGAAAAGGGAAATATGTGTTTTAAATTCAGCTCTGCTTTCTATTGTGATTAGAATATATTTTAGTTTTAGAAACAAACTTTCTTTTTCTTTACATTTTCTTCTTTGTTGAAAAACAGCGGAAACAAGAAAAGCCTAGTGTACTTTTTATTCTCTTTTGTGAGTGCAAATTCGATTGCAGTCTTTGTCCTTCAATCCATTGATTTATTCGGCCACTGCATGGCGATCAGTATCATCACTCGGGAAAGTAAATATGTTTTCTATTTCTAATGTGACCAAATATGACAGAGCACGTATTTCTCATGTTTAACCTACTTTACGAATCTGTCTGGGGAAAATATACTTATGTGTACACACGCACATTGGGAGAACACACAAGTTGCAGAACTATAAAGAGTACAACAATTCAGTTGGGAAAATTTCAAAAGTAAATAGTCTCCTTCAAATTACATTTGTATAAAATGAAAAATGTTTAAGCCTGCCAGGGAATTCCGTTTAGGGGTAGCAATAGTAGCAAAGCAAGTCTCAGAATTGTAAAAAAGACATCAAAAATATTTCTGAGGAAAGAAAATGCAAAAACTGGAAATAGGATTGTCCAATCCTTTTATCTGGAATTCCCAAACAAAACTTTTGTCATTTCGATATAATATGTACATATTTCTTGCGTAGTATGTAGGCTAACAATGGTTCATTGGACGCATATGTTCACGCCTACTTCATAGTATTCTTCAAGATATAGGCAACATCAGCAGCATACTTTCTTTTGGCTCAATTCTTTAGAAAGCTTGTCCATCGTTATTAACATTCGGCGCCACCACTGCCATCCCAAAAGTTCCTTTAAGTTTAAATACATGTTGCATGGTTATGGTTGACAGTTATAATAACTTGTAATTGAAATATAAAATAATCCTATCATTAGGAAGGATTTAAGATTGCTGGAGTTGCGCTTTAGGAAGCTTTTCCGTAATATGGTATTGTGCTGTTTGATATTTCTAAACCGGATATACTTACATATTACCAAACTTGTTCATTTTGTTCACATGGTGTACGAGCTCAATGGAATTACAAAAATATAATTTGAAAATTCAAAACATTTTAGAGTTTAAGCTGTCGACGGATTACACAACAGGATCACATTTTAAAAGGAAGTATTTATCTGCATCCACGAGCCAGAATATATGACACAACAAAGTTTAGTTTAGTAAATACATTGGAACATCTGAAAAACATGGTTTATATACTTTTTTAAAGCGGATTACCTTTTATGGAACGAGATAAAAAGTGTGGGCAGACAAGCGATAACACGTAACATTGTTTCAAACTTTAAAAATCATCAATATGCTTGCAAATGCTGAAAACCATGGGTACATTTAATTTCCGTTGCTCGAAGCAAATTTTTATCAGTATATTAAAATGGAGGTCATTGTTTACGAGCAGACAGGCGCTTTACCATTGTGTTATAGATGCCTCATATATGTCACTATTATAAATAATTGTCATTATCCCCATTTGTCAGTTATTTAGCCCATATATCTAGTCAGATTAATAGTCTAGTGGAGGCTAGAGTCAGCTTTTGTTGAAGCAACAACGCAACATGGCATACGGACGTTGACAAAGTACTCGAGACACAAAAGATTTTGCATTGCAACGCATCATTATTTTTCGTGTTGAAAGTTGCTACAAGAGTATCTGTGCTATTTTTTGCGGGATGACGAAGAAAGTAACTTGCAAGTCGACAAAACGGGCACAGAAAATCATTGAGAACATCCAAAATAGATATAAATCCAAAATAGAATGTACGTAGGTAGATTTGCATTTATATTGTTTCAATGCGAGACACGGAATTTGCCAATTTTTTCGAACTTGTAGAGTGATGTGAAATGTGAGTGACATGGGAGAATTGAAAACATGGAAAATGCAAAGACAAACTGTCATGATGGCATAAGTAGTATAATGGGATAAAAAGCTTATTTTCCGTCCTAAAACACAAGATGAGCACAAATAAAGTGCAGAAACGATTTGAAGCCAATGCAAGTGCTTTTTCGCCGTCCGCATTTCCCGTCTCTCGGAAACAATGAAGCAGCTTATTTTGTCCTAAAGCTATAACTTTTCCTGTCGCCACTTTCTCTAGATCTGTTTTATGTGCTACACAAACACAAACTGTCTAGCCCTCAGCGATGTCAAATGAGGACATGAACCATCCACGTGTACATTGTCACACAAGTTCATCCTGCGTGTAATTATTGTGAGTGTATGAAATGGATTTACAAGTGGTTCCTTTCACTCCTTTCACCGTTCCTGTGTGTGTTTGCACACATCCACAGCTTTCATCCCTGTTGGCACTCTGATACAATAATGGCTTTGTTGTTCCAAAAAAATGTGTGTGTTTTCCTAAGCTGTCATATGTATCTTTTTTAAATTATGAGGGTAATTTGCGGAGGAAATTGGTAAATGATTACTGACTATCATGAAGAGGATAGTAGGTGGTCCATTGTATTTATTTTTACTGTTGTTTACACGCTGTCTGTGTAAAGGTTGCATAGGGCGGACATGCACGCGTATATTATGTTTAGGTATACATTTGACACACTTCAGTAGGTTCATTTTCATTCTTTCTTTCTTTCTCATTGTAGTTGTTTTGTAACAAATCATTCCAAAACTGCTGGAGTTTGTGTTTTTTCACTGTAATATACAGCTGAAGAGCTAAAAAAAACTTTTATACTTTTTTGTTCAATCAACAAATGACTGGACCACCCGTGAAATTATTGTCCAGAGGCGATGTTGTTTATTTCATGGAACCAAAGTAGGAAAAATAATTTCAAATTTGGTAACCTTACTTTACTTACTGCTTATATTTGATACATTTCTGTGAAATATTTTAGTCCTGGACGACCTTCATCGTTAATCAAGTAAAATATGGAACAAATAACTAAAAATACTCAAATTAACGGTACACTAGAGTACACACAGTTTATATTGAATCAAAAATAGTCAATCGAAAGTTATGAAAGTCATCCGTTTTGGAGATCAACTCTCTTCGTTCATGCTGAGAAATTACTTTGTTCTTTTGTTAACAAACAGCTTCAAAGGTTCAAAGAAATGAAAACATTGTGTGTTCGTAATATTCATTTAAAAAAAAAAGTTGAGGACACTCACATGAAAAAAAGATTTTGTTATGCTTTTACAGTGGAAATATAATACACTCCAACTTACATAAATATTTATACATACTTACGTCCTTGCGTAAAATACATTATTATGTAGGCATTTTAGACAGTCAAAATATGCGTCTTTATTCGTGCCATTTTTTCCGTTATAATCGAGCATATAAAATTCATCCCACTTACTTACAGCTTATTGTTGCTTTTCTGAAATGTTTTATACTTGGCTACTGTGTACAAACCTGATAAATCCACTTCACTCGCCTAAAAACACAACCATACGAGTTCTAAATAATTTCAATATTTTCCGCCGAGTTGGTTAAATTGAAGCACTGAAGAATGCCGCTGCTCCATAATTGAAAGGGAGAGGGAAAAGAATATATATGTAATTGTAAAGAAAGGCGAATTATTACAAAAGCAGGTTATACGGTTGGATAGGCACACTGGTGAAAGTTCATTCTAAACAATGAAATCCGGAGGGAATGAGATGATATAAATAATACATGTGCATGCATATATACTTTGCAAATAATATGAAATTTCAAGCAATGACCTTTGTGAATACCCCCATATAACCATATCGTATAATTATTAGGTATGTAGACGGACGTCAAAAGCAATTGTACGTCAAAGGGGACGGACATATTATGCACAAGAATAGCAACACTTATTATAATAATGCTTAATGTGCAAGTGTAATCTTTGAGTTAAGGTATTCTGTATACAATATGATGGTGAAATTAAATTGAACAATAATTGTGTGGCTTTTTCGCATCCACATGTATTATGCATACCTATTGGCATAATTTTCCTTCGCTTCTTTATTCATTTACATAATGTTTTTCATGAAGGAACGCAGCGCTGGGACTATCTTATTTCCACACAGATAGTCAATAAAGCAATAAGTTACATGAACTGAAAGTATAACTACGTCTTACAACACACTTGTAATACATCAAAGCTGAGAGAGAGAAGGAGAAACCATGTCGTCGTGTTATGAATGCAATCATCGTAAATTTCCCTCAGAATATATGCATGTGCGGCCATGAAAAGTACAAACACGTAATACAACTATAAGCACATGCCATATCAATGGTGTAATCGGTATAGCACGAGTAGCAAAATAAACAATTTCTTTGCGTATATACGCGATCATTGCAATTCTCTTTAATCCAACAGATTATCTAGGAGAAAGCGCTACGAGTACTGGATAGATCCATACCAATCATACCTACCTACCTAGATAGGTATAGTCTCTGACTCGGAATTGGGTGACAAGAAAAACAAGGAAGCGTTAACTGTAATTATTATGTAGTTCGCTCAAGAGAAAATTGGCACAAAAATGGATTTCAAGTGATTACTTTTACTCTGTTCTCCGTTTTACTTTTGTACAACTAGTCAACTCGTCGTCGCCTTTGGCACTTTCATTAACAAGGAAAAACATTCATGTGTACGATTATTATTTTGCTTGTGAAAATTGAGTGCTTCCGAAGCACATGTACATAAACGAGAGCAATATCCTTTACCTTTATACCTATGTATGTATGTAGGTCATATATGGTCATATATGATGCGAGTAAAATGAAACTAGGACGATCTGTCAATAGTATTAATTATCAGCAGTACATCGTCGTAGGATGAAAGTTTTGTTTTTATCCCAATCCAGCAGATAGTCAAATTGTATCATCAAAATCAAATTAATTATCATACTTTTCTAGGAAACAACGGCGTCATTAAATGCGCAACCTTAAACAAAACGGTATAAACACTGGCCTACATCTCCAAGAATTTCAATCATGACATAAATAATGCGTTTTTCAGGTTTCAGGTTAAGATTGCTCGCTCGCTGCCTTCACTTCTACCAGCAACACTTTTTCAAGATGCTTCCTCAAATCTCCATTCCATATATTCACACCTCAGCTTAGGAGCTTATGTAGCTATAGTTGTTGACAGGTGCCCATGAAGTAGTTTTCCCAGAGAAAATTCTGGGATGAATCTAGAAACCATTATTTATTTCACCTTGTCTTGTTTATTTGTTATTTATTTGTTTGTCTTTGTCAATTTTAAAAGTAGTTGATTTGTAAAGTTTAAGCCTGGTATTTACTAAAGCTGTCATATTTGTTTTTTTTGTGTTGAAAACCTTGATACTAGAGCTAGATAATCTTCCCTTTTTCATGACAGTTTATACCTCTGTGCCTGTCACGGGAAACGGCAAAATTTATCTTATCAAATTCCTGTAGTGAAAGTTATTAAATAACAAACAGAACAACTTGTTTCTTCTGTTTTGTAGGTAGCACATAATAACGCACATTTAGAAACTTGTTCTAATTTATTAAACGGGAGGAATGCCTCTGAAAACATGTTATATATTTCTCATAGACGAATAAGAACATATAGACGGGACATACTGGTTTATTTTTTCTGCTTCGGTACCGAATTCAGTACCGAAAACCAACCAATCAGGGTGCTGGTTGGTGTGACGTCATGTCATGACGTCATGATCACATGACACAACTGTTCTTGTTCGCTGGCAGAGAAACAGATGACTGCATGCTGCCTGCTTATGTGAACATGTTTTTAAATTACAAATTGTAATAAACAAAGATCGAAAAATTGTTTGTTTACATTTTTAAACAATGTTTGGGCGCGCGCATTTCGCCATTGGCTGAATAGTGAGCCTATCACATTGCCTAACTCAGGTTTTCTTGGACAGAAAAAATAAGCAAGTATAGCCCGTCTATATGTTCTTATTCGTCTATGTATATTTCTCAGGTGCATATGCGGGTGAAAATGATATCCCACGAGTGCAATCATGCAAACTTTTCAAAAAAGAAGTTAGCGAGGCACATAATGCGCACATTATAAGCTATATGTTTTTAGAACGGGAAAATACAAAAATTTATGTTTGCAGATACGGACACAGGAAACTCTTTGGAATATTAAGTGCAATGGGAAAAGGGTTTGCTGTAAAACCATTTAGCTCACTATGTATGCACGTATCTGCAGTATTTATGCAGTGAAAAGTAGA
The DNA here is from genome assembly GCA_004115045.4 of Sinella curviseta. Classification (NCBI taxonomy): domain Eukaryota; kingdom Metazoa; phylum Arthropoda; class Collembola; order Entomobryomorpha; family Entomobryidae; genus Sinella; species Sinella curviseta. Next base: position 73,389,017 of record CM023199.3, read on the forward strand.
AGAAAAGTAACTTTGAAATATGCATCTAAATACCTTTTTTCTGCCCATTTAGGTATCACGAAGGATGAGAACCGTGACAAACATGTTTATCGCAAACTTGGCACTGGCGGACATTATCATTGGGCTCTTTACCATTCCATTTCAGTTTCAAGCCGCTTTACTTCAAAGATGGAATCTTCCCGAGTTTATGTGCGCTTTCTGTCCTTTCGTACAGGTAGGTACATATGCATGTAAACCGAAACTGATATCATATTTATGAGGGCGCTTTTTTTATTAAAATGATAAAGCGTTGAACGGAGGGATAAAATGTAATAAGTAGCCTGTAAATACGGTAGTTGATCCAGAAACATGAAATTGCTTTCTGCTCTTTGTGGTGGTGGCGGCGGTATTGAAAGTGGGGGTACGCCAGGAAGTTGCCATGGTTCATGGCATACCATTCAGCGGTATTTTTGCGTAAATGTTTAATAGAATTTATAACCCTTTAATTTGAGGGGAAGAATGCATCTAGAAAATAAGATACTAAAGTAGTACGTTTTTCATGTACCGCCATCCAGCGTAGATGTTTTAGATGAATTTTGCTGCGTTGTGATCAAAGTTTAAGTTTAATTAACTTATTCGAAAAGGTATGCAAACGAAACTCATACATCTACGTTAATTAGTATGGCAAATCCGAGCAAATTATATTTTCTGAGCTGGAGCAAATGTAAATTGAAATGTCAAATGAAGAAAGCAACTTGAGTAGCAGCACAGCGGAAATGGGACATGAAACGGATGGAGATAAAAGAAAGATCGTCGACAGTAATTTCAAACAAATTGGAGTCAGGAAATAAAATGTGAGATGAGAGAATAATGAGGGAATAGCGCATATGTATGTTGCTTTCTCTAAGAATTCGTGAGATTATACATACATAGACGCGCGCGTGTAGTAATTGCTCATTTTGTTTAATAAAAAGTCGATAAACAAAGTCGAATTCAATAAGCACACTTATGATACGGATAGTTTCCCTTCCTTTGAGCATTGAACCCCTGCTGTCTACGTGTCAGTCTAGGGCCGAATTTTTTTTATGAAAAGCTTTCATCATCAGCCAAGCTAATAATTTCTAGAAGAGTTTGGGTTGAGAAAGAAAAGTGTAATGTAATAATTTTTCTCATTTCCTGTGCTCCTTGCTAAAAACATCCAGAGTGATCTATTTTATCCCGTTATTATTTTAGGTTCTCAGTGTAAACGTGAGTGTTTTCACGTTATCAGCCATTGCAGTGGATCGGTACAGAGCTGTGCTATATCCGCTCAGTGCTCGTGTTTCCAAGAGGAAGGCCACTTGGGCAATTTTATCCATATGGGCGGTCGGGTTCCTGCTAGCATTACCTACCGAGTTGGATTACAAGTAAGCAGCAAGTGATAATAGTCGCTATAAATGGGAATTATGTGTGGTTCGCAAGCATTTATATATATGGTTTAATAAGAGGGAATGAGAAAAGTTTTTGGCGAAATGAAGGGGAAATTGGATTCCAGAGTTCCTCCCTGCGTATCATTAAATGGTACGTATTGCTTTTCCAAACTAAAAGTATGGTATTCTTGATCTCTCCTGACACACAGGGTTACCCATATCGAGGACAGGGAAGGAGGCAAGAAACCTTTTTGTGCCAATCTCGGGCTTCCAGCGTCATTCCGCATGTTCTACCACCAGGGTATCGTTGTCATTCAGTACTTTTTCCCGTTGATCATTATTACCGGTGCATATGTTCACATGGGGGCCAAACTTTGGGGTGCTACAGCTCCTGGAAACAAAGAAGAGTCACGCGACGCGGTTGTACTCCGTAATAAGAAGAAGGTACAGAAAAATTACCATATTTTCTCCATATGTATGACCAATGATAATGGTCAACGTGTTTATAATGGAGGGGACATGGTCGCTGGAAAAGTCACGTCTCACAATTAAAGCCCATAATAATATTGTTTGTTCCAGGTAATTAAAATGCTCGCTCTGGTTGTCCTCATGTTTGCTCTCTGCTGGCTTCCCCTGCAAACGTACAACTTCTTCCAGACCATCTTCCCTTCCATAAACGAGTACCAGTACATCAACGTGCTCTGGTTCGGATTCCATTCATTGGCAATGAGCAACTCCTGCTGCAACCCTTTCATTTACGCCATTTACAACGACAAGTTCCAGCGGGAATTCCAGTCTAGACTGCGCTGTCTCAGGAAGTGTAGCAAAGCCAGGGACGACGGAAACTACTCGGATGCCTCTGACTTTGACCGGAGTAAAGTCAGGGCAAGTTACCGGTTCACGAATAATCGACCTGGCAGCGTCACGTCACGCTCATTTTATAATAATCCAACAAGTCGACTTCAAATGGGGGACTCGAGTAGAAGCAGTATTTACAAGGGAAACACGGTACAGCAACAAAACAATCAGTACAATTTTCACGAGTACACTGAATGTCAAGGTGTCAGGCGGTACATGGGTGTGGGGACGTACACCTTTCAAAATAGCCAGCACCAACAGCACGCTCATAATAACAATGCGCGTCACCACCGACACCATCATCGCTGTCATCGGCAGCGACATGGCAGCAGTAGTGATGGCAGCGGCAACAACAATAGCCACGGTCACAGTAGTGGTAGCAGCAGCAGCCATACTAACGAAATGGTCGCCGAGTTGGAGTGCACCACCAGGTATATCAATGGGGACCTGACAAGGGAGGGAACAAATATTTACCACGGGAGCTCCTCAACCTTTGAGACTGACATGCATCACCAGGAGACGAGCTTGACAGTGATGAATGCCGCTGTAGCAGCGGCTGCGATTCCATTTGCTGCGGTCACCTCCAACGGTAGATCAGCCATGAATGGCAGCGGTCACTCAAATAGAACTATTACCGTAATGGCAAATGACACCATCTTTAAGCTCTAAATTTAAACGTTTTTACGCAAGTATTAAGTAAACTATATTATATGCCCATATTGCAAGTACATGTATATTCAATAATATTCATAAACTCAAATTTAGCTTGTACATATTGTCTATTTCTGGAATCATGCCAATCTATCTACCTGCGTGCGTAACTATGCTATCAGAAAGAATTGTTACCTAAATTCGTCTACTTTCTTACCTCGTTAGTTTAGTATAGCTATAGATTTTATCTACATATTATTAAATCTAATAATAATTTTGCAAAGGCATAAGTTCCATATTATATCTACATTAAATAACGAATGTGATCGATTCGATAGTATTTTATTATCTACGTTTATTTAACTATCTAGATATTTTCAGTCACGTAGGTATTGACGTAGTTTAACTAGTATGTAGTTTACATAGGTAGGTCGGTACAATGTACGTGGTAGATTTGAAAGTTGAAGAATCGGTTGATTGTATCCTTTATCCTTTAGAAAACTTGTCAATAAAAAGATGTATGCAGTAACGTGATTTTTCTTGAACTCTCGTCCTTCACTTCTTGTCACATAGAACATGACATATCAAAGATCATCCTATAAAATTCATATTGTTGCATACCTAAGTTAATAATATGGTAGCGATATTTCATATGACGATATTATTTCAACGAGAGAATATGTATCTTGTTGATCTTGTGAGGTGTCATTTGATCTGTCATCTTGTCGAAACAATTTGGAGAACACTGCGTTGCAAAAAACGAGGTACGCATTTGCAATCTGTTACTATGGTTTTGTGGTTTTTGGCATACCTTGTACTTCATGACATGACATATTCTTTGGTTCGTGCTTGTACGACTTCTGGAAGGCAACAAACTAGCGTAAAAAATGGGAACGTGTACCTACCGTAACGCAGATGTCATGTTTGACACTGAACGAAGCGAAGCTATAGTATCATGTGCCATCTCATCAATGACTTTCCATACCCAATGCCATTTTATTCACGTTGATACCATTGATGCGACCATAAAAGTCGCGTGTCATTCAATTCTTTCTTGTCGCTGCGGTATTGAAAGCTGTTCGGAAATGGATACGATGTTTGTCATGCTTTCGTGCTGTCAGAAACATGCAAAAAAAATCAAGTTGAAACATTGCATGGAGTCATGCCAACATCTTTTATCCTTTTCCGTTCCTACTGAAAACTTACGAGAAAATCTACCCACCAAAAAATGAATGAAGATGGAATGCAATCACTTTCTCTTTAGTTTTGTCAAGCATAAATACGTGAGTCCGGAAACGAGATATTTTTCTGAAGTGAAAACCAACTTTTTTGTTCGTCGCAGTTTGATTGGAAAAATCTTGCTGAACTTTTCTTGCTGTTTTATATATCTTCGCACAATCTTCCAGGAAATCCATTTGTGCTTTCTACTTTCAAAATTCCTGCCACATGTCATATTATTTCATATTTTTGAAATATTATTTGTCGAAACTAAGAAAGTGAAAGTGAGGAGGCACTCTAAAAACTTTTTTTGTAAATGAAACAGTACACACATGCTGATATTGAAGTCATTATTGCTGACACTGATATCCCATTACTGAAACTTTCTTTATTCTACAACACAATGCGTCATTTCTGAGCAGCTATTTTAAGTGAATTTTTGAGCGGCTGCCAGTCTTATAGTTTATTCATACCAACCAGCATTGTATCCGATTCAATGCTCCAATGAATATCTCGTTCTCACCGAGCTTCCAAATACATTGATGGTGAGTAAATACCATAATAACGTATCCGATGAAAGGGAGATCTGTCAATTGTGATGCTGTCAAGATTTATCTAGTATATCCTTCATTATCTTGCGAATCTTCAAAATAGGAATGGATGGAATTTTATCAGGAAGCTTAAATATATCCTCTCCAAACACGAGCCATGTGTAACCGATACGTTTTATAGGATCATGTATAGGTATACCCTTTCACCATCCCCAGAAGCAACGTGTCCTCGCATGCATGTTCATAAACTTCTTTACATCAAATGAGATTATCATCCATTTCGGCGTAAGATATTTCTGCTAAATATAGTTGCTGAAGAAGATGATTTGCAAATTTTCTTTGCCAGCCTTAGGCCACGGAGAAGTTAGCTCGTACACGGAATGGATGTCTACACACACTAAAGAAGTGTTTGTTCCTGAACAGCGGAGCGCTTCATAAATCACATCCGGGTAACGGTACTCATTATAAAATATTTCATAAGCCCGTTATGTATGCAAATCTTGTTAATAGCCTTATTTATGCCAAGTTTTCTAGACCGTTTTGAGTTATATGATCCGTAGACAATAAACTTTGTTATCCAATAGTTCCAGGCATCACGTGTCTAGTAGCTGTGAAGGCAAAAGTAATAATAAAACATCCCACCACTTTTCTAAACGTTTTTAAGTAGGTATAAAGTTTACTTTTTAAATTAAAGCTATTCAATAGGTATAAGTATAATTATCCATTTTTGTTTTATGAACCTCCTTTCAAGGCGTTGATTTTATGAGCTGGACCAATTTGCTCGAAACTAGAACAGACAAAAGTTATAGCAATTTTCACCTTACTACTTTGCTTTTTTCACGTAAAAAAGGTGTGAGATTAGTATAGTGATTGGACGAGATTTTGCGTAGGTCTAAGTCATGGCATAACCGGATTTTTTCTTTCCACGAATAAACGGTAATCCAGGAGATCATATACCACGTCGGCGAGAAGTTTGATGAACTAAAATCGCCTACTTGAGTTCTAATGAAGATTGACTAGTTTCCCGCAAGCTAACTTGTACTTTGTTTTTCAACTGTTCCGTAAAACTGTTGAAGAATTGTGAAAACAAAAATACATACCTAAAATACTTAAGCCAAAGCATTGCTCTCAGTTTAAAAAATAAATGTAATACGTATACAGTTTAGTTTCCGCCTTTTGGTTCTGAAAACCACCCACAAAAGACTTGCCCACTTCCAGTTTGGCAGACTACCATTTTTCGAATTCAAATACCGAGAATGAGTAGCTCATATATCTGCTAAAATACTACAACAAATCTCTTTTAATTATAATTTGGTTCTGGTAAGGCACTATTAATTGGAAAATGAATGCCCGCTAACGAAATTCTGCTTAGATAGCATCAATATGCCTTTTTTATGTCTGTGACCTGTCCTGTGAAAGCGTAGGAGTGGTGCAGATATTAATTGCCAAATCTCGGAAAGGAACTAATATTTTTTAGAAGTCAGTCTTTATGTTTGTCTGCAATTAGGGCTTACAAAAATCACCTTTACATTGGAAAGCTATTAAAACAAAAGGCAGTTCAAAATAAAAGAAGAGCTATTTTAGAACGAGCTTTCACCAAAATTCAAGGTGGGTAAAAAAATAAGTTTCTCCTTTCAAAAAGAAGTTGAAATTAAAACCGATTTTTTCATGTTTCCTGCAGGCACGTTAGCTGCTGTTCTTATTCAAGGATAAAGCAAAAGCCTCTAAAAGACAGTATTTGTTTTGCATTTTAAAGACGGAGATTATCCAGCCACGAAATATTTCTAGTCATCTGACACCCACGCACATCCAACTTCCATCCGATTCCAATGCGAACCTTTGGAAAATGAAAATGATATGACTTTTCCATTAACATTCCATATATGTATTTTGAAGTATGCCTTGAAAATGTTAATCATGGCTGTTCTGAATTTTATTTACCCAGTCTATAAGATCACTACTGTTCAGTTGCCTGCTTTTCCGTTTATTTCATCACTGTCAAATGAGCATTACTTTTCTCCCAGCAACTCAGACGATGAATAAAAATATTAACCAACAATATCGATGTAATGTGCACCCATTCTCAAAAATATCATGTGTAAAAATAGCACAGAAATCCCTAGAACAGGCCGACAACAGACCTGTTGTTTCCGCCCTGACAAATCGGTATGACTGGTGATTCTGATGATTTGGTGTAAAGTGGACGTAAATTAAATTTACAAACGACGTAGACGAATTTTGTCCATCATCTCGTTAGTCGGTAGTGCACGCTTGACGCTTCAGTGTGTTTCGAAGCGCTTGCATAATTTCAAGACTACAAGTAAACTCACTTTATGTCCTCTCATCCTAAAAGTGTGCCATAGGTAAATACCTATTATCTCCTGTAAACCTTTAAAATGTCGTTATTGAAAGCACATTTCAACCTACCCCCCTTTACTTTATTTTACTTTTAAATCCATTACTCTGAAATCCATAAGCTATCTGCATTATGCTGCTACCAATAAGCTGCATTATGGAAAGTTTCTGGAAGAAAGGATCGTCGATTATTTGTGTGACAGAAATGCTTACACAATTGGTGATGATGGTTGCACTTCCATTTGTCTTTTGAATGTATAAAATATGATACGATTATTTTCCAATATGATACAGACGCTTACATAATAACACCCGGCACGTGTGGAAAACTACAGATTCACTTACTCTTTGCGTAGGAGCCACGTATGTATAGGATGGAAATCGATAAATTGTCTGACTACCTTAAGTTGAAACATTTTGTACAAAAGTGTCCAATTTACATAATATTTGGATGATATATATAAAGGTGCGCATTTATTAAAAAAGTAAAATATGCTCACATTTACATTCCAACATCACTGAGGTACTCAAAAATTTACTCTGGGGTAATGTGATTCTATCTCTTTCCATTTAATAATACGATCATCCATTTAATTCTAACCCAACAAAAATACTGTGACATATATGGTCATGTAGTAAACATCGTAAATCATAAGCATATACGATATAACCCGGGTCCG